>CM076578.1:1484605299-1485156892 GCA_034641835.2 Pinus albicaulis
TTCTTTTCATTTTCCCAAAATTCATAAGAGACAAAATCATATTCTTAATATGCACTCTAAGAATGTACTAAATCCAATTCTTGAACAGGTGATAGTTGTTCTCATGGCGATGAAATATTTATCTCCTATCATAAAGATATGGGCTTCCCAAAACAATACTAGAAATATCAAGAAGAAGAACATCAAGTTCAAATTCATCAAGAGACCTTGCAGTGATTGAAAATATATGTATTCCCTTCCTCTTCACCTTGAATTTTTCATTCTTACATATCCAACCTAAAGTATAAGGTATTGCATGAGGAATGGTATCTAAATTCAACTTCTTGAATAAATCCTCATAAATAATATTTTCTTGTGAACCACTATCAAATAGGGCGTCAATCTTGGTATTCTTTGAAATAACTCTAACACAGAAAAGCTCAATTCATGTTTCATCATCTTGAGTACTATTGAGAAAAATTGAAGAAATAATACTTGCTATCTCCTTACCTTTCAAACCCGATATTGCAATTTGTGTTTCATCTCTAGAATCAGAACCTAAATCATGTTGTATTGTTGCAGTTGTCTTCTCCTTCTCCTTATTTTTAAGCTTGTTGGTTCTCATCTCTGGATGAAGTTTCCAGCAATGATATTCATCATGGCCATATTTAAAATAATTTTTAAATTTCATTTTATCTTTCTCAAACTTAATGGATAAATTATTCTTACCTTTCCCCTCGTACTTACTCTTTCCTTTCTCTCCTGGCTCAAAGGTTTTCTCACTTGTCTCATCTGAAACATGTTTCCCTCTTGCCTCTAGATGTCTGTCCTATACACAAACTTCATCTAAATTTTTAGGATTAAAAATAATAATATTATGTCTTAGGTAACTATGCAAACGTTCAATGTATTTCAATAAATATTCTTGAGATGTCAAATCTACACCCAAAATTAGTGCACTTTTCCTAAATTCTTGATTATAACTTTGCACACTTTGTCCTTCACCTTTCCTAAAGTTTTTCTAGTCCATTATAGCCTTATGAATGTATTCTAATGGATAAAATTATCTTCTCAAGGAACAAACAAAATCATTCCAAAAGGTTAAGACCTTGCCATTTTTCTTCATGTCCTCTTGAGTTTTCTCTTCCCACCAAATAAGTGATCCACTTTCCAATCTCAATGAGGCAAGATGAATATTTCTTTCAAAATCCCTGATTGTTTGTATCTTGCAATAAAATTCAAGCTAACGTACCCAATTACCTAATATTTCATAATTTACCTCTGCATCATACATATGAAAATAAAAACTTTATGTCAATATTTAGAAATGGATTTTTACCATGACCTTTTTGAGAATGTGGAGGTGTTTGTAAACAGCTTTTTGTGGAAGAATATGATGGTGAAAATGGTGGTGAGGATGCACGTGAAGATAATGTTGGTGTCAAAGGTGGTTTTTCACCATTCCCCCTTTTGGATTCTTGTCTCCATCTCCTTCATCTAATTTTCAAGACTTATCTATCTTTGGAGGATTGGAGCTCTCACCTTGCAACCTTCTATTTCTCTCTTCATAGAGGACTTTCACTATTTGTGTCATATTAAAGAATTATTTTATGAGGGCTATTTCATCCTCCGATATATTTTCAGGCTCTCCTTCATGTCACATACCTGTTGAATATTCAGCTACAATTTGAGGTAGAATTTCTGGTGGAGATTGTGGCAAGCTTACTCTCCTTGTCCTTGACCTACTTGAGGACCTGCAACCACGAGCTTTCCTTCTCCTCTCTTGAGCTTCAAGCTTGTAAGCAGCATCACATACACTTGCAAACAATTAAAACCTCACAAAAACAAAGAAAACCTAAGCTATGATACCAAACTGATCTATATGTGAAATTTCTTGAGGTTATGTAAATTTTGCAAGTGATTAATTAGGGTTTTTAAAGCCTCTTATGTGAATTCTTAAACACATAAACATTAATAAATAGTACAATTTTAGCATAAAAAAAGAGACAATATCACCATAACAACAAAAAAAGTCCAGCAAATGATGAAGGAGTTCACTCCTCCTGGGTTGCATCTCCTCATCTAGCTTCCAATGGTTGGACCTCTTTCAATATGCTCAAAAAATGGTGTTTACATATAATTAAAATGCTCAAATGGTTGTACTAATAGCTCCAATGGCTTAAGAATTGCCAAAAAACCCTTTCTAGCCTCTTTCTTCTCCAGAAAATGGAAAACACTGAGTAATTTATCAACCTCACAAGTTTTTCTATAATTCATCCTACAATTTTGACCTATCAGCTAACCGTCCTACAAATCCACCATAAGAATTGCTTACGGATCGATTTTTTGGCTAATTGTCAATGCAATTTGTGGGTTTGTTAATTTTTCCAATAATGAGTATAAACTAAATATTTTATTAATATATGGGGTAGGGGCTAAAGCGTGGTGCTTGGTCCCACCCCTTATGTGTTCGTTGGCACCACCAAACAGTGTGGCATTAAAGTTTAGATAATTCTTTACACCTATATATGTTAAGAACTAAGCGAAAATATAATAGTAAGTCATATGCCTTGTATATAATAAGTCTGTGTTTGATTCCGGTGGGGTTCTTTCCACCCTACACAAAATTTTTAATTGCCCACCAGGGGGTTACGTGGCAACCTATGGCTAGCTCATATGGTGCTCCCTTGTTGGTCCAATAAAAACCAATCGAAATACACCACCTCAAACCAATTCGGTGATTCCAAGTGTCGACCAACCATTATTTGAAGGTGTCCAGTCACGATGCTAACGTTAGCATGACGTTACCTGTACGGACTGCACAGTTAGAACCCTAGTTGGCATGTTTGCAAAAATTTTGCATGTTTGCACAAATGAATATATCACGATTGCAGGAGCATACAACATCGATTTTGCACGAAACGAGTTGTGCCATATTCAAAACGATGAGATCTACACAGTCATTTAGGTTCCATACCATTCCTATAACTTTCAATTTTGAGCATAAATTTGATCCACTAGGTCAAAATACGACAAGACATGATTAACACACGAAAAAATATCTAAGGCGAGAGATAGATTTTGGTTGAAATTGAATTGATAAAGTCTACTAGGTCATGGTAAGAAGATTGGGGCTTGACGACATAGTTCTTTTTTAAGTATTGGAGAAGGTGGGTGCTCTTTCCTATATGCTAAGTCTATCCCTGTATATGTGTAGTTACTTAGTAATGAATGTGCAAAATTTGAAGCTCTATAGGACTTCCATGTTGCAATACAAAACTAAAATGTAGGTGCTAACTACCATAGAATATATGACAAAAAACTCAAGAAGAGTTGGTAGAAGATACAATTTGTAAGAAAAATCTATGATTGAAGTCATTCACCGAAGACATATTGGTGGTATATTTTAAAAATACTATACCAATATTCCTACAACAAAAAGCCATACCTTACCCCATTAAAGTATGATGTTCCCTAGGATATATCTATAATCACTCTTGCTAATTCATCAATTCCTGGTATATGGTTTACCAAATATTGGATATTCTCTACCTATTGGATTATCTTTGTGTTATAGTGGTAATTGCTAATTTTAATCTTAGGCCTCACCCGAATTACTATAACAAATTATTTATTCACCATATTTTATATATATATATATATAATCCCTAAATTATGATCAATACATGTTGTGAGTGGTGGATATTAAAAAATTATTTCCACATGTTCAAGGTTCAAGTCCCTTGTATGGAAGCAATTAGGATCATGCATATATTGTATATTTAAATCTAATAACGTATACATGACCACATACAACATTACACCCAATAACTTATACATAACCACATATAAAATTCAAAAATTCAATAATTTATACCATGATAATTATTGATCATTCTAAATAAATAAATATCATGATAAATATTTTAACTAAATCATATATATAACATTGTCAAAAGATTGTTCAACCCACCATCATTATAATAAAGAGCCAGCCACTCGACAGCAGTTTTGATAGAGTGGAAATACAAATAAAAATACACCAGCCATTACAATAAAAGAGTCACGCACTAGACACCACATTTGACACTCGGTATGAAATTAAAATAAAAGCATTATTATATCTATAATGTCACCATAATAGTGTCACCCGCTAGACACCAGATTTTGACAATCACTATGAAATTAAAATTAAAATAATATAACATCTTGATGATAATGTTACTCAATATAACCTAGTGGAAGAATAAAACATTGACGGAATATTATACCTTTTAGTTAATCAACCCCTATCCATAATTATTATATGAGCCTGTAAAAGTAGCTTTTATTATAAGTTGACATTACCATATGATGAAAAGACACTTAGTGTTGAAACATAACTTGAGTAAAGTATGTATGAATTGATATTACAAAAGACTCCCCCAATGAATGGCTTATCTAAGGAGAATCTTCAATCAATCAGAGCATGATTTCTTTTTTAATTAATGTTATACGCATATCTTATATTTTTTAATTAGCAATTTCATAAAATTGGGCATTTTAAATTTTATTATTTAATATATATTTATATATAATTTCAAATTTTAAATTTTTTTTCCGTCGATAAATATTTTATTAGCAAGTATATATTTATTTTATTTTTAAATGGTTAAATGCGATCAAATTTTGGAGAGGCGTGAATTTTGTGTAAAATTTTTCAAAGTATAAAATTTGGAAAAAAATATTTTAAAATATTTTTTTATTTTGAAATAGTGATGAATTTACTTACAAAATTAAGGGCCGTCACTTCAAAATTTTAAATTATTATTGATATCTATATTTTAGATAAATTTGGCTATTTGAAATTAATTATCGCTTTTCTTACAGAGAGCAGTAAAAAAATTGTTTAAAAAGTTAAATAACATTTAAAATCAATAATAATAAGTTAACAATGTTTAATAACAAAAAAGGTGAATACTAAGAAAATAATAGTATAATTATAATGAATAAAAATTAGATTATGTAGTGATTAAAATGTTTTTTTTTTTTTTTTTTTCTATGAGTTTTTCATCTTTTTCCATAAAGATAAAATGAGAAATGAAATTTGTTTAGAAGATCATCTAAATTTTTATATTAAAATATATCATTGAATTGCAGGTTATATTTTATCTTTCCTGTTTTCCAATATTTGTAGTGTTTTTTTGTTTTTGTTTTTTTCACAGATTTTCAACAGATGGTGGGTGTTCTATTAAAGCATTCCTTAATGTGTAGTAAAAAAATTTAGGATGATATATTAGATACGATAAAAATGTAGTCTTGCAAACCTTAAAAAGAAAAATATTTTTCCAACTTTATATACTTTTAGTATAATTAAGTTTTATATATGTAAATACTATCATAATTTTAATAAAAAAATACGAATAAATGACTACAGATACTAATAGATGACTCAAACCTAAATCAACAAAACCTTGGACATCAACTCAATATTACTTAGAAATCAATTTGTAGTGTATGATTATCCAAATGATTTAACAAGATAATTTTCACTATTTAAACATTAAAATTAATATACTAAATAATTTTTTTTAATATATATTTTTAAATCAATATACTAAATCATTTTCCAATATATTAAGATTAAATTTAATTCATTTTATTACTTATTTTTTATTAATGTTAAAATCAATATAACAGTTTATTTTAATTTTTTTTTCATTGAGATATTACTAGACTAGTGTACAAATGTACTTTGTTATGTTGCATCATATAATATTGAAATTATTATATCATTTTTTAAATAGATAAAATCAGATTAAATTCAATTCATTTTATTACTTATTTTCTATTAATGTTAAAATCAATATAACAGTCTATTTAAAAACAAAATTTCACAAAGCAATTAATGGGATCAACGTACAAATGTACTTTATTATGTTGCATCATATAATATTCAAATTATTATATCATTTTTTAAATAAATAAAATCAATTGGTAGATATTATGTCACTTCCATCCACAATTAATTACTCATAGTAAAAAAAAATAATAATTCCACACCTATATTTACCACAACCCGGAGATATACAAGTCTATATGCCATACAATTTAATTACCAAAACTAACGTTCTAAGATGGCATAATTGGAATTGCAATATATCTTCGGTTGATGTTTACTATAGTTTAATCCCGATTACTGTTCTACATAAAAAAAATACGTGTGTTCTGAATGTGAAATAATTGTGCATATTATACTTAGGGTACTAGTGCATGAATGTTTAATTGACACTCGAGTTGTGTATCTCGAGCTCTGATGATCATTACTCAACGAATTTCCTATGAGATATTTGACTTAATGCAACGTTCTGTTTCAGGATATGGTCTTGCCACATGGCGTGTTAATTCCTCTCGCCAAGGTGTAAGTGTCATCCGCTCTGGAAATGCCATACATGGCTATTAATTCTAGAACAGTTGTAAACCATGCCTCGATTTATATGGAAATTGCGAGGGAAAATAACCTGGAGTCTTCTGCCAAATGGGTAGCTTCTCAATGATTATCGCCCTCCCATGGCGCGCTAGCAGGGTTCGACTCCTCGTTGGTTTCTTCGACACATTTTCTTTGGCTTTTAAGGGTAAACATCCCTCGCCATGATACTCCAACATTACCCAGCTTACTTGCACTGTTAAGAACAGGTTTATTCAGTTTCTTTTTGCTTTCCTAGGGTTTTGATTTTCCCACAGGTTCTACGACTTACAGAGGGACATAACTCTCTTATCTGTTGAGGAAACTAGGCTTTCGACCATCCCCTGATGCAAAATCGACAGGTAGGATACCCTACCCTACAACTTTTCTTCAGATCAGGGTTTACATCAATCTTAAGTTGTAATTTTCGACCACAGGCTTTTGAATGAGTATATTTTGTTTTAACCCTTATCATTTTTTTTGAAATGGTGAGGCTTCGTGAGTTTGGAACCCTCGGCCAGTAAGCTGCCCCAGGTATTTCTTTTCTCTTTCATTTCTAGCTCGGTTTTGCCCATTTGGAAAGAATAACCCTTTCGCCAGTCTTTTTTCTGACCTATGAGTTCATTAAATTTCTAACAAGGTTTGTTTACTTGTAGGTTCATGAATTTCGCCAAACCCTTCCTTAGCTCTTCGAGTTTAATTCTCTTCCTGTGGCTGATGGGACTTCTTCCATTCACAGGTACCCTGCGCTAAAATGAGTAACGGTAGCCGTAGCTCCAATGGCTTGCGTAACAAATAGGTTTTGAGTTTGGATTACTCTGCCTAGGGTTTATAGCTTCACAGAGTCTAAATTTCTCTTATTATAATAGTTCTCTGAGGTTCGACTCAGTTTAATCTGTAAAAACTGTTATGGATTGTGGAGATTCCAGAACAGTATATCTACTTCTAGTTCTATTAATGTGGCTGAGGCCTCGTACATCCGTTTAATCATTTTTATTTGTAAAAACCCTAGTCCAGTAGCCATTTGCCCTGTGTTTTAATCGAGGGCTTTTCCCCCTTACGGAATTATTAATTGAAAGGCAGGGTTTTCCACAACATTATATGTGTATTTCTTTTAAAGAGCTAGCTGTAACTTGTTCTCTTCTATTTACTTGTCTGGCCAGAGCAGAGAAAGTAATATATGAACTCGTTTCGGCCTTTGTTGTTAGTGTATTATTTTTTTTTAATTGCATACAGGCTACGTGTTCTTTCTTCTATTATATTTAAGAGCTTTCGCTCAGATTTTCTATCTCAAATATGCTATAGTTTTCACATGGTACTCAAATGCTCATATTGCTCCATTCATACCAATTTAGTTAACTAGTTAACATGTAAAATGAGATTTATTTTCTCTCTGAGTGTTTACGTTGGGGATTTACTACATTTTCTTGTAAGAATTTCTCTGAATTCTTGACCTGAGACGAAGTGTTACATTTGTCATGCACACTATCATTCTTGTTATTTATTCGAAGTTCGCTTAGGCCTTACGGCACTGGTCTGTCGTTTGAAAGGGGTTGTGTATAGTTTTTTTCAAATACGAACAAGAGCAGAAGAGGGTTTCAACCCAGACCCAGCTCTTCAAGTTCTATGCCTCCTTAAATCTGGTTTTGCTTCAATAAAAATGTTCAGAAAGTATAATTTCCAATGTATACTATTGCATGCACAGTCGTTTTCTTTCATGTCTCTCATTCCGCTGTTATTTCTTCCTCACTGGGCGATTTCAGTGTTTTCTCAAATAGTTTGTTCATATCAGCATTAAATTTATACTCCTTTTTTTTCCAATATAAACATAAATATTCTATTCACAGATTCTTCAAAATATAAAACCCCTGCGAAGTATTTTCACAAGTATTTTAACGAAAGAAAGTAAATCCAGCATGACAACTCTCTTTTTCGCTACACAAAGTATTATTGTGGAAAAAAAAAAAATCTAGTATACAATCTTTCTTTCCTCTACACAAAGAATCATTCTACTAAGTTATCTGGAAAAATTCATGTATACTAAGAATGCAGGCCAAATCCTTACCCGAGCTAAGACACTCAAAAATTCTCAGTAGCAAATTTTAACCAGTAAAAACCATGAACAGTCTAAATTTCTTCATTTTCTTAAAAGAAAGAAAACCTGCAATTCATAAAATTCCAGTTCTTGAATACTTATCTGAAAGGGAACAATAATATTTTAAACTGTGGTCCTCCCAACCATTAAGGGAGGCTATGATGTCCTCGCCTTTCCCGCTAGCTCTAGAATTCTGGACGGCGCCACGGGTAACAATGGAAAAATTCTTCTGCTATGACCTCTAGATGGCCTCTCCAGTCACAAACAGATAATCTGGTTCACATGGGTTGCAGAAGCTATTTTCAACTGGTCCTCTACCAGCTCTAGAAAATGCTTCACCCTCCTTACCAAAATTCACAGAACCCCTACACCTCTCGTGGGATTTCACTTTATCCCCAGAGGGTAGGTAACTGTTTTTCCAACTGTCCCCAACCACCTCCTATTCTTAGAAACTTTTACCAACAACTTAAGGATTTCCTTTCCATTCATTTGTTCCTCCTATTAACTCAGTAACCAAATAAAATAATACTTTTGTTTCATAAACAATACAATTGAGTCTTTCTTGCCAAAAGATAAAAAATAAAAATAAACAATAAGCAAATTGTCTTTAACTAGTTATTGCTTGTCAACTCTTAATGAGGCTGTCACATCTCCCCCCTAGAAGTAACACCGTCCTCGGTGTTTCAGCCCATCTCTGCAAAGAGTTCTGGGTAGGCTTCCTGCATAAATTTTTCATCCTCCTAGGTAGCTTCGTCCAGTCCAAAGTGATTCCACTGCACTTTCACCTGGATAACTACTCTTTTACAGAGTTTAATTTCTCTTCAGTCAAGTGTGCGTTGCGGCTCTACCAGAAAATCTCCATCTGGTTCTACCTGAAAAGAACAAAAGTGTTTTCAAATCAGTACACTTAAATTAATTCAAGCTTCAAGTTAGGATTTATTTCCACCCTTCTTCCTAGCTGAATATTCTGCCAATGAATTATTTTTTTCATCATGTACATATCGCTTCAACAAGGATACATGGAACACATTGTGTACTAAGATATGGTTGGGCAAAGCCAATCTATAGGCTATTGGTCCCACTCTTTCCAATATTTGGAAAGGGCCGCAGTACCGGGGAGCCAGTTTAGCACAAGAGGTCCACCTCATGGTACTTCTTTTAGGCTTAATTCTTACGTATACATGGTCCGCTATCCCAAATTCACGGTAAGAACTTTTCTTTTCTACAAAAATATTTTTTCTATCTTGCGCAGCCTTTAGATTATACCTTATTCTTTTTACCTTAGCTTCCATTTCAGCCAACATTTCAAGTCCCAACAATAATTTTGTTTCGGGACTACTCCAGTTTATGGGTGTGCGACATTGCCTACTATATAAGGCTTTAAAGGGACTCATTTTCAGAGATTCCTGGTACCCATTGTTATATGCAAACTCCACAAGGTGCAAGTAATCTTCCCACTTGGTGGGCTGCTGCATCACATACATGCGCAACATGTCTTCCAGAACTTGGTTTACCCATTCTTCCTACCCATCAGTCTGAGGATGATAGGTAGTACTAAAGTGTATCTATGTTCCCAGACCAGAAAACAAAGTTTTCCAAAACACGAATGTAAACTTGACATCCCAATCTAAAATCACAGTCTTAGGTATGCCATGAAACCTAAAGATTTCCTTCATGAATATATCCGCAATATGTATCGCCTTGTAGGTAGATTGTACACGTATGAAATGGGCAGATTTTCTTAATCTGTCCACCATTGCCATAATTGAATCATTATGCTTCTTTTTTCATGGTAAACCTGTGATGAAATCTAAGGAGATAACCTCCTACTTCCACTCAGGAATGGGTATGGGTTGCAATAGCCCTGCAGGATGTTGATGCTCCACTGTAACCTGCTGACATTCCAAACATTTTCTTAGATATTCTGCAATATTTTTATGCATACCTGGCCAGTAATATACCTTTGTTATTGCAGTGAGCATCTTTTGATATCCCGGATGGCCAGCGTAATTGCTGCGGTGGAATTCATTCAGGATTATCTCCTTAACACTTGCGCGGTTAGGCACATAGATTCTTCCACGAAAAGTCAACACCTCCTCTTCATTCCTTCCATACTCTGTTGTCTTGCCATGCTTCTTATCATCCTCCATTTGCTACCACAAGAATTTATATTCCAGGTCTTTTTGTGCTTCCTCTTTTAACTGTTCCAATAGCTAGCTTTCCAACTGAATAAAGTATCAGGCAGAAATACCATGCAGTTTTCTGCTTAACACGTTGGCAACTCTATTTTCCTTCCCCTTAACATGTTGTATGTCTATATCAAATTCACCCAAAAAGGCACTCCACCTTACCTGTCTAGAATTTAAATCTGCTTGCTTAAAATAATTAGTCAAGCTACTATGGTCTGTTTTAAGTACAAATATTTTACCCAGCAGATAATGCCTCCATACTCAGAGGGTGTGCACTACTGCTGTAAGCTCCAAGTCATAAGCATAATATTTTTGTTCATGTTCTTTAAACTTCCTAGACTCGTAGGCTATCACTTTACCTTCTTGAGTTAATACTGCTCCAACTCCTTATTTACTTGCATTAGTACAAACCTCATAGTCTTATTCTAGGTCAGCTACCTTCAGTACTGGAGCTGTAGTTAGGAGTTGTTTCAACTTATCGAAGCTGTCTTAACATTCATTCGTCCATTTGAAAATCTTGCCTTTCTTCTATAAAGATGTGATGGGGAAAGAAATTTTAGAAAACCCTTCTATGAACCTTCTATAATACCTAGCTAGACCCATAAATGGTCTAATGTCCGCCACATTCTGAGGTACTCGCCATTCCATAATGGTTTTGATATTTTCGGGATCAATAGCTATCCCTTCTGTTGATATAACATGTCCCAAGTATTGGATTTCTGATTTAAAGAAATCGCATTTGCTAAATTTAGCATAAAGCTGATGTTTCCTCAACATTTCCAATACTATCCTCAAATTCTGTTTATGTTCTACCTAACTTTTTGAGTATACCAGTATGTCATCTATGAAAATAAGTAAAAAGTTATCCAAAAACTGATGAAAAATGACATTCATCAACCTCATAAAGGTTGCTGGTGCATTTTTCAATCCAAAGGGCAGCACCACAAATTCATAATGTCCATATCGAGTGCGGAATGCTGTTTTGAAAATATCCTCGTCCTTAATCTGAATCTGATGATACCCGGATCTTAAATCTATCTTAGAGAACACCTTATCCCCTCTCACCTAAATGAATAAATCATCGATCCTTGGTAAGGGGTATTTGTTCTTAACAGTCAGCTTATTAAGCTGCTTGTAGTCCATACACATGCGTAATGTTCTGTCTTTCTTCTTAACGAAAAGAATTGGTGCTCCCCAAGGAGACACACTTAGGTCGATATAGCCCTTGTCTAACAATTCTTGTAACTGTATCTTTAGTTCTATTAACTCTGGCACACTCATTCTATAAGGGGCTCTTGATACCTGAGAGGCTCCCGGTAGCAATTCAATGGTAAAATAAATATCTCTTTTGGGTGGAAAACCAGGAATTTCTTCTGGAAATACATCCAGGAATTCCTGTACTACAGGAATATCTTCCATTATTGGAGCCTTTTCCTTGGAGTCTGCATATCCTACTTATATTGCATACAGCTGGCATCCCTTTCTGATACACTTACACATCTAGGATGCTGTTATTGGTCATAAGTGTATAGGGTTTTTGATTCCTTAGATTTCTTTCCACGTGCCATCTTGCACTCTGAAGGAGATAATCTTTTCTTTGCAGTCCACTAGTGTTTAGTGTCTTTCCAACTAGTCCATACCCAATAAGACATCATAGGACCCCAGTGGCAAGATATTTAAATCTACCTGAAGCTGCTGTTCTGCCACTTCCAACACACAGTTAGGAAATTTCGTTGTTACTTTTCGTTTTTCCCTGGTAGCTAGCTGTACTAGTCAAGAATTCTTAAATTTATGTTCCTTTAATTTACACATTTCCACTAACTTGGGACTTACATAGCTCAAACTTGCTCCAGGATCGTCCAAAATTGAAACAAGTTTAGTTAGTAAAGTACCTTCTATCTCGATCATTGTGGGTTGAAAATCAGCTTGTCGATCTTCCAAGGCTACATTGATGCAAGGTATATTATGCATCATGTCCCCTACCGTAGATGCCTCCTGCAGATTTGCTACAATTTCACTTTTATTCCGTTGGGGACAGTTTTTATAGTAATGAGCTTCCCCACAGCCCCAGCATTGCAGGGAAGGTTTACAAATCTTCCCTTGGTCTAGCTTGTTGGATGCTTCTGTGGGTTTCTCTTTAGCTAGCCACTTGGTTCTTTGATGATTTTTACCAAACTGCTTGCTGATAGAGTTTTGGGCTGAGCCTTTAAAGTTGTTGCTTTTACTGCCTTTAAAAGTAGAGTTATTTTTCTGATTTTTCTTTCGCTGCCAGCTCTTTCCTCCTTCACCCTTGGCCTTATTTTTCTGATAGAAAATTCGTGCTTTACGGATAGCCTCATCCATAGTTTGAGGATTAACAAATTCTATCTGTTCTCTCATATGAGCGGGTAAACTGCTTAAGAACTTCTGCACCTTGGCTTTCTCTTCTCAGAGATAAGGTATGTAACGTAACAGGGAAGTAAATTTTGTAGCATAGTCGTTCATGGTCATTTGTCCTGACCGAAGATCATGGAATTCCTTAGCCTTGCCATCATAAAATCTTTCTATCAAGTATTTATCCTTAAATTACTGCTGGAACAGTTCCCATGTGATATCTCATTCATCAATGTTGTGTACATTTTTCACCTCTTCCCACCACAGGGTGGCTTTTCTCGTAATTGGTATATAGTCAATCTGGCCTTCATATTATTGCTATATTCATATACCTGGAAGTACTTATTTATATTGATTAACCAGGCTTCAACTGCCTCCTCTACCTCACCATCAAACGTTGGTGGCTTAATTTTACGAAATTCCCCATGCAGTTCCACTTTCTGTCTTTTAAGATCTTGCTGGTCGAACAAATTGCCAGACTCTGCCTCATTATAGCTCCTGTTTTTTCTCTTCTAGGAGAGACTCTTTTCAGTTCTACCTGTAGTGTTGTTTCTAGTTTGCTGATCCTCTGGTTCCGTCGATAACTCTTTCTTAGCACTGGGGTGTCTCATCTCCTGATTTTGTTTATCGGACAAAATCTTCAAGATCTTTTCTTGATCTTGTAACAACCTCTCATTGTCCCTCCGGACTCTTATCATTTCTTCTTGTAGTTGATGTACTGTATTTAGCAAAAATAGAGTTTGTTGTTGCTGTTCCTCAAGTAATCGACTCGTCTTTTGGTGTTGTTCCACAGTTAATTGAACCCACATTTCCGGGTTCATAACTGTTGGGACTTGAGTCTCCTCTGGTTGTGATTGAGATGATGTAACTTCTCCCATTTTCCTTGCTTCCCCTTAGTGCACTATACACATACACAGCTTCACTGTTAGTAGACCCTTAGTATCCCAGTGTAGCAACTTGGCTCTGATACCACTTGTCACTTCCATCTACAATTAATTACTCATAGTAAAAAAAAAAAAATTAATTCCACACCTATATTTCCACAACCTGGAGATATACAAGTCTATATAACATACAATTTAATCACCCAAACTAACGTTCTGAGATGGCATAATTAGCATTGCAATATATCTTTGGTTGGTGTTTACTATAGTTTAATCCCGGTTACTGTTCTACATAAAAAAATACGTGTATTCTGAATGCGAAATAATTGTGCATATTATAATTATGGTACTAGTGCATGAATGTTTAATTGACACTCGAGTTGTGTATCTCGAGCTCGGATGATCATTAATCAATGAATTTGCTATGAGATATTTGACTTAATGTAACATTCTGTTTCGGGATATGGTCTTGCCACATGGCATGTTAATTCCTCTCACCGAGGTGTAGGTGTTTTCCCCTTTGGAAATGTTGTACATGGCTATTAATTACGGGACAATTGTAAACCATGCCTCGATTTCTACGTAAATTGCGAGGGAAAATAACTTGGAGTCTTCTACCAGACGAGTAGCTTCTCAGCGATTATCTCCCTCCCATGGCGCACTAGCAGGGTTCGACTCCTCGCTGGTTTCTTCGACTCATTTTCTTTGGCTTTTAAGGGTAGGAATCCCTCGCCATGATACTCCAGCATTACCCAGCTTACTTGCACTGTTAAGAATGAGTTTATTCAATTTATTTTTGTTTTCTTGGGGTTTTTATTTTCCCACATGTTCTACGGCTTACAGAGGGATGTAACTCTCTTATCTGCTTGAAAAAACTAGCCTTTCGACCATCCCCTGATGTAAAATCGACAGGTAGGATATTCTACCCTACAGCTTTTCTTCAGATCAAGGTTCACATCAATCTTAAGTTGTAATTTTCGACCACGGGCTTCTGAATGAGTATATTTTGTTTTAACCCTTGTCATTTTTTTGAAATGGTCAGGCCTCGCGAGTTTGGAACCCTTGGCAGGTTAGCTGCCCCATGTATTTCTTTTCTCCTTCATTTCTAGCTTGGTTTTTCCCATTTTGAAAGAAGAACCCTTTCGCCAGTCTTTTTTTTGACCTATGAGTTCATTAAATTTCTAACAGGGTTTGTTTACTTGCACGTTCATGAATTTCGCCAAACCCTTCCTCAGATCTTCGAGTTTAATTATCTTCCTGTAGCTAATGGGACTTCTTCCATTCACCTGTACCCTACACTGAAATGAGTAATGGTAGCCGTAGCTCCAATGGCTTGCATAACAAATAGGTTTTGAGTTTGGATTACTCTGCCTAGGGTTTATAGCTTCACAGAGTCTAAATTTCTCTTGTTATAATAGTTCTCTGAGGCTTGTCTCAGTTTAATCTGTAAAAACTGTTATGGATTGTGAAGATTACCGAACAGTATATCTACTTCTAGTTATATTAATGCGGTTGAGGCCTCGTACGTCTATTTAATCATTTTTATCTGTAAAAACCCTGGTCCGGTAGCCATTTTCCCTCTGTTTTAATCGAGGGCTTTTCCCCCTTATGGAATTATTAATTGAAAGGCAGGGTTTTCCACAACATTCTATGTGTATTTTTTTTAAAGAACTAGCTGTAACTTGTTCTCTTCTATTTACTCATCTGACCGGATCAGAGAAGGTAATATATGAACTTGTTTCAGCCTCTGTTGTTAGTGTATTTTTTTTTTAATTGCATACACGCTACGTGTTCTTTCTTCTATTGTATTTAAGAGCTTTCGCTTAGATTTTATATCTCAAATATGCTGTAGTTTTCACATGTTACTTAGATGCTCATATTGCTCCATTCATACCAATTTAGTTAACTAGTTAACATGTAAACTGAGATTTATTTTCTCTCTAAGTGTTTACGTTGAGGGTTTACTACATTTTATTGTAATAATTTCTCTGAATTCTTGTCTTGAGACGGAGTATTACATTTTTCATGCACACTACCATTCTTGCTATTTATTCGAAGTTCGCTTAGGCATTACGGCACCGGTCCGTCGTTTGAAAGGGGCTGTGTGTAGTTTTTTTTAAAATACGAACAAGAGTAGGACAGGGTTTCAACCCAGACCCAACTCTTCAAGTTCTATGCCTCCTTAACTTTGGTTTACTTCAATAACAATGTTCAGAAAGTATAATTTCCAATGTATACTATTGCATGCATAGTCGTTTTCTTTCATGCCTCTCATTCCGCTGTTATTTCTTCCTCACTAGGCGATTTCAGTGTTTGCTCGAACAATTTGTTCATATCAGCGTTATATTTACACTCCTTTTTTTTCCAATATAAACATAGATATTCTATTCACAGATTCCTCAAAATATAAAACCCCTGCAAAGTCTTTTCACAATTCTTTTAATGAAAGAAAGTAAATCTAGCATTACAACTCTCTTTTTCGCTACACAGAGTATTATTGCGGAAAAAAAAAATGAAATCTAGTATACAATCTTTCTTTCCTCTACACAGAGGATCATTCTACTAAGTTATCTAGAAAAATTCATGTATACTGATAATGCAGGCCAAATCCTTAGCTGAGCTAAGACATTCAGAACTTCTCAGTAGCAAATTTTAACTATTAAAAACCATGAACAGTCTAATTTTCTTCATTTTCTTAAAAGAAAGAAAACATGTAATTCATAAAATTCTAGTTCTTGAATACTTATCTTAAAAGGAACAATAATCTTTTAAACTATGGTCCTCCCAGCCATCAAATGAGGCTATGACATCCTTCTCTTGCCCCCTAGATCCAGAATTCTAGACGGCACCATGGGTAACAGTGGAAAAATTATTCTGTTGTGACCTCTGGATGGCCAATCCAGTCACAAATAGATAATCTGGTTCACATGTGTTACAGAAGCTATTTTCAACTGGTCCTCTACCAGCTCTAGAAAATGCTTCACCCTCCTTACCAAAATTCACAGAACTCATACCCCTCTCTTGGGATTTCACTTTATCCCCAGAGGGTAGGTAACTGTTTTTCCAACTGGCCCCAACCACCTCCTATTCTTAGAAACTTTACCAATAGCTTAAAGGATTTCCTTTCCATTCATTTGTTCCTCCTATTAACTCAGTAACCAAATAAAATAATACATTTGTTTCATAAACAATACAATTGACTCTTTCTTGCCAAAAGATAAAAAATAAAAATAAACAATAAGCAAATTGTCTTTAACTAGTTATTGCTAGTTAACTCTTAATGAGGCTATCACATATTATAATTCAATGAAACTATTAATGTTAAAATCAATATAACAGTTTATCTAATTTTTTTTTTCACTAAGCATTTATTGGGATCAATGTACAAATGTACTTTGATATGTTGCATCATATAATATTGAAATTATTATATCATTTTTTAAATAAATAAAATCAATTGTTTGATATTATAATTCAATGAAACTAATAAAAATAATTTTTTTTTTTTTTTTTTTTTTATTGTTCAAAATTTTGTAACATGTAATCAATTTTTTTTGAGTTATAAACCTTATTACTTTGTTATATCATTATTGAAAATAGTATACATATTTAATACTTAATATAGAAATTGATCTTTATAATTATATTGATCTAATTTAATTTAATAACATATTATGCGATTAAATTATCTTGATTCTTCATTATATATCTATTAATGATGTTTTTTTTTTATATTAGTTTTGTTAAAATATTTTTTTTTCCATGTTTTTAAAGTAATATTTAATGTCAAGTTCAAATTTTTAGATTTGATATTTTTTTATTTAATGTAAAAATTTATTATAATTTAGTTATCAAATTAGTAGTGAACACAATCTTCATGACTATTATTTTCAAATACAAATTAATTTATTAATATTATTCAAGAAAAACCAAACAGTTTTTCACTCCTACCAATGCATATCAATCTTGAGGTATTAAACTATTTTGTTAGATTCTAAGTAAACAAAGCCATACCATAGCATAATGAGTTTTAGGGAATACCCCAATTTTGAATTTGATATATGCATGTGAATACGCCATTTGAATGTATTTTAACGATTTGTTTTGGTGATTAAATGAGATCACTTTCGTTTTTTCCATTCGATTTTTACTTCAAGCCCTTACGAGGAAATGATATATAGTGTTGATAATTTCACATCATATATATACTATTGTGGACATTGTCGTGTCCCACTACACTAACTATTTTTTATTTTTATGTGTCCCGTGGGAAAATGTTTACGAAGCAGTCGAAGATGCGAAATCAGATAGTCCCCTTTGTAGGGGCCGAAAGACAATCACGGAGTCGCAATACAAAATGGTATTAGGTGATGTGCACAACATTAGGGGCTATCTCTTTCAAATAAACTTCAGTAACTGATTGATCTGACGTATAAGAGAGATTTTAGCATGTAGCAAAGGAAATTTTTAACGAGAAAAATATATTTGATATTTATAATTCTATATCATGCATATGTTCTTGATTTAACTGCTGTCGGCTTATCATTCTTTTGCATGGCTAATTTATTTCAGTGTTTAACAAAGTCAATCCAATCATATATATGAAAACATATTTAATTTTTATAATTTTATATATGTATGTATTATTACTGATACTTTTTTATCCCACTATATTAGCTTATTATTGTTTTGTGTTAATAAGCATATAGTTAAGTTTATGGTTAAAGTTGTATGTTATGTATAAGATATGTGATTTATTATTATTATTATTTTTTTTTGGTTAATGTAGATTTGGAATTGGTCTATTTTAAAATAAAAATGAAATAGTTTTTAAATAAAAAAATAAATTTGGTTATAATTAAAATTAATATATGTATATGTGTGTGTGGTTTATTTAAAAGTATTATAAACCATAGTCTTACTCTCATTATTCTAGCTCCTATGGTTGTTGATATTACAACCCATATACAATTATTTCAGTCTTACTCTCAATTATAAATAATGTATTTCCATATTATGTAAAATAAAATAATTAATTTTAATTTAAAAAATATATATATTACACAAAGCACACATATACATTATAGAAAACATTGTATATAATAGAAAACACTATATATAATAAAATATTTCAATGTATAAAGAGAAAAAGTAATTGAAAAATATCCAATTCCTTCATTATAACTAATAAACTCTATTGGTTTAATTCAATCAATTTTTAATATAAAATTAATATATAACATTGAAAATATATTAATAGTAATTAAAAAATCATTATGCATCATAAATAACATATTTTCATACTTAAAATTAAGTAAATTAAAATATATTAAATTTTGATTTTGAAGAACTAATCCATAAATAAAATATGTCAAAGTCCATGTTAATTAAACTATTTTACTATTAACAATATCGATATCATATGTGGCTTTTAATAATAATAATAATAAAATTGTGTATATATCATATAAAGAAAAAAATTAAATTCTTATTGTTATAACCTATATTTATTGGAATTCCATGTTTAAGCTATGTTGTTTATGAAAGCCTAATATGTAAAAAAAAATTTAGGGATTGAATCTATTTATGCATTGAAAATTACAATTTATTAAATAAATTCAAAATGGCTTATAGGATGTTAATCCAAAATAAGATATAGTTGACATGATGAATTTCAAAAGGTATTTTACTCAAATAAATTGCAATACTTAAATTTATATTAATTATAAATTTAAATAATTATAAACTTTACTCCATTTAAATAAATAAATAAATAAAATTTACATTTAAATATTACTATTAATATTATTATTTACATGATATTATTATTGATATTTTCATGGTCTTAGTAGTAACAAATTATATTGTTAATGAGAAAAAGATATGTAGTAGTTATAATTTCTGTCTTGTATGTATTATTATTAAGATTTTCATGGTCTTACAACACTATGTTAGCTTACCATTCTTTGTTTTCCTATGGTTTGTGAAGGGTGTATGTGGCCTCCAAGTATGTTAAACCAATTAGTCCTATTTATGAGTGTCCACAATTAAGATAAATGATTTTTAATTTTACTCAGTTTAAATGTTTATTATTCAAATGCATAGAATTTGTAATAACCATTAAGATTAATTTATTTTTTCAATGTAAAAATGATTATCACTACATGATATTTGCAATGATTATTAAAAAAGAGATTCATATTACTCCAAACTGAAAAAAAAAATAAAAAAAATAAAAAAATAAAAAATAAAAAAATAAAAAAATAAAATAAAAAATAAAAAAAATTGTATGAGGAAATGTAAGCATCAATTAAACATACATTATTTCTTATTTAGAAGATCAAATTATGTAAAATCTCTTTTTATTGTCATAATATTTAATTAAGTTAAATTTATTGTTATAACATATTTTAAAAATATTTCAAAATTTTATAAATATCATTGAATTCAAAAAACTAACCGTGAAATTATTTCTTTAATTTTGAATTATTTTCTAAATCTAATAAAAGAAGAAATAACTCATTGATTACCATGCCAAACTGTTATATATATTGATAAGTTTTTATTTTAAATAGTGCAGTCACTAGTACAATTCTAGATTATTGTATTTGGAACCTCCAACATACATTGTGAGTGTTCCTTTTTCAATTTAATCTTTTAGTAAATTGTAAATGCACCAGCATATTTAATATTTGACAAAATAGTAGGGAATTCTCTAATTAAAGCTTTGAAAATAAATATAAGTATTGTTTGGAGCTACTGGAAACACCATGACAGGATTTTGTATAGGTATGAAAGTAAATTTCATAGAAAGCAAAATGTTGATAAAATATAGGCAACATAAATCCTTCTCAAGATCTTTAGTCTCGGTTTACCTATCGGGGGGCATACCATGCCGAAATTTTGTCATTGATGTGAAGGTTGTGCAGGGATTGGAGTTATTCTAAGCATAATCTCAGGAAGAAGATTCAACGACCAACAAGCAACATGCCCAACACTAGATCAGAGCATCCTCATTATATTCGAAGCCACCACCAAAAGGAAAGATTAAGAGGGAGAGTGGACAAGTGACACGCTGGAAAGATAAGATCTTGGTTAGTGCCCCTGATTACAGAGAGAAATTGGTAAGCACTTAAGAGATTAGTTCCCATCAAACATCAGAACATTGAAAGTAGATACCAGACACAATTGGTAGGTTGATGGGGATCAGATGACATCATGGTGCCAAATGGGTAGCATGTGGCAACCACAGTAAGTGGACCAAGCAGGTCGACTAAGCAATAAAAATTTGCACCATTGAATCAGTGAATAGGATAAAATATACCACAGGAGGGTGCCTAAGTCCATATAGAAGTTAATAGGGTTGTACCTCCTCGCAGTGGAGACCATCATGGTTTATTGCTGGTTATGTACCAACCTATGATTGGTTGCGAGAACCCCTTCTACTCTGTAACAAGACTAGGAAGGTTTCCCCCCATTATACCAATGGTTTCTTAGACGAGTGGTAAATTGGAAAGTCATTAGTTATACCTCTCGGTGACAAGGTGCTTGCTAGTGAATGCCCAACTCCCTATCATACGACTCAAAATGAGAGTTGTGCAAATAAAAATGAACTTGGATGATGGATGGCTGGCTAACATAGATGGGCCCCATATGTCATGGACACTAGGTGGCATGGACGACGTGGACACCACTAGACAACTAATGTGGAAGCTTATGAGGAGGAAATGTGGCACATGGATTCGACACTTTTTGTGAGCCAAATGGACAATTGGCGAATGGAATGTGGTGGGTAGATTTGACACTTTTGACAAGCCAAATGGACAATTAGCGAATGACATGTGGAAACTATAGTTGTGTAGGAATACATGAGGAAAAATCGTACTAATGATAGTAGGTGACGTGTCACAAATGACGACAAGTGATGTGGAAAGCTGGGTCCCATATCAGGCTTCCCAACTTGTAGGGTTTTGCATTCAAATTTGAATGCGACTGACAAGAAGTGGATGATGAACATCTAACAATCCATGACAATTAATGAACAAATTCACAATAATACGAAGTTTCTATCTGTCAAAACACCAGGGTGTTTACACACCACGGTGAACTTGGTTGATGAGCGGTAGGTAGTCGACAAGATATAATCCACAACATTTAACGGTGAATATGATTATCGTTAGTTGAATTTTTTTTCTATAATATCTCTACGATGGTAGAAGTTGTAAACATTAGCAAATGTGGTCAATGGCCGGTGGCTGGCAGAGAGGAAAATTCTCTGTCACTTAAGAGGAGAGGATCAATGACAAGATACATGTCCAACTGCCTGGTTGGGGAGTGCTATAATGATCATGAAAATGGTGGGTCGACGAGTGGTGAGCAATCTTTAAGCCCACGGTTACCCCTAAGTTGACATGAATAGTGCGAAATTAATTTTGAAATATTTGAAAAGGAAGAAAACCTTAGAATAAATATTGGTGTCACTATGATATTTCAATTAAATATCTATAGATTTGAGTTTGAAAATGTATGAAAGAGGGATCTGAGTGGTTATAACAAGTTGGTGCTTGCAGATTAAGAAGTTGGAGTTTCCTTTAGATTGGTCCCTGTAAATATCAAGGGCTTGATGACTCTAGCCTGATGGTGTCTCCAAAAAGTGGGAGTTGGTGCTTCCAAAAAGTGAGTAATTGCAAAAAAGAGAATTAGTACTTCCATTAAGTAAGTGATTGCAAAAAAAAAGAATTGATGCATACAATATCTTATGTAAATTTAAATTAATCCTTTCATTTACATTACAATATTAACATTACCATTTAAGAAAAATATGTGATTTTTTTCCTCATAGGCTTCGATCTAAATATCTAATATTAACTTATTTATGTGATTGATGCACGGCTTTATGATTGAATATTTTTAATCAAATGAGCACCTACAATAATTTATAAAATAGTAATTCACCCTCTTAATACAGATTCCAAAAATTAATGTCCAATAGATAATGTATAAATTCAACCATTGAGATTTTCTCAACTCTCAAAGCTTAAAGAGTCTTTTACAAACTCCAACTGCCTACATATGAGCATCCATACATCAGCATGCTGTTATTTGATTATAACCTCAAACCACCGAACTTGGTCCATGGTGTCCTTTTTACTGAGTACAATATTACATGAAATTCAATACAAGAGGAAGAAAATCAGTGAGAAATTCAGTGGTTTCTTGCTGTATTGTTTGAGATTTAATTGTGGAGAAAGAATTATTGTTAGGTACAAGCCGCCGGAAGGATGTAAGTGCCATGAGAATTATTTAGCATCCAAAGTAAATGTAGTCTGATATTTCGTCGTCTGTTCTTATAACATATTATGCTTCATACAACTTTTTTTTAATACAACTTTATCTTAAATTTTATGAAATTATAAACTATATGTCCAATCTTCCTAAAATGTTATAAACCATTTATTCTGATACAACTTTTTGTGTTGTAGCTTTACTGCATAATGTATTAAATTATATAATTATATATTACATTTCATTCCGTATATCTACTTTCTGATTTTTATTAACCACGATACATAAGATTGTTTTTAATATTTCGATACCCTTTTATTAATTATATTATATGAATTTACTTTCATACCCAGGGAAATCAAAAGGATCACACTATACAAGAATTAATACTTTTATGAAGTGTGTATAACCCTTTCAGTCACACGACTTTTTCTGTTAAGAGCTTTACCGTAAGCGTATCAAATTATATGGATCTAGTTTCATAAAATATTCTATATCACATTCTTCTGTGGAATATTTTTTTCATAAATATTTTATTGTATAATACATTAAATTACATATTATATTTTAACAGATAATTTTTTTTATATTTTTATTATTGATATTATATACAGAAATTTTAGGATATATGATATCATTTATATTATATTACGAATTTTTACTGAGCTTTTGTTTCTTATAATGATTGAGGTTTAAGATTTACTTGCAATGAAAGTAGTTAAGGCACCTAAAATCTATCCAAATTGATTATTAACTATTAAATTATTTTGATAAATCTAATTTTTTTTGGACAATAGTGCTTCAATTTCTAAATTATATAATTATTATATTTTTTTTTATATTTTATTAATATATAAAGATAATAATTTGAAATAAAATCATTTTCAATTAGCTAATTCCTAAATAGATATAGCAATAAAAATAATATTAGTATAAGTAAATAATACAACTAGTGGAGGTCACTTGTTCAAAACTCAGTAGCCAAAAATCTAACCATATTAAGGGATGGTTTAAACCACCTATTATCTGTAAGTGATTTTAACTATAGTTGTCTCTCAAATCAAAGGTTGAGCGTGCAGTTATCTCACGACTCATACCACTTAGCAAAAGAAAACAAATATTAGTATAAGTAAACATGCATGAAGGATATATTTTTATTAAAATACAATATCGATTAAAAAAGTTGGCACATACAATGTTGAAATTTGCAATAAGAAATATTGAAAATTGAAACAAGAAGAGACTTCTAATTTAATTTTCCCTTAATTAAATTAGAATGAAATTGTAATTCCACATCACATGAAAGCTTGTACGAGTTAAATAAGTTAGGAAGACTTAGTTAACTCTTTCAATTCAAATTGGGGGTCAAACTAGAGGCATATAGAGTTTTCTCTAAGTTTTAGGGGGTCCAATGTTGTAATTATTTAACTTAATTATTTGAGTTAAAATGAGGTTAACTAGTTCTAACTCATGGAGGAACTAGTGAGAGGTCCAATGAATCAAACCTGATTTAATTCACATGCAATGATCAATCAAATAATTGATAATTCACTATAAATAGTTATTTCATGTCAGTTTTTAGGAAGACGTAATTAAGATTGGAGTTAAACATAAATGTTCTATGAGTTGTATAATTAGAAAATTGTACAAGTCATGCATGAAGTCAGCAGAATTCTTTAGATTTAGTGCACAATAATTAATCAGGAATTTACTAATTAATAGGTTCTCAATTTCCCTAGGGATTACACAAGCAAGGCAAGGCATAGAGAGACAAGAAGATAGTTAAGTATTGGACCAAAGTTTCTTGGGATAGCGTGAGAGTCAGGGATAGTGCAAAGAACTCTCAAACTTGAGAGAAGAATTGTATTGTTTCATATTCTTTTACTTATGAAATATACATATAGCGAGGTTTTTAGAGGAGGCTTTCCCCATAAACATCTTTGTGTTGTGCGATTGAAATTCTTTCCCTTTTTTATTAAAGTGATTATATAATTGTAATTGTTTTCCACAATTTGTAGAATATATTCAAGTATTTTGTTTTAGCATATTACAATATGATTTGAATCTATGTGGATTTTCTACATAGTATCATAACATGATTCATTATACAAGAGAAAAATATCAGTTTTTTTGGAACAAGTGAATCAAATTCGTATATATACTCTTCAGGACCAACAACATGATCATGATATCTTTTTGTGAATTGAGATTTGAATATGCCCTTGAGGGTAATTCAAATTACATAGGTTGGAAGGACATGATGAAAGAAGTGTTGGAAGACTGTGGGTTGAAGGAGTTCATAAACAGTGCATATATTCCCAGGCCCACATCAACAGATGCTCAAAATCTTGATGCATGGAAGAAGAATGTGGCAAAGGCGAGAAGGATTCTATTAGAGGGAGTTCAAGATAATATTGTCTCAAACCTCCATGGAATGGTAAATCCATATGCTATGTGGAAGCCATTAACATATTTTTTTCAGAACAACAAATACCAAAAGAAGCTAGCGCTGAAGGAAAATCTCAGAAAAATCAAGTTAGAAAAGGGTGACACAATACCACAATACTTGACCAAGTTCACCCTATGTCGGGATTGGCTTGGAAGTGTTGGTGTTATCATTTCTGAGGATGATTTGGTGAGCCTAACACTTCTAGGAAATCCTAAGAGCTGGCACAACTACTAGAATTCAGTAAATGGGAGGGAGAATCTACCAGAGTGGGAGCGATTATGTTCTGACTTGGTGCGTGAAGAGATTAAGAGAACACCAAAGACAAAAGCTCTTCCAAAGTATCAGAAGAAGAATTTGCATTAGCAAGAATTTGCATTAGAGAGACTTGTCTAACATCGAGTTTTTTTAGTGTCACGAGTTTGAGCACTATACCACAAAATGTCTACAAAAGTAGACAAGCAAGAAGGAGCCTATAGTAGCAGTAGTAGGTGAAGCTCTAGCTTCAAAGTTCGAACTTGATTTCACTCTCATTGCATGCATGTAGAGCACTGTAGTGGTATCCATGTGTTATTTCGATAGTGATTCCTCATTCCATATGACAAGGAATCGATATCTCTTCACTAACTTGGAGGATAAGTACCATAAGTATAACATAGAGTTTGGAGATGATGGGAGGTATAACATGACCGGTATTAGTATTTTTACCTTTCAAAGCGATTCTAGATCCCCTCTCATACTCACAGATGTGTTTTTTGTTTTAGGACTAAATAATAATCTTGTTTATGTCACGGTATTGGAATACCATGGCTAGGATGTGATATTTATCAAAGGGAAAGTTTTCCTCAGACACATCGCGACAATATGGAATTGGAAAAGTAGAGAGAAGACCGAGTGGAGACATCCATTGAAACAAATACCACCACTAGGGAGGAATTTCGAGCCAATTAGGTAGATACAGTACATGAAGCCAGAAATCCAGGAGAGAGGTGGGGCGATGTAAAGACATAGTCCCAAAAGTGCAAAAATTTGGGCAGGGTCCATTGATATGTTTTTTCTCATGGATCATTAGCATGCTATGGGATCCCAGAGTACACAGTAATTGGATGGATTAGTGGAAGTGATGAAATCAAATGACAAAGTGATAGATGCAGAGACTAGAAGCAGTCAGATACATAGGAGCACATAGCAGAGTTGGCAACAATGCATTTGGAATGATGCAAAGTAAGCAATAGTGTAAAGCTTTCAGTAGACAATGTAGTAGCTAGTAGCAGTCAGAGACTCTCATGAAATATGCATCATACTGATCACATTTTGTGACTAAAATCTTTCGGTGAAAATCACATCAAAATAGATTAGGTCGACGAGTTTCAAACCAGCCAGAGTGGTTCATCATCAGGACAAGATGATGACATTTTATTGAGTTTGGATGGATTTTAGTTTCAAAATTTGTTGTAGCAACAACACAAGAGAGAAGTGTTGCATGCAGAAAATTCCAAAGGTAATAGATCGGGATAGAGTTAAATCCCTTTCTTCTTGAGAGATAGTGTTGAAATTTGAAACAAGAAATATTGAAAATGGCAATAAAAATAGGATTCTGATTTAATTTTCCCTTAATTAAATTAGAAGGAAATTGTAATTCCACATCATATGACAATTTAACTGAGTTGGGAAGACATAGTTAGCTCTGTGTTAAGGGTCAAACTAGAGGCATGTATAGTTCTCTCTAAGTTTTAGTGGGTCTAGTTACAATTTATTTTGGGATGTAATTATTTAACTTAATTATTTGAGTTAAAATTAGTTTAACTAGCTCTAACTAATGGAGGAACTAGTGAGAGGTCCAGTGATTTAAATATGATTTAATTGACATGAATTGATCAATGAGATCATTGATAATTTTCTATAAATATTTGTTGCATGTGAGTTTTGATGAAGACCCAGTTGAGATTGGAGTTAAATGGAAGTGTACTATGAGATGTAAAATTATAAAATTGTATATGCATGAGGTGACAGAAGGCCTTTGATGTATTTCACAATCATTAATTGGGAATTTCATAATTAATAGAGGCTCAATTTCCGTAGGGATTGAGAAAGCAAGGCTAGGCATCCAAAGGAAAGAAATTGGTTAAGTATTGGACCAAACTCTCTTGGGATAGTGTGAGACAATCAGAGATAGTCCATATAGATCTCAAGCCCAAGAAAAGCATTGTATTGTTTCATATTATTTGACTTATGCTATCTACAGATAGCACGTTTTTTAGCTGAGGCTTTCAACCAATATTTCTATTGTGTAATTGAAATTCTTTCACTTTATTCTTCAAGTGATTATACGATTGTAATTGGTTTTTGCAAATTGTAAAATTTGTTTCTGCATATTGTAAAATCAATTGAATCTATGTGTGTTTTCTACATAAAATAATAAAAAAAGTATAAAAACGTATAACAAAAAATAAATAATATTAATTTTTTTTTTGAAAATTACATAAAAAAAAGTATGTTAGAAAAAATCCACTTTTTATAAATTTATGATTAAAGAAGATATTATAATCATATACACTACCATTATAATTATTTTAATATGTTATTTTTTATAATAAAACTTTTAGAATAATTTAATATCCAATTATATATATATATATATATATATATATATATATATATATATATATATATATAATTTTAATTTCATAGAATATTAAAATATATTTGGCAGAATTCTTCCATCCACATCTCTTTTCAAAATATATTTTTAATAATAAAAATACCTATTTTTATTAAATATATATTCATTAGCTCTTGTTAACCTACATTACGTTAACGCAATCTCAATATTTATAAATATATTGATTTTTTTTAATTTTAATTTTAACCCAATCTCAATATTTATTAATATTTTTTTTTTAATTTTAATTTTTTTTATAAAAATAAAAATTTAAAATAATACTCAATACAACTAAATCCCCTAATTTTATATAATACTACTCTTTATATCAATTATTTTTATTTTTTATTTTAATTTAGATGGATTTTGAAAATCTTTCTACATCTGCGTCACCTTTGCAATATGTTGGGAATTTATTTTCCTGTTTAGAAAACTCAATAATGGGTAAATGCGATTTGTGCTTTTTTTTTTTTTATTTCAAGCTAATTTTTACTAAGTTTTATTTTTAAAAATTTAGATTTTGGGATGCTTTTAAATCAATATAGTAAATTATTTTTTAATATATTAAGATTAAATTCAATTCACTCTGTTACTTATTTTCTATAAATGTTAGTTAATTTTAATTTTTTTTCGTTATTAATAAGATCAATGTATAAATGTACTTTATTATGTTGCATCATATAATATTGAAATTTTTATATCATTTTTGAAATAAATAAAGTTAATTATTTGATATTATAATTCAATAAAATTAATTATATTTATTTTTTTCATTATTGTTAAAACTTGCGTAAGATGTAATTAATTTTTTTAAGTTATAAACCTTATTACTTTGTTATGTCATTATTAAAAATAGTATAAATATATAACAATTAATATATAAATTTATTTTTATAATTATATTAATTTAATTCAATTTAATAGTTCATATTATGGAATTAAGTTATCTTGATTCTTCATTATATATCTATTAATGAGGTTTTTATTTTTTTTATTTATTAGTTTTGTTAAATTATTTTTCTTTTCCCATGTTTTTAAAGTAATATTTAATGTAGAATTTAAATTTTTAGAATCAATATTTGTTTATTTAATGTAAAAATTTATCATAATCTAATTATGAAATTAATAACCTAAACCATCTTTATTACTGTTACTTCCAAATTAATTCATCAATGTTATTTAAGAAAAATCAAACTGCCCTAAAATTATCTCACTAAAAAATTTATAAGAAAACAAGTTTTCACTTCTACCAATGCATATCATGCTTGAGGTATTAAACTATTTTGTTAGATTCTAAGTAAACAAAGCCATACCATAGCATAATGAGTTTTAGGGCATACCCCAATTTTGAATTCGATATATGCATGTGAATACGCCATTTGAATGTATTTTAAGTATTTGTTTTGGTGATTAAATGCGATCACTTTCGTTTTTTCCATTCGAGTTTTACTTCAAACCCTTAAGAGGAAATGTTACATAGTGTTCATAATTTCATATCATATATATACTATTGTGGACATTGTCTTGTCCTACTACACTAACTGTAACACTTAACACAACATAAACTTACCATGAATTAAAAAAAATTTACCAATGCGAATTCTCAATCAACTTTAAAGAGGAATATTACATATTTGGCATAGTTTAACAGTACTATATCATAAATTCCATTGTATTGAGGTTGGTCTACCGTGGATTCCATATAATATAATTTGACTCGAATAATTATCCAAACCTCATAGTTTGTATGTCGGTTATTATGATATTCATTGCGCATTTAAATGTCAATGATAATCTTGGGATTTGGTTTTGGATTATTTATTAGTCCGGTCGGCCTATCGGTCCAACACCTAGCTTACCTTCCTCCGTTCGATGACATAAGATCCACGGTTCTGGGGCCTAGGGTTTGCAATGACCCCCGGCGCCCTAACCGCTTTGGCTCATTGTCACTTCTCACGCAGAGAGGTTCTGGAGGTAGCGCGGCTCTACCAGGGTTGCTTGCCGGTTTCGTTCCATGCCTTCCATGTCAACAACGTAGCGCTGCGACCACAGTGCTAACCCCTCAACACAGGTAACGCATCAGTTTTATAAGAATTCTCTGCAACTTTATTTGTTTTTCGTGGAACAGGGTTGGGGTTCCGGTGAGGAACTTAGCAGAGAAGCTTAATGTCTGTTGAAACCCTGAGGGTTACGCCCCTCCTCTAGGAATCTAAGCTCCTGAGAAAATTTGCCTATGAATTAACTTAGTTCCTTTTGATTTTATCATTTTTGTAACAGTGTTGGACTGGTGCTTGGAAGAAGCACCCACGAGTTCTGAATTCTTGACAGGTAATTCTTTTTTTTTTTATTCAATCCCGGTATTTGGAAAACCCGCCCTTCGGCTTGTTGATTAGAGCTTCTATTTGTTTCCTGTAGAATTCTATTCCGCTGACTGAAGATCTTTCTTTTCATTTTTACAGGTATTGCCCTGGTTCCCGCCCAATTCGCAGTTCCTGTAGCTTATCTACACATGCTCGCTGAAGAGGTAGACTAATTCCCAGCATGCACCTTACAGGTACCGGCTCTCATCAGGAACTATTCCCTTGGTTTCCTTTGGCGAGAACGTTTAATGTTTAGTTCCAAAGCTCAGGGTTTAGCCTGATATTTTTTAGTATGCCGTGCAGGATAAACAAATATCTAGCTCAGATTTTCCTTGTTATTTTAATTACGGCTTCATGCCGACGTTGTATTCCACTAAATTTCCTCTTAATGGGGTTTACATTTGAAGAGCGGAACTGGTGAATTCTATGCCGGACTGCTAACTTGTTGGGTTACACTTCTTTTACACAAGAATGTGGGGTTTCTCTGTTGTTAATTATGCCAGCCGTGAGCGGCAGCGCCTATTCTCTTAACGGCTTTGTCATGGTTTAAGTTAGACTGTGTGTAATTCACCGGAAGATTATTACTGTACCTTAAACTCTCTCATTGACTTTAAATATATATATATATTGCAGAGGTTTTGTTCACGTTAGGGGTCTTTCATGTATCGCGATATAAATGGATTGTTTTCTGCTCTATGCTTCAATCCTGGGTTTTAACTGTATCTTGCTTATGAGATTGTTGTTATTTGTAGAGGGTTTACTATTTCCGAGTTACTAGAATCAAATGTTCATATTTCCTTACTGCTTGTTATGTTAAAAATGTCTTCCTACTCTACACAGGCGTCCGGACCGTCATTATGTCCGAGTTCTTTTATGGTAGAGAACGACCAAACCCTTGACTCAGAACCTTCGGTTTGAGGGTTTAACAGTTCTCTCTCTTCACGCTGTCTGTGTTTATTTTTCCTCCATTTTGTTTACCGAACTGTCTTATTGGTGAAATAGTCGTTACCTCTTATTAGACTTCAAGTTCTATTGATTATACTCCTCTCCTACAGGTGTAACTACTCCTGTACATGGCATATTATTGTAGAAAGAAAGATATACTAGAAGTTCTTTATTCTTTTGTTTTCTGTGTAGCTCTTCTGTAGAATGCATAAATAGTAATTAACACTGTTTCCCAGTAACCCTATGTTAACGATAACAGAGAGAATATAAGAATACAGGTAACACTCTTTCTTGCTAACAGAAGTACATTTTCTAACTATGGTAATTTCAGGAAGTTAAGCTCAGATGTATAACGAACTTAAACATTTGACTACTTCAAATTCTTTTACTCATCTGGTTTCTGAATCAACTGATGGTAGTAATGTGCCTCCCGTCCTTGAGCTGACATCCAGTCACGCAGCTCCCCCCGTGCATCAAGTCTGGCTCTGAATTATCAGAGTACTGGACAGAAACATAGGACAATCCGGTCCAGTTCTTCCATCATAGGGAGAGAAAAACAGGAAGTACTGGGGAGATCACGGGACAACCGGTCCAATCTCCAACCCAGTGCACCCTCTGCTCTGAAACATCTTTTTCAGCTTGACAGAGTTCTCTTCCTTCCTCCACAGATCCGACCCCAAACCCCCTCTTGGATTTTCCATTTATCCAGGGTTCCTTGGGTAACTGTGGGAACTGTTTTTCCAACTAACCCAGATCTTGATTTACCTTTTTACTTTTACCATCATTGTTACTCATGAAACTAATTCACAGTAAATTTTATAAATGTAAAAAAATGTAATTTTGTTCCAATATTCTAACTGAAATAACATCAGTCTTAATTCATTTAAACAAAATAGTCTAACCATTCGTTCCACTAAACCAATGGTTACAGTTTTCCCCCTCTGGAGGAGAACACCGTCCTCGGTGTTATTATTCCAGTTCAGTAAAAAGCTCAGGATAAGCTTCCCGAACAAAACTTTCGTCTTCCCAGGTAGCTTCCTCAGGTCCAAAGTGATTCCATTGCACTTTAACCTGGGCGATGGCTCGTTTCCGGAGCATGATTTCCCTCCGGTCGATTATACTGTGTGGCTCGACCAGAAACTCCCCGTCTGGTTCTACCTGCAATAAATAAACTTATGTTAATTAAATAAGTTATAATATTGCATTCATTATTTGGTAAGCATACTCATCCACTACCTGTATGTTCTGCCAATGAATAATATGCCTGGTATCATGGACGTATCGTTTCAGTAACGATACATGAAAAACATTATGCACCCGAATATGACTAGGAAGGGCTAAACGATACGCCACCGGTCCCACTCTCTCCAGAATTTGGAAAGGACCGCAGAATCGGGGTGCTAGTTTTGCGCAAGATGCCCATCTTAATGTGCTTTTCTTTGGTTTAATCCTAACATAAACATGATCTCCAACTGCATATTCACGATAAGACCTTTTCTTGTCTGCATACACCTTCTGCCTGTCTTGTGCCGCCTTCAAATTCTGTCTAATCTTTCTCACCTCAGCCTCCATCTCTGCTAGCATGTCTGGTCCTAACATGAGCTTATTCTCTGGGCTGCTCCAGTTAATGGGAGTCCTGCACTGTCGACCGTACAGTGCCTCGAACGGACTCATCTTTAAGGATTCCTGGTAGCCATTATTGTAGGCGAACTCTATCAAATGTAGATATTCTTCCCACTTAACTGGTTGTTGCATGACATACATTCTCAGCATGTCTTCCAGGATCTGGTTCACCCTCTCTGTCTGGCCATCCGTTTGCGGGTGGTATGCAGTACTAAAATGTACTTGAGTTCCTAGACCTGTAAACAATGTCTTCCAGAAGGCTGATGTAAATTTTACATCTCTGTCTGAAATGACAGTCTTAGGTATGCCATGGAGTCTGAAGATCTCACGCATAAATAAATCTGTTATTTGTACCGTCTTATAGGTGGACTGAACAGGTATAAAATGCGCTGATTTACTTAATCTATCCACAACTACCATTATGGAATCATTACCTCTTTTTGATTTTGGTAACCCGGTAATAAAGTCTAATGAAATCACCTCCCATTTCCACTCAGGAATGGGTATAGGTTGCATTAATCCAGCTGGATGCCTATCCTCCACTTTTACTTGCTGGCATTCCAAACATTTAGTTAAATAGCTTGCTATTTCCTTCCTCATGCCCGGCCAACAGTAATCCTTCCTGATGGCTGTCAGCATCTTCTGATACCCCGGATGACCAGCGTAATTGCTTCTGTGATATTCATCCAGTATCATGGTCTTCAATTCCACTCTATTTGGAATGACTATCTTTTTCTTAAAAACCAGCAACCCTTCCTGGTTGATTTCATATTCCCCTTGCTCTTTAGAGTCATGGAATTGCTGCCACAAATATTTATACTCTGGATCCTTGTCTGCTTCTTCTCTGATTTGATCTAGAAATCTGTTTTCCACCTGATTAACGTATAGCTCATAAATGCTATGCACCTTTCTGCTTAACGCATCCGCAACTCTGTTTTCTTTTCCTTTCACGTGCTGCAGATCAATTTCAAACTCACTCAAAAAAGCATTCCACCTTGCTTGTCGGGAGTTTAAGTCAATTTGTTTAAAATAACTGGTTAGGCTGCTATGATCTGTTTTTAAAACAAATTTCTTCCCAAGTAAATAATGTCTCCACACCCTTAGTGCGTGCACAACTGCGGTCAGCTCTAGATCATAGGCTGAATACCGCTACTCATGATCTTTTAACTTGCGGGATTCATACGCAACTACCTTCCCCTCTTGTGATAAAACAACCCCAACACCTTCCTTGCATGCATCTGTACAAACCTCAAATTCTTTACTCGGATCTACCACACTTAACACAGGTGCTGTGGTCAGCAATTGCTTCAATCTTTCAAAACTATTCTGGCATTCTTTGGTCCACTGAAAGATTTTTCCTTTCCTCTGCAAAGAAGTAATAGGAAAAGCTATCTTTGAGAATCCTTTTATAAATCGCCGGTAATAACCAGCAAGACCCATAAAAGATCGTATATCTGCCACATTCTGTGGCACCTTCCACTCCATAATAGTCTTGATTTTCTCTGGATCTACAGCTATACCTTTTTCCGATATTACGTGTCCAAGATACTGTATCTCTTTCTTAAAGAAGTCACACTTGCTTAATTTCGCATAGAGTTGGTGCTTCCTAAGCATCTCCAGCACCATTCGCAAGTGTGTCATGTGTTCTTCCGCATCTTTGGAATAGATCAGTATATCATCAATAAAAATTAACACAAAGTTGTCCAAATAAGGATGAAATACACTATGCATCAGCCTCATAAAGGTGGCTGGTGCATTAGTTAACCCAAAAGGTAGTACCACAAATTCGTAGTGGCCATACCTTGTACGGAAAGCAGTTTTGTGGATATCTTCATCTTTAATCCGAATCTGGTGGTAACCAGATCGCAAATCAATCTTTGAGAACACCGTGGCCCCCCTCACCTGATCGAACAAGTCATCAATACGAGGTAGAGGATACCGATTCTTAACTGTTAGCTTATTTAACTGTCGGTAATCCATGCACATGCGCATGGTTCCATCCTTCTTTTTAACAAACAATACAGGTGCTCCCCAGGGTGACACACTGGGCCGAATATACCCTTTATCCAGCAATTCCTGAAGCTGCATCTTAAGTTCAGTCAGTTCTGGTATACTCATACGGTAAGGAGTCCGAGAGACTGGCGAGGCTCCTGGCAGCAGTTATATTGTAAAATCAACTTCTCTTTTCGGTGGTAATCCTGGTATCTCTTCAGGAAATATATCGTTAAATTCCTGAACTACCGGTATGTTCTCTAATGCAGCTGCTTTATTTTTAGACTCAGATAATCCAACTTGTATAGCATACAGTTGGCATCCCTTCCTTATACATTTTCCCATCTGGGAAGCTGTAATTGGACGCAGATTTACAGGCTTCTTTATGCCTTGAATTTCTTGACGAGTACCATTATGATCCCTGTAGTAAACTGTCTTTTCCTTACAATCTATAAGAGTCCAATGTTTCTCCAACCAGTCCATGCCCAACAAAATATCATAAGACCCCAAAGGCAAAATATTTAAATCAACTACCAGCTGCTGTCCGCCAATTTGCAATGCGCATTCTGGTATCTTGGCACTAACCTTTCTTTTAGCTCCTGTGTCTAACTGGACCAACCAGGTTTTCTTAAACTTTTGACTTGGCAGTTTGCAGACTTCCACTAGTTTAGGACTTATATAACTTAGACTCGCCCCCGGGTCTACTAAAACAGAAACAGTTTGGGATAGCAATTTACCTTCCAGTTCTATCATGGTAGGTTGAAAATATGCTTGCCGATCCTCCAGTGCAGCATTAATTCTGGGTATACTCCGAGCAACATCTCCCACAGTAGAGGCCTCTTGCAGGTTATTTACTGCCTCAGTTTTATTACGCTGCGGGCAATCTCGATAGTAATGAGCTGCTCCGCAGCCCCAACACTGCAGAGGTGGCCTCTGATTTTGTGGCTGCTCAGGTTTGCTTGAATCTTCCACCGTTTTATCTTCCCCAGGCCATCTAAACCACTGATGATTCCTACCGAATTGTTTATTGATTGAATTTCTGGCGGTATTCCGGAAATTACTGGTTTTCCCCCTTTTTGAACCAGCATTGTTTCTGTTATCCTTCCTTGGTTGCCATCCTTTTCCGGAATCCATCTTGTTCTTTGCTTGCTGGTAACACAGCCTTGCTTTCCTAATAGCATCATCCATTGTCTTGGGATTCTCAAATTCGATACGCTCCTTCATATGGGCAGGTAGACTGCTCAGAAATCTTTGAACCTTGGCCTTTTATTCTCTTAAGTAGGGTACGTAGCGCAATAATGCAGTAAACTTGGTAACGAACTCGTCCATGGTCAGCTGTCCCAGCCTTAAGTCATGAAATTCTCGGGCTTTTTCATCATAGAAACGCTCAGTGAGATACTTATCCTTGAAGTACTGTTGAAATTTTTCCCATGTCACGTCTTGATCCTCAAATCCCCGTACATTATTCACTTCTTCCCACCATAAGGTGGCTTTGTCTTTCAACTGATAAATAGTCAGCCGTGCCTTAAGTCCACTGTCGTAATCATATACCTGAAAATATTTGTTCATGTTGATCAGCCATGCTTCTGCCGCCTCCTCCTTTTCTCCATCGAACGTAGGTGGCTTTATTTTTCTGAATTCTCCGTGTAATTCCACCTTCTGCCTTTTATTGGCTTTCCGTTCATTTTCATTTTCAGATTCAGCCTCATTAAAGTTTCTGTGAGAATTACTTCGCTGCGATATACTTCTTTCTCTGTGGTTCATATCCTGTTCACCTGTTCGCTGATCGTCCCTTTCCTGAAATTCCCTGCCAGCACTGGGATTCTCATTTCTCTGATTCTGTTTGTCAGAAAGGCTTTTCAAAATCCTCTCTTGCTCTTGCATCATTCTAGCATTTTCCTGTCGTACCCTCTCCATTTCTTCTTGCAACTGTTGTACTGTATGGAGCAGGATGCGAGTCTGATGTTGCTGTTCCTCCATCAATCTGTTAGATCTCTGATGTTGCTCTATCCCCAGCTGAACCCACATTTCGGGGTTCCCCTCTGGTGGAGGCTGCATTTCTCCGATATTTCGCTGTAACGATTGTGATTGTGAAGGTGTCCGTCTCATCTGTCCCTCCACTAATTATGTGACTGTGCAGGAGTGACATACAAAATTTTGTGACGTTAGTTGGCCCAATAGGGCTCCAGAGTTGTAACCAGCTGTGATACCACTTGTAACACTTAACACAACATAAACTTACCATGAATTAAAAAAAATTTACCAATGCGAATTCTCAATCAACTTTAAAGAGGAATATTACATATTTGGTATAGTTTAACAGTACTATATCATAAATTCCATTGTACTGAGGTTGGTCTACCGTGGATTCCATATAATATAATTTGACTCGAATAATTATCCAAACCTCATAGTTTGTATGTCGGTTATTATGATATTCATTGCGCATTTAAATGTCAATGGTAATCTTGGGATTTGGTTTTGGATTATTTATTAGTCCGGTCGGCCTATCGGTCCGACACCTGGCTTACCTTCCTCCGTTCGATGACATAAGATCTACGGTTCTGGGGCCTAGGGTTTGCAATGACCCCCGGCGCCCTAACCGCTTTAGCTCATTGTCACTTCTCACGCAGAGAGGTTCTGGAGGTAGCGCGGCTCTACCAGGGTTGCTTGCCGGTTTCGTTCCATGCCTTCCATGTCAACAGCGTAGCGCTGCGACCACAGTGCTAACCCCTCAACACAGGTAACGCATCAGTTTTATAAGAATTCTCTGCAACTTTATTTGTTTTTCGTGGAACAGGGTTGGGGTTCCGGTGAGGAACTTAGCAGAGAAGCTTAATGTCTGTTGAAACCCTGAGGGTTACGCCCCTCCTCTAGGAATCTAAACTCCTGAGAGGTTTTGCCTATGAATTAACTTCGTATCCTTTGATTTTGTCACATATGTAACAGCGTTGGACTGGTGCCGGGAAGAAGCACCCACGAGTTATGAATTTCTTGACAGGTAATTTCTTTTTCTTTATTCAACCCCGGTATTTGGAGAACCTGCCCTTCGGTTGTTAATTATAGCTTCTATTTGTTTCCTGTAGAATTCTATTCCGCTGACTGAAGATCTTTCTTTTCATTTTTACAGGTATTGCCCTGGTTCCCGCCCAATTCGCAGTTCCTGTAGCTTATCTACACATACTCGCTGAAGAGGTAGACTAATTCCCAGCATGCACCTTACAGGTACCGGCTCTCATCAGGAACTATTCCCTTGGTTTCCTTTGGCGAGAACGTTTAATGTTTAGTTTCAAAGCTCAGGGTTTAGCCTGATATTTCTTAGTATGTCGTGCAGGATAAACAAATATCTAGCTCAGATTTTCCTTGTTATTTTAATTACGGCTTCATGCCGACGTTGTATTCCACTAAATTTCCTCTTAATGGGGTTTACATTTGAAGAGAGGAACTGGAGAAATCTATGCCAGTCTGCTAGCTTGTTGGATACACTTCTTTTACCAAGAATGTGGGGTTTTTTTCCTGTTGTTGATTATGCCAGACGTAGGCGACAGCGCCTATTCTCTTAACGGCTTTGTCATGGTTTAAGTCAGACTGTGTGTAATTCCCGAAAGATTATTACTGTACCTTAAACTCTCTCATTGACTTTAAATATATATATATATTGCAGAGGTTTTGTTCACGTTAGGGGTTTTTCATGTATCGTGACATAAATGGATTGTTTTCTGCTCTATGCTTCAATCCCGGGTTTTAACTGTATCTTGCTTATGAGATTGTTGTTATTTGTAGAGGGTTTACTATTTTTGAGTTACTAGAATCAAATGTTCACATTTCCTTACCGTTTATTATGTTAAAAATGTCTTCCTACTCTACACAGGCGTCCGGACCGTTATTATGTCCGAGTTCTTTTATGGTAGAGAACGACCGAACCCTTGACTCAGAACCTTCGGTTCGAGGGTTTAACAGTTCTCTCTCTCTCTTCACGCTGTCTGTGTATTTTTCCTCCATTTGTTTATCGAACTGTCTTACTGGTGAAATAGTCGTTACCTCTTATTAGATTTCAAATTCTATTGATTATACTCCTCTCCTACAGGTGTAACTACGCACGTACCTGACATATTATTGTAAAAAGAAAGATATACTAGAAGTTCTTTATTATTTTGTTTTCTGTGTATCTCTTCTGTAGAATGCATAAATGGTAATATACACTGTTTCCCAGTAATCCTATGTTAACGATAACAGAGAGAATTATAAAAAAAATACAGGTAACACTCTTTCTTGCTAACAGAAGTAAATTTTCTAACTATGGTAATTTCAAAAAGTTAAGCTCAGATGTATAACGAACTTAAACATTTGACTACTTCAAATTCTTTTACTCATCTGGTTTCTGAATCAACTGATGGTAGTAATGTGCCTCCCGTCCTTGAGCTGACATCCAGTCACGCAGCTCCCCCCGTGCATCAAGTCTGGCTCTGAATTATCAGAGTACTGGACAGAAACATAGGACAATCCGGTCCAGTTCTTCCATCCTAGGGAGAGAAAAACAGGAAGTACTGGGGAGATCACGAGACAACCGGTCCAGTCTCCAACCCAGTGCACCCTCTGCTCTGAAACATCTTTTTCAGCTTGACAGAGTTCTCTTCCTTCCTCCACAGATCCAACCCCAAACCCCTCTTGGATTTTTCCATTTATCCAGGGTTCCTTGGGTAACTGTGGGAACTGTTTTTTCCAACTAACCCAGATCTTGATTTACATTTTTACTTTTACCATCATTGTTACTCATGAAACTAATTCACAGTAAATTTTATAAATGTAAAAAAATGTAATTTTGTTCCAATATTCTAACTGAAATAACATCAGTCTTAATTCATTTAAACAAAATAGTCTAACCATTCGTTCCACTAAACCAATGGTTACACTAACTTACTATTCTTTATTTTTGTGTGTCCCGTGGGAAAATGTTTACGAAGCAGTCAAAGATGCGAAATCAGATAGTCCCCTTTGTAGGCGCCGAAAGACATTCACGGAGTCGCAATACAAAATGGCATTAGGTGATGTGCAGATTATTAGGGGCCATCTCTTTTAAATAAACTTCAATAACTGATTGATCTGATGTATAAGAGAGATTTTAGCATGTAAGGAAATTTTTAACGAGAAAAATATATTTAATATTTATAATTCTATATCTTGCATATGGTCTTGATTTCACTGCTGTCGGCTTATCATTTTTTTTGCGTGGCTAATTTATTTCAGTGTTTAACAAAGTAAATCCAATAAATAAATAAATAAATAAATATATGTGAAAACATATTCAATTTCTATAATTTCATATATGTATGTATTATTATTACTGATATTTTTTTGGTCCTACTATACTAGCTTATTATTGTTTTGTGTTAATAAGCATATAATAAAGTTTATGGTTAAAGTTTAATGTTATGTATTTATTATTTAGTATTAGGGAGATATGTGATTTTTTTTTGTTAATGTGGATTTGGAACAGGCCTATTTTAAAATAAAAATGAAATATTTTTTAAATAAAAAAATAATTTGGTTATAATCAAAATTAAAAATTATATATATGAGTTTAGGTTTACGTAAAAGTATTATAAAACATAGTTTTATTCTCATTATCCTCTCTCTTATGGTTGTTGATATTACAACCCTCGGTACAAGTATTTCAGTCTCACTCTCACTTATAAATAATGTATTTCCATGTTATGTAAAATAAAATAATTTTATATCAATTTAAAAAATATATATTACAAAGAGCACACATATATATTATTTATATTTTTAAGTAAACCATTTTAATATCTATGTTAAATCATTTATTTTAATATCCATTTTATAGAAAACACTATATATAATAAAATATTTCAATGTATAAAAAGAAAAATTAATTGAAAGTAAAAATATCCCATTCCTTCCTTATAACTAATAAACTCTATTTGTTTAATTCAATCAATTTTTAAAATAAAACTAATATATAACATTGAAAATATATTAATAATAATTTAAAAAAACATTATGCATCATAAATAAAATATTTTAATGTGTAAAATTAAGTAATATTAAAATGTATGACATTTTAATGTTGAAGAACTAATCCCTAAATAAAATATGTCAAAGTCCATGTTAACTAAATTATTTTATTGTTAACAATTTCATATCATATAGGTTTTTAATAATAATAATAATAATAATAAAATCGTGTATATATCATATAAAGAAAATAAAAAATAAAATTATTGTTCTAACTTATATTTATTGGAATTCCATGTTTAAGCTATGTAGTTTATGGAAACCTAATATTTAAGAGATTTTTAGGGATTGAATTTATTTATTCATTGAAAATTACAATTTATGAAACAAATCCTAAATGGTTTACACGATGTTAATCCAAAATAAGATATACTTGACATGATGAATTTCAAAAATTATTTTACTCAAATAAATTGCAATACCTAAATTTATATTAAACGTAAATTTAAATAATTATAAACTTTATTCCATTTAAATATTTAAATTAATAAATAAATAAAATTAACATTTAATTATTACTATTAATATTATTATTTACATGATATTATTATTGATATTTTCATATTTAAATAAATAAATAAATAAAATTTACATTTAAATATTATTATTAATATTATTATTTACATGATATTATTATTAATATCCTCATTATATTGTTAATGAGGAAAATATATTTTTTAGTTATAATTTCTGTCTGGTATGTATTATTATTAAAACTGTCATGGTCTTACAACACTATGTTAGCTTATCATTCTTTGTTTTTCCTATGATTTGTGAAGGGTGTATGTGGCCTACAAGTATGTTAAACCAATTAGGCCTTTTTACCATTAACCAGTTAAACCAATTAGGCCTTTTTACCATTAACCAATTAGTCTTATTTACGAGTGTCCAAAATTAAGATATACCGCATGATGTGTTTCAAATGTTATTTTACTCTAACAGATTTCAATACCTAAGTTTATATTGATGGTAAAGTTAAATTATTTTTAACATTACTCAATTTAAATGTTTAAATGTTTATTATTCAAATACAAAGAATTTGTAATAACCATTAAAATTAATTTATTTTTTCAATGTAAAAATTCTTATCACTGCATGATATTTGAAATGATTATTAAAAAAGAGATTTATGTTACTCCAAACTGAACAAAAATATTTTTATGAAGAAATGTAAGCATCAATTAAACATACATGATTTCTTATTTCGAAGATCAAACTATGTCAAATCTCTTTTTATTGTCATAATATTTTATTACCTTAAATTTATTGTTATGACATATTTTAAGAATATTCCAAAATTTTATAAATATTATTGAATTAAAAAAACTAATCTTGAAATTATTTCTTTAATTTTGAATTATTTTCAAAGTCTAACACAAAAAATATACTCCTTGATTACCATGCCCAACGGTTATATATATTGATATAAATAATGCAGTCATTAGTACAATTCTGGATTATTTCATTTGGAACCTCCAACATACATTGTGAGTGTCCATTTTTCAATTTAATCTTTCAATAAATTGTAAATACACTAGCATATTTAATATTTTACCAAACAATAGGGAATTTTCAAACCTAAGCTTTGCAAATAAATATAAGTATGATTTAGAGCAACTGGAAACACCATGATAGGATTCCATGATAGGATTTTGTATAGATATGCAAGTAAATTTCATAGAAAGCAACATGTTGATAAAATATAGGCAACATAAATTCTTCTCAAGACCTTTGGTCTCGTTTTTCCTATGGGGGGCACACCATGCTGAAATATTTTCATTGATGTGAAGGTTGTGCAGGGATAGGAGTTATTCTAAGCATAATCTCAGGAAGAAGATTCAACGACCAACAAACAACATGCCCAACACTAGATCAGAGCATCCTCATTAGATTGGGAGCCACCACCAAAAGGAAAGATTAAGAGGGAGAGTGGACAAGTGACACGCTGGAAAGATAAGATCTTGGTTAGTGCCCCTGGTTACAGAGAGAAATTGGTAAGCACTTGAGAGATTAGTTCCCATCAAACATTAGAACATTGCAAGTGGATATTAGACACAATTGGTAGGTTGATGGGGAATCAGGTGACATCATGGTGCCAAATGGGTAACATGTGGCAGCCACGGTAAGTGGATCGAGCAGGTCGACTAAGCAATAAAAATGTGCACCATTGAATCAGTGAATAGGGAAAAATCTACCACCGGAGGGTGCCTAAGCCCATATAGAAGTTAATAGTGTTGTACCCCCTCGCAGTGGAAACCATCATGGTTTATCGCCGGTTATGTTCCAACCTATGATTGGTTGTGATAACCCCTTTTACTCTGTAAAAAGTCGAGGAAGGTTTCCCCCATTATACCAATGGTTTCTTAGTCAAGTGGTAAATTTGAAAGTCATTAGTTATAGCTCTTGGTGACAAGGAGCTTGCTAGTGAGTGGCCAACTCCCTATCATACGACTCGAAATGAGAGTTGTGAAAATAATAATTAACTTGGATGATGGATGGTTGGCTAACATAGATGGACCCCATATGTCAGGGACACTAGGTGGCATGGATGACGTGGACACCACAAGACAACTAACGTGGAAGATTATGAGGAGTACATGTGGCACATGGATTCGACACTTTTCGCGAGCCAAATGGACAATTGGTGAATGGAATGTGGTAGGAGGATTCGACACTTTTGACAAGCCAAATGGACAATTAGTGAATGACATGTGGAAACTACAGTTGTGTAGGAATAGATGACGAAAACTTGTACTGATGATAGTAGGTGACGTGTGACAAATGACGACAAGTGATGTGGAAAGGTGGGTCCCATATCAGGCTGCCCAACTTGTAGGGTTTCTCATTCAACTGTGAATGTGACTGACAAGAAGTGGATGATGAACATCTAAAAATCCATGACAATTAATGAGCAAATTCACAATCATACGAAGTTTCTATCTGTCAAAACATGAGGGTGTTTACACACCATGGTGAAATTGGTTGATGAGTGGTAGGTAGTAGACAAGAAAGAATCCACAAAATTTAACGATGAATATGATTATCGTTAATTGAAGTTTTTTTCACTTAACAAGAAAATTCTCTATCACTTAATAGGAGACGATCAACGACAAGATACATGTTCGACCACCTGGTTGGGGAGTGCTATAATGATCAAGAAAATGGTGGGACGATGAGTGGTGAGCAGTATTTAAGCCCACGGTCACCCATAAGTTCACATGATTAGTGCGAAATTAATTTTGAAATATTTGAAAAGGAAGAAAACCTTAGAATAAACCTTGGTGTCACTATGATATTTCAATTAAATATATATATATATTTGAGTTTGAAAATGTATGAAATGGGGATCTGAGTGGCTATAACAAGTTGCTATTTGCAGATCAATAGGTTGGTGCCTGTAAGGAAGGCTTAGTGACTCTAGCAAGCTGATGCCTACAAATAGTGGGAGTTAGTGCTTCCAAAAAGTAGGTGATTGCAAAAAAAATAGAATTAACGTTGTCAAAAAATAAGTTATTGCAAAAAAAACAAATTGATGCTTGCAATATCTTATGTAAATTGAAATTGATGCTTTCATTTACGTTACAATATTACGTGAAATGGAGTTGTTGTTTGTGTTTACATTACAATTGAAGAAAAATATGTGATTTTATTTCTTATAAGCTTCGATCTAAATATATTATATTAAATGATTTATGTGATTGGTGTGTGGCTTTGTGATTGAATATTTTTAATCAAATAAATAACTATTATAATTTATAAAATAGTAATTCATCCTCTTAATACAGATTTCAAAAATTCTTATCTCCAATACATATTCTATAAAACTTAAAATACACACAATACAACAGAGAATCGTGAGACAAAGCTCACTGAAATCATTGAATTCAACTGCGCGATTACATCACACTTATATAGCAGATTGTACTCACCTAATCTTCCTGAAGAAGAGGAAACAAACCTGAATAGGTGGAACCAATTTCTAAATAAACACTCTCGTTCAACAACTCAAAACTAAATCTATTTCTTCATGATCTAGATTATTCTCACATCCTCCCTTAATGGAGAAATGGATTTTCTACAATACCTAATTGACTTGTAAAAACTTCAAATTTGATTTTACCGAGAGGCTTAGTAAATATATCAGCCATATTATCCTTGGTATTACAAAATATTAATTCAATTTCATTTGACTCAATTTTCTCACGTACAAAGTGGTATTGCAACTCAACGTGTTTTGTTCTGGCGTGGTATATTGGATTATGTGCTAATTTGATAGCACTTTGATTATCACAATTGATGCATGTTGAACCACTTTGCGCCTCTTCAAGATCTGCAAGAATTCTCCGCAACCAAATAGCTTCACAGGTGGCATTGGTCAAAGCTTTGTACTCTGATTCTGTTGATAATAAAGAAACAGTTGGTTGTTTCTTACTACTCCAAGATACAACCCCTGACCCTATATGAAATGCATAGCCAGAGGTAGATCGTCTGTCATCTGAATTTCCTGCCCAATCTGAATCAGAAAAACCTGTCAGTGCAACATCAGATTCATCAGTATACATAATACCTAAATTCACTGTTCCCTTTAAGTATCGAAGAACTTTCTTTGCAGCATTCCAGTGATTTCCTGAAGGCTTAGCCATGAATTGACTAAGGATACTGACTGAGTATGCAATGTCTGGTCTCGTAGTGGTGAGATAGTTCAAACTTCCCACCAACTGACGATATAATATTCCATCTGCCTCTTTAGTTCCATCTTCTTTGTACAATTTTGCATTCTGTTCTAAGGGAGTTGACATAGCTTTGCAATCACTCATATTGAACTTTTTAAGAATTTCCTTTGTATATTTGCTTTGAGTGATTAATGTTTTACCAGGATCTCTCCATACCTCAATTCCTAAACAGTAATGCAATTCACCCAAATATTTCATTTCAAATTCCTGTGACAACTGAACTTTAATTTCTTCAATTAACTTGTGAGCACTGCCTGTGATAATGAGATCATCCACATACAAAGATATTAAAGCAACATTTCCTTTTCCATCTTTCTTAACATACAAGTTAGGATCATTTTTGCTTTTCACAAATCCATTCTGAAGAAAGAAGGTATCAATCTTTACATACCATGATCTCGGCGCCTGTTTCAAACCATATAAGGCTTTTCTTAACCTGCAGACTAGATGCTCCTGTCCCTGTTTGAAAAACCCTTCGGGTTGAACCAAATAAACTTCTTCTTTTAAATCACCATTCAGAAAAGCAGATTCGACATCCAATTGATGTATATTCCAATTATGTTTTGTAGCTAAGGCAATCAGTAATCTAATTGTATTCAATTTAGCTACTGGTGCAAAAGTATCTTCATAATCAATTCCCTCCTATTGAGCATATCCTTTTGCAACTAATCTTGCCTTAAATTTATCAATGCTACCGCCTGCTTTAAATTTAGATTTATAAAACCATTTTCTTCCAATTGGAACTTTGTTTTCAGGAAGTTCCACTAATTCCCATGTTTGATTTTTTATAAGAGAGGCATATTCATCATTCATAGCATTTCTCCATTGTTCATGTTCTTTAGCTTGTTCATAATCAACTGGTTCTACAACATTCATGATATTAGACATCAAGGCATAATCTCTATACCTTGCAGGAAGCTGGGTTTGTCGGGTTGACCTTCTTGGTGCTACAATACCTGTTGGAGTTCCATCCATGATTCTTCGGCTTTGAGGTGAATCTCCCTCTCGTGATGACTCACTGCTGTTGGATGTGCTCATACTGCTCTCATCCTGATCTTGAACATGTACTTGTACCTGTTCCTGTTCATGTTTAACCAAAGTATCAAGTTTGACATGAGCATCATTAGATATATGCCATGCATCATTATTTGTATCACATTTATCAGCCTGCTCATGAAACACCACATCTCGACTTGCAAAGAGTTTATGTGTACTTGGATCGAACAATTTATATGCTTTCTGATCTGTACAATACCCAATAAAAACACACTTGATTGACTTTGTATCAAGCTTTCTTCTGTTAGCCTTAGGAATATGTGCAAAGGCAGTACATCCAAAGACTCTTAAATGAATGACATCAGGTTTGTAACCATGAAGAACCTCAAAAGGTGTTTGAAAAGCTAATTGCTTAGTGGGACATCGATTCTTCAAATAAACAACAGTATTTATGGCTTTTGCCCAGAAACCATTAGAGATGTTCTTACCTTGAAGCATACTGCGAGCACACTCCACCAGTGTTCTATTCCATCTCTCCGCAACACCATTTTGCTGAGGGGTATTAGGTACTGTGAATTGTTGTTGGATCCCATTAGATTTACAATAGCTGTTAAATGCACCTGACTTATATTCACCCCCTTGATTAGATCTGAGTATTTTAATGTACTTACCTGTTTGTTTTTCAATCATAGTTTGGAACTCTTTAAAATACTCAAATATATCACTTTTCCTTCGAATGAAATAGACCCAGGTATGCCTAGATCTATCATCAATAAAAATAACAAAGTATGAAGCACCACCAAGAGACCTAGTTTGCATAGGTCCACATACATCAGTGTGAATTAATTCAAGTATATCATATTGTCGTTTCTCGGTATGAACTGGAAACTCTTCTCTATGCTGCTTACCAAGTGCACAAGCTTCACATGGTAAATGTTCACACTTCATAACAGGAAGACCTTCAACCATTGATTTTCTTTGCAACAACGATAAATCATTGTAATTTAGGTGCCCATACCTGTAATGCCATAACTCTGCTATTGATGCCTCTTTGGATGTCAATGCCACATGACGCTTCACCGTCACATCAAATTTATATAATCCTCCAACCCTGGTACCTGTAGAAACAACTCTGTAGTGGTCCTGAACATCTTTCACAATACACCCCAATTTACCAAATTCCACTTTTAAATGATTATCAGTGATAGTGGAAACAGATATCAAATTCTTTTTGAGAGCAGGGACATACATCACATCATGAATCTGTCTCATTCGTCCATTAGGTAAGTACACATTTATTATGCCATAGCCCTGGACTTTAAGTGACCTGTCATCTCCTAGGTAAATGTGTGTGCCATCAGATTTCTCATAATATTTATCATACCATTCTTTATTACAAGTCATATGTGCCGATGCACCAGAATCTATGAACCAAGCATTCTCATCATCAGTTTCAGCAGACAATGCAGCATCAAAAAGAAACAACTTAAGATTTTTAAATCCATCAGTAACTGAAGTGTCTCTGTTTATAAAATTTCCATTATGTCTTCTATGTCTTTGATTTGATTCATGATTCTTTCTTCTATAGCAATCTTTAGCTAGATGTCCAGGTTTTCCACAATAATCACATTCAATGTTCCTCTTAACATAAGAGTAGGGAGGTGTCATACCTTTCTGCTTTGTTTGAAAACGACCTCTGTTCCTGTCCCATGGTCTCCCTCGGAATGATCTTTTACCTCTTGCAGTCAAAGCCAAATCAGAACCATTTGACTCTAGTTCAAAATTTTTCATTCGCTCTTCTTCTTGAAGAAGAATTCCAACCAATTCTTCAAATGTAGGAGGTGTTGGTCTAGCTGAGAGTGCTGAAATAAAGACTTTATAGTCTTGGACTAACCCCTTCAACGCAACAGTTACCAAATCGGTACTAGACACTTTTTCACCAATATCACCAAGCTTATCACTCAAGTCTTTAATTCGGGAAACAAAGTTGCTAATACTTTCATTGGCTTCCATTTTGATAGATAGCAGCTTTGTTTTTAAAAATAAAATATTGTTTGCATTAGTAGTTTCATACAAACCTTTGAGAGTGTCCCATGTCGCCTTGGAAGTTTCACAGTCTCGAATGTGAGGAATAATATTGTCCTTCACTGACATGCGTAGCAGCACCTTTGCTTTCATTTCTCGCTTATCCCAATCTAGAATTGCAGCAGCAGCTATAGGCTTGGGCTCGTCACCTTTAACAATTGTCCAGAGATTGTATGCCTCCAGAATTGTGATCAGCTTAAATTTCCAATTTACATAATTTTCTCCATCAAGTTTTGTAGATTAATTTAAATATGAATCAGCAAGAGGATTAGCCATTATGGTCAAGAGCAATCTCTGAGGAAAAAAAAATCTAAATGATAAACAACACAAGACTTTCTAACTTTCACTTGGAGAAAAAGTGAAAGTTGTTGGGTTGTGATTAAAATAACGATGGATGACGATATGTGATCAAAATAATGATGGATGTTCCTGCGCTTTTCAAATGCCGGTGGACATAGCTTGAACAAAAAAAACAAAAGACTCCTGCCACATATTCTCAAGAGGCCATATGTGCAAATTTTAAACACAGCAAGGAGATCGCTGTCAATGGGGATTACTCAAAACTTAAAAAAAAAAAACACAAACCTAATTCTCACTTCGGATGCTCAGGACAGTTCAAGGGAATGCGGCTCCAAGGGAATGCGGCTCGAAGACCAATGGCCAATCCGCAGCAGTCGATGTTCACAAACTCCACACGCTGGCAGAGATCAGTTAGTTCCGTAGGCCGTTTTTGTGCCCAAATCAACGCGGGCAAAAGCAGAGGTTGACTGCTCGGATATCCAGCGTATGGCTCTACCTCTATTACTGTTTTGAAAATGCTCTCGGATGGATTTTGTTGCACGCCGTTTGCTTGGACGCAGGTCGGGCGCACGATTAAATGACACCGATGAAAACTTCACGCTGGAAACTCTGGTCAATTACTGTGCACACTTCTCCATTACTTACAGTGACACATGACAGCAGTGGCTGTGTCTGTTGAGCTGAACACGAGTCAAGTGCCAATCATTAATTTTCTGATGGGTTTCGAAAGCGGAGCGTACCTTACTCCAGTACCCAACAGATCGGCAGCTTAAAGAGCTCTGATACCAACTTAAAATACACACAATACAACAGAGAATCGTGAGACAAAGCTCACTGAAATCATTGAATTCAACTGCACGATTACATCACACTTATATAGCAGATTGTACTCACCTAATCTTCCTGAAGAAGAGGAAACAAACCTAAATAGGTGGAACCAATTTCTAAATAAACACTCTCGTTCAACAACTCAAAACTAAATCTATTTCTGCATGATCTAGATTATTCTCACAATAAATTCAACCATTGAAACGTTGTCAACTCTCAAAGCTTAAAGAGTCTTTTACAAACTCAAATTGTCTACATATGAGCATCCATACATCAGCATGCTGTTATTTGCTTATAACCTCAAAACACAGAACTTGGTCCATGGTGTCCTTTTTACTGAGTACAATCTTACATGAAATTTTATAAAGAGGAAGAAAATCAGTGAGAAATTCAGTGGTTTCTTGCTGTATTATTTGAGCTTTAATTGTGGAGAAAGAATTATTGATAGGTACAGGTCGCCGGAAGTATGTAAGTGCCATGAGAATTATTTAACATCCAAAGTAAATGTAGTCTGATATTTCGTCGTCTGTTCTTATAACATATTATACTTCATACAACTTTTTTTATTACAACTTTATCTTAAAATTTATGAAATTATAAATTCATAAAGTATTATAAACCATTTATTCTGATACACCTTTTTGTGTTGTAGCTTTACTGCATAATGTATTAAATGATATATTACATTTCATTCGGTATACCTACTTTCTGATTTTTATTAATCACGATACATAAGATTGTTTTTAATATGTCGACACCCTTTTATTAATTATATTATATGAATTTACTTTCATACCCAGGGAAATCAAGAGGATCACACTATAAAAGTGATATTTCGTCGTCTGTTCTTATAACATATTATACTTCATACAACTTTTTTTATTACAACTTTATCTTAAATTTTATGAAATTATAAATTATATGTCAAATCTTCATAAAGTATTATAAACCATTTATTCTGATACACCTTTTTGTGTTGTAGCTTTACTGCATAATGTATTAAATTATATATTACATTTCATTCGGTATACCCACTTTCTGATTTTTATTAATCACGATACATAAGATTGTTTTTAATATGTCGACACCCTTTTATTAATTATATTATATGAATTTACTTTCATACCCAGGGAAATCAAGAGGATCACACTATAAAAGAATTAATACTTTATAAAGTGTGTAAACACTTTCTCTTACACAACTTATTCTGTTAAGAGCTTTACCGTAAGGTGTATCAAATTATATGGATCTAGTTTCATAAAATATTCTATATCACATTCTTCTCTGGAATATGTTTTTCATAAATATTTTAATGTATAATACATTAAATTACATATTATATTTTAATTGATATATATATATTTTTATTATTGTTATTTATATTATATACATAAATCTTAAGATATATGATATCATTTATATTATATTATGAATTTTTAGTAAGATTTTGTTTCTTATAATGATTGATGTTTAATATTTACTTGCAATGAAAGTAGTTAACACACCTAAAATCTATCCCAATTGATTATCAACTATTAAATTATTTTAATAAATCTAAATGTTTTTCGATAATAGTATTTAAATCTCTAGATTGTATAATTATTATATTTTCTTTATATTTTATTAATATATCAAGATAATAATTTGAAATAAAATAATTTTCAACTATAGTTGTCTCTCAAATTCAAGGTTGAGTTATCTCAAAACTCATATTATTTAGCAAACAAAAAAAAATATATAAAATAACTTTCAACTATAGTTGTCTCTCAAATCCAAGGTTGAGCGTGCAGTCATCTCAAGGCTCATACCATTTAGCAAACAAAAACAAATATTAGTATAAGTAAACATGCATGAATAATACATTTTTATTAAAATACAATATCGATTAAAAAAGTTGACACATAGAATGTTGAAATTTGCAATAAGAAATATTGATAATGGAAACAAGAAGAGACTTCTAATTTAATTTTCCCTTAATTAAATTAGAATGAAATTGTAATTCCACATCACATGACAGCTTGTACAAGTTAACTGAGTTAGGAAGACTTAGTTAACTCTTTCAATTCAAATTCGGAGTCAAACTAGAGGCATGTAGAGTTTTCTCTAAGTTTTTGGGGGTCCAATGTTGTAATTATTTAACTTAATTATTTGAGTTAAAATGAGTTTAACTAGTTCTAACTCATGGAGGAACTAGTGGGAGGTCCAGTGAATCAAACCTGATTTAATTCACATGCAATGATCAATCAAATAATTGATAATTCACTATAAATAGTTATTTCATGTCAGTTTTGAGGAAGACATAATTGAGATTGGAGTTAAACATAAATGTTCTATGAGTTGTATAATTAGAAAATTGTATGGGTCATGCATGAAGTCAACAGAACGCCTTAGATGTTTTGCACAATAGGAATTTACTAATTAATAGGTTCTCAATTTCCCTAGGATTTACACAAGCAAGGCAAGGCATAGAAAGGCAATAAGCTGGTTAAGTATTGGACCAAAATTTCTTGGGATAGTGTGAGAGTCAAGGATAGTGCAAAGAGCTCTCAATCTTGAGAGAAGAATTGTATTGTTTCATATTCTTTGACTTATGAAATATACATATAGCGAGCTTTTTAGAGGAGGATTTCCCCGTATACATCTTTTTGTTATGTGATTGAAATTGTTTCCCTTTCTTGTTAAAGTGATTATGTGATCATAATTGGTTTTCACAATTTGTAGAATATATTCAAGTATTTTGTTTTAGCATATTACAATATGATTTGAATCTATATGGATTTTACACATGGTATCATAGCATGATTCAGTATAGAAGAGAAAAATAAGAGTTTTTTTAGAAAAAATGAATTGAATTTGCAGATATACTCTTCAAGACCAACGACATGATCATGATGTATTTTTGTGAATTGAGATTCGAATATGCCCTTGAGGGTACTTCAAATTACATAGGCTGGAAGGACATGATGAAAGCAGTGTTGGAAGACTACGGGTTGAAGGAGTTCATACAGTGCAGATATTCCTATGCCCACATCAACAAATGCTCAAAATCGTGATGCATTGAAGAAGAATGTAGTAAAGGCAAGAATGATTCTATTAGAAGGAGTTCAAGATAATATTGTCTCGAACCTCCATGGAAAGGTAAATCCATATGCTATGTGGAAGGCATTAACATATTTTTTTTCAGAACAACAACTACCAAAAGAAGCTGGCGTTGAATGAAAAGCTCAAAAAAATCAAGTTAGAGAAGGGCGACACAATACCGCAATACTTGACCAAGTTCACCCTATGTCGGGATTGGCTTGGAAGTGGTTGTGTTATTGTTTCCGAGGATGATTTGGTGAGCCTAACACTTCTAGGACATCCTAAGAGCTGACACAACTACTAGAATTCAGAAAATGGGAGGGAGAAGCTACTAGAGTGGGAGCGATTATGGTCTGACTTCGTGCATGAAGAGATTAAGAGGAACACTAGAGATGAAAGCTCTTCCAAAGTATCAGAAGAAGAATTTGTATTAGCAATGAAAGAAAATAAAGCTAAGGGAAAAAAATCCAAGGCGAAGAGGGCAAGAGAGACTTTTCTAACATCAAGTTTTTTCAGTGTCACGAGTTTGGGCACTACACCACGAAATTTCCAAAAAAGTAGACAAGCAAGAAGGAGCCTACAGTAGCAGTAGTAGGTGAAGCTCTAGCTTCAGAGTTTGAACTTGATTTCACCCTCATTGCATGCATGGAAAGCATTGTAGTGGGATTCATGTGTTATTTCTATAATGATGACTCATTCCATATGACAGGGAATCGATATCTCTTCACTAACCTGGAGGAGAAGTAACTTAAGTAGAACATAGAGTTTGGAGATGATGGGAGGTATAACATGACCGATATTGGTATTTTTACCTTTAAAAGGGATTCTAGATCCCCTCTCATACTCACAGACATATGTTTTGTTGTAGGACTAAATAATAATCTTGTTTTTGTCACGACATTGGAAGACCATGGCTAGGATGTGATATTTACCGAAGGGAAAGTTTTCCTTAGACACATCGACATGAGATGGATGAAACAAATTGGCGTGTGGGTCTAGAACCTGTTTTAACTTGAGGTACAAGATGCATACAAATATTTTAGGAGAAAGGAAAAGGTTAGAGACTTCATGGTTGAGAGGTAGCATGAGTTACCTCCCAACGTGGATCCTCAGAAGAACTCTTAGAATGTTTTGGAGATCTCACAATTGGAGAAGTAGAGAGGAGATCGAGTGGAGACATCCATTGAAACAGAGACCACCACTAGGGGGGAATTTCGAGCCAAGTGGGTAGACAAAGTACATGAAGTCAGACATTGAGGAGAGAGGTGGGGTAATGTAAAGAAATAGTCCCAAAAGTGCAAAAATTTGGGTAGAGTCCATTGATATGTTTTTTCTCACGGATCATTAGCATGCTATGGGATCCCACATTACACAATAATTGGATGGATTAGTGGAAGTGATGAATTCAGATGACAAAGTGATAGATGCAGAGACTAGATGCAGTCAGATACACGGGAGCACATAGTAGAGTTGGCAACAATGCATATGGAACGATGCAGAGTAAGAAGTAGTGCAAAGATTTCAGTAGACAATGGAGTATCTAGTAGCAGTCAGAGACTATCTTGAAATATGCATCATACTGATCACATTTTATTGAGTTTGGATGGCTTTTAGTTTCAGAAGTTGCAGTAGCAACAACACAAGAGAGAAGTGTTGCATGCAGAAAATTCCAAAGGTAATAGATCGGGATAGAGTTGATTCCATTTCTTCTTGAGAGGGAGTATTGAAATTTGAAACAAGAAATATTGAAAATGGCAACAAAAATAGGATTCTTATTTAATTTTCCCTTAATTAGATGAGAAGGAAATTGTAATTCGACATCACATGAAAACTTGTATGAGTTAACTGAGTTAGGAAGACTTAGTTAGCCCTGTAAATTCGAGTTGAGGGTCAGTGGGTCCAGTTACAATTTATTTTGAGTTGTAATTATTTAACTTAATTATTTAAGTTAAAATTAGTTTAACTAGTTCTAATTAATGGAGGAGCTAGTGAGAGGTCCAGTGGTTTAAATCTGATTTAATTCACATGAAATGATCAATGAGATCATTGATAATTTTCTATAAATATATGTTTCATGTGAGTTCTGAAGAAGACCGAGTTGAGATTGGAGTTAAATGGAAGTGTACTATGAGATGTAAAATTAGAAAATTGTATATGCATGAGGTCACATAAGGCCTTAGATGTATTTCACAATAATTAATTGGGAATTTCATAATTAATAGAGGCTCAATTTCCGTAGGGATTGAGCAAGCAAGGATAGGCATCCAAAGTGAAGAAATTGGTTAAGTATTGGACCAAACTTTCTTGGGATAGTGTGAGACAATCGCAGATAGTCCATATAGATCTCAAGCCCAAGAGAAGCATTGTATTGTTTCATATTCTTTGACTTATGCTATCTACAGATAGCATGGTTTTCAGCTGAGGCTTTCAGCTGATATTTTTGTTGTGTGATTGAAATTCTTTCACTTTCTTCTTCAAGTGATTATGCTATCGTAATTGGTTTCTGCATATTGTAGAATAAGTTCAAATATTTTGTTTTAGCAGATTATAAAATCAATTGAATCAATGTGAATTTTCTACATAGAAAAAAAAAGTATAAGAGCCTATAAAAATAAAATAATAATAACATTAAACTTTTTATGAAAATTATATAAAAAGAATCTATTAGAAAAAACCACTTTTTATAAATTTATGATTAAAGAAGATATTATAATCATATACATTACCATTATAATTATTTTAATATGTTATTTTTTATAATAAAGTTTTCAGAATAATTTAATATCCAATTATATATATATATATATAGTTTTAATTTCATAGAATGTTAAAAATTATTTCACAGAATTATTCCATCCACATCTCTTTTCAAAATATATTTTTAATAATAAAAATACCTATTTTTATTAAATATATCCTATTCTCCTAATTTTTAAACATGTCCCTTTTTTTAATATTCATTAGCACTTCTTAACCTACATTACATTAACCCAATCTAAATATTTATAAATATATTGAATCTTTTTTTTTAATTTTTTATTTTATATATAAATAAAAATTTAAAACAATACAGAATACAACTAAATCCCCTAATTTTATATAATACTACTCTTTAAATCAATTATTTTAATTTTAATTTAGATGGATTTTGAAAATCTTTATACATCTGCGTCAACTTTGCAATAATTGAAATATTTGTCACGGTACATACACAAGATAGTATCATTGGCTTCAACTTCACAGATTATCATTATCAACCATTTATATCTAATAAGGTGTGTAGACATTCATTTCATAATAATGGGCTTCCATGTACATAGATCATTCTTTATTTAAAGTTAGATCTCTGTTGATACATCACACTGAAAGTGATGTTAGAATTTAATAAATAGGAAAAATACTTTACTGGACAATCACTTGAACATTGGAAAGCATGGTCCATAATTTTATAACATTATCGTCAGAAATGCTATATTCAACCAATCGACTTTCAACATAACTATTCTTGCATCACATTTTTCTACTCTATTTTTTATGTATAACGTATTATATTCATTATATTTACTTTATTATATTCATTGAAAGTTCTTCGTACTTTGTATTAAAACATTTAATACAAACTATTATAATATAATGTATATGTCTGTCTTCCGATGCATGAATTTCTTCAAGATTCATCTGAAGTTTTCTTTAAAATTGGATGGTCCATCTTTACGGAAAAATAAATTCTCCTTGATAGCGTTACTAAACAGCTTTCATAATATATATTCATATCTGCAGTAGCTGGTGTATAAATTGCTACATTTGAAATTTGGATTATGTATTATTTAATGTTATGATGGGTGATTATATATAAGATGTTTTCAAATTGGAATGGCTTTTAAATTCGAATTGTTTTTAAGACTCCATATGGAATACTTATAGTGGTATGTCTAAATTTTTCGAGACATGTGCCTTCAAGATTCCGTGGAAGTTTCCTCTTTGGTTATATATATATAATTTAATGTTATGATGAGTTATATATAGGTTGTTTGTTTTTTATATATAGATTAAATATCATTTAAGATTATGATGAGTTATATATGTTGTTTATTTTTAAGTTGAATGATTTTTTAAATTTTATTTGTTTTAAGAGGTTATATCTTCAAAATGATAGCGTAGAATATATATGTTTTTGTAGATTTAGCAATCAAATCACTGCAAAGATGAATCTCTTGTTTCAGTAACAAAAAAAAGTTTTATATATCAATTTGTTGTCTCCCTTGACCATAACCTTAAAATTGAATAATAATAATAATATAAATTATGTATTCTTTAATATTATGATGAGTCATATGTAAGTTATATATAGGTTGTTTGTTATATAAAGGTCATGTATCATTTAAAACTATGATGAGTTATATATAAGTTATATATATAATTTGTTTTTAAATTGAATGACTTTTAAATTCGATTTGTTTTCAGCATTGCATATTGAATGCTGCATAGCTGAATAGATAGAGAAAGCCAGAAGTAAGTTTCTATATGGATGATTGATGTAGCATGCCATTTTAGGTACATGATCATCAACTTTGAAATAGAACTTTTTCAACTCTTTGTAACTTGGTAAGTATATTAGTACTTTTTGAAATCTTTCAAATTTGATTTGTATTTATACCTCAAATTCGCATTTTAATTGTTAAATAGATCTGATGGAAGTCCGTGTTTAAGTTGTCCACAAGAAGAGTGGGTACCCATTAATTATGCAACGACTACATATTCATCTTGTCATATTGTATAGGAATTGGTGTGATTCATCAGTTTACGCCATGAACATACAAATTAAAATAGCGATAGCCACCACATATAACGGAAGGCATGCCTCGGCACATAATTTATTTTTATATCTCTGGTATAATCTGTGCACAAGATGAAGTTAACTTACAACTCCTTCAAAATTTGCACGACAACAAATGAAATCGTGCCTATCACTATGTTTCTGCTCGAACGACATTGACATGAGACAAAATGTATGGAATACCGTAAGACTTATGTTGCTGCCGATGAACAGGGTGTAATGACAAATGCTGGATGCATTAATTAAGTTGATGGAAGAAAAGAGTCGACAATTGTCGGAGAATCTAATTCCAGTCATTTGTTAGGTGTTGAAATTGTTCATTTAAGTGTTCAATTTTAGTTTTAATTAGTTTAATTTAGTAGAGTTTTATTCATTATTTATTGTTGATGTTTTCAATGTAATTTTATTTAAGTAATTAGTTAATACTCATAACACTAATTTTCTTCTCCAGTTTTTAATTATTGTTAACATTGTTAACATTTTAGTTATCGATAAAATGTTTTGGGCAGAAACACAAGCTATATTTTATTTGTTTTATGTTTTTTTGTATGGACATTATGCAATGTAAGTTGTTAATAGATGAATATAGGGAAAATACAGACAGTTTTGTATCTGATAGATATAGAAATTAGAGATATAGGAGAATTGCTAAAAGATTATAGATCATCTCATGAAAATGTACACTCTCTTCATTATACGAATGGAGAGATAGTGTTGTTTTCTTCCGTAAAAAAATGAGACAAAATGAAAAGCATTTGCCACCAGAATAGTTTGGAACGAAACTATAAGCGCGTTGAAATTGAAAAGCAGAGATTACATGAATTCAGAAGACACGGTTGTTAATTCATGTCGCTCCCTGGCAATTCATTACTTTTACAGAAATCATATAGCGCATATATTTTTAAACCTAATGATTTAGGGTTGGGTAAACGTAAAGATATTATTTATGCACCTCCATTTCATTGCTGTATCATTAGGGTTTGGTATACGTAAAGATATTATTTAGCCACATTCATTTCATTGCTGTCACTATTCGTCTTATGAATGCCGTAGATGGAGATGTTGACAAAGTCTTTGGGCGTAGAAGGAGGGTGCGTCTTGTCATGGATTCTCTTGAGCATATAATCTCTGTACGTGAATGCTTTGTAAGCAGCAGGGCAGTTGATGTCAGTAGTAAACTGAGGAAGAGGCCTCACTATCATATCAGGGTTTGGAATACTACCATATGCAAACGAACATCGTCTTCTCTCTTTACTATTCACAACTCGATGCACAGCACTGATGAATCTTTTGTTGCTCCATACCTGTTAGAGAGTACACTATGCGAGAATTATAAATGGATTCTTGAAAATATATGATAGAAAATAGAGTTAATTTTTTTTTTTTTCAAGGCTAGAACACCCAATCTAATCAGGCAAATAACCCACAAAATTTGGATTATCTTGAAAAAATTAGAATTTCGTAACCTGAAGAATATCGCCTATATTGATGACAAGGGCACCCTTGGTAGGCTTGATATTCACCCATTTGTCATCCCTGAGAACTTGGTACCCTCCACTCTCATCTTGTCCCACTAGTGTGATGCAGCTGCTGTCTTGATGCTCCCACGCTCCTATTTCTTCGTTCGGGCTTGTGGCTCTCGGATAGCAGAGAATTTTAAAGGGCTCGATCCTGTCGCCGACGAGTTCCTTGAGGGCATTAGCAGGCAGTCCGAGGCTTTGGGAAACGAGGCTCTCGATAAATTCCGCTGTCTTAGACAGGAATATCAGCAGTTTCTCTATGAGCATTCTGCATTAGTAAGTCAATCAGTTTAAACTAAGATTTTAGGGGTGAATATTATAAGCTGGCTCATATTTCATGTTTTCAAAAAAAAAAAAAAAAAATTTGCCAATTACTATAAATTTTCAAAATAATTCGAACAAATTTTATGTTACACATTATTTTACCTAATCATTAAAAATCTAAAAATTTACAATTTACATATTAGAACAATCAAATCAACTTCCATCCTTAAAAATTTTCAATTACAACAATTTCTATCTTTCAAATTTTCTTAATTTTCTTACCCAAAACTTCAATCCTTCAAAATTTTCAATTACAACAATTTCCATCCTTCAAATATTCTTAATTTTCTTACCCCAATTTAGGCAAGCCCTCCGGAAAAACGTTGCAGGCTGATGGGGCACCGTGGTAGTATAAACTCTCGTACAGATTCCATCTGCATGGTGGATAGACATTGTAACCCGTAAGAATCTCCGACTCTTTTCCTCCCCGTGCCTGCGCTCTAACCTTCATCTTCTCTTGTGCAGGATACTCAAAGAATAAGCGCGAAGTAGCTAGCACTTCTTCAATAAGATCGACGGGGATTCCATGGTTTATGACCTGGAAAAATCCCCAATTTTCGCATGCAATACCGATCTGTCTGATGATATCTAATTCTGCTGTCCTAGTGGGTGAAGGACCACGGGGATCCAGCAAAGGACCGAGATCAATCACAGGAACCGCGGCCTCCTCATGAACTACTCTCAGGTCCATAACGCGTAATTTCAATACTCGTACAGAGAAGCAGAAAATAGCATAGTTGGCAAAGGCGCCTCGATCGATCGCAAGAGACAACACGCTTCCTTTTATAGCAAAAATGGCAACGGAGAGTAAATATGCTATATGTCATCAAACACTGTTTCCAACCACCAAATTTCAAATCGACCGACTCTGGGATTAATCTTTTGGGCTTGTATACCTATTTCACAAATTCAGAATGTTAGAGTGTTTTAATTATTTTCAAAAATGGAAATAGATTTAACACTATTCAAAACTCAAAATTTTGAAATTTGATAGCTATAATCTAAATTTTCAAAAATCTCTAATTTATTTTGTCTTATTTAAATTTCCAGTACTTACTAGAAGCTATAGTTTAAAAGACCTATAGAATAACGTAGAAATTCTGGTAAGATTCTGAAAAATTCCCGCAAAGACTTTGAAAATCTTGTTTAAAGTTATTTACTTCAGTATTGTGGGCCCCCCAAAGGTTTTTTATAATGCTGAATCCATTTCCACTATCAAAAATACAATTTAAACACTCCAACAACCTTATTTCTTGATTTTTTTTTACCAGATTCTAACAAAAACCTACACTATTCCAAACTATTCTGTTGGCGTTGGTAGACAACTCCAACAGAAGACTAACTTGTAAATTGTTTACACTGCGCTCTAATTGTTCTGGTCTTCTGAATAAAATAAACATTAAGTTTATAAATCACATCATTTCCTGGAGTTGCTGCTAGTCAAATCCATTGAACACCGTGAGCCGGATTTTTTTGACTTTGTAACATATTTAACAAATAAGAGCATATCATATCCTAGATTCCGGCATTGAATGTGAGGGGGCTGTTCAGTTCTTTCCCCCTCACCGACATACGTGGATAGGAAGTCACCGTCAGCATGTGAACAACATATTATTAAATGATCATATTGAAAACAGTCGAGGACGGTAGCAACTGATACATCGTGCCTTTTCGCTACTTGGCCCGAAAAAGTGTGAAGATACAGAGTATGGAATAAATTTCTACAGGGATTTATGAGCAGTGTTTGTTCTCTGTACTGTCGGTGAGATTTAAGTTGTTACCACGTTAGATGCCGATGATTTGCTACCAGAGTTTATATATTATTGATGGATATTTGATAAATATACCACATTCACGAACACATCAGCATTTAAAAACTTATCAGAGGAATCGCTTTTTTTAATACAGTTGGTCGGAAAGATAAAAAATTAGATAAGAAGGATGATCACTGTAAACACTCATGGATATTTGAATGATGACATATTTTAGCACGAAACCATGAAAACATATTCAAAGTTAAAACCATTGCTGGACCGACTAAACTTGACTGTTATTATTATTTTTTCGCGGGTGGTGGGAGTTGGAATGATAGCAGGTTTAGCGTTGAAGAAATCAAATCACATGGAGTTTGGATACTTAAATGAGAACAAATTCAAACTTAAAACCATCACAGTGAGCTTGGATTTTAGAATGATAACAGATTTAAACTTGACTACTTTTATTATTCTGGGTATGCGAATGATAAGAGATTGTGAGCTTGGATATTTGAATGATACGATATCCAACTTAAATGAGAACACATTCAAACTTAAAACCATCACAGTGAGCTTGGATTTTAGAATGATAACAGATTTAAACTAACTATTTTTATTATTCTGGGTATGCGAATAATAAGGGATTGTGAGCTTGGATATTTGAAAGATAAGATATCCAATTTTATTTTTTATATTTTTTTTGGCATGGGGAGTTTTGAAAGCATGGGAGTTCTGGATATTTCAATGAAGTAATTTTTTTTTTTTTTTTTTTTTTTTGGGGTGTGGGATGGATATTTGAATGGTAATTTAGAATGACTCAGTATAACACAAAGGGGGTTTTACTATAATATTTGGATAATTTTTGGGTAAATGGTTTCAGTTTACCAAAAAATCTTGTGTGTTGTTTTAAATTTTGTCTTTGCACAAGTGTCTCAAATTATTGTCTTAAAAATTTGTTTCTATAAAGATAATATGTAACACAAACATTCTTTTTCACTTAGGAGACATTTCTTTCATTTAAATTGTCTTAACTTGGGACAAAAACACACTTGTGTATTGACTTAAATATTTTCTTTAAGCAGATGTCTCAAATTACTGTCTTAAAAAATTGTCGCCATAAAGATAATATGTAACACAAACATTATTGTCTCTTAGGAGACATTTCTTTCATAGATGGAATTAAAGACATATTGCCTCTATAAAAACAATATGTCTTTAATCTTAGCTATCCTCTCTCTAGAGACAATAAAAAATAATGTTTAAACACAATACAATATCACTTTTGTCTGTCTAAAGAAACATATAAAACAGTCAATGTGATATTTCACTTTTGAAATAAATGAATATAGAAGTGTTTAATTAAATAAACTATAATTATCATTGATTAACTGATGTTACTGCATAGTGAAATCGAACCACCAACCTCATGCTTATAAGACATGTGCTCTTCCATTAATGTAGCGCCCTTCAAAGAATTATGTGAATTATAATTATCCTTGAAATTACAAATAAAAATATATATTAAAAAAAATTCTACACAAATCATAATCTTGAATTTAATCTTGCAACATTTTTTATGCACTTCACCAAAGGAAGGTTTTATTGATGATATCATTATATTTCACAGTATAAGAAATGCCATCTCGTTTGGCATTTTTTTTTCTAGTGGTAAAGTTTCTTATGGCTGGCACTGTTTATTGATATTTGATTAAGACAAGCAATAGATGTTATAATTGAGGGAGTATATGTTTTTCGGTAAATCGTTTTTATGTTATGGTGGAATAGAAATTTGTTGGACTGAAAACAATCCAGGATAATCTTTGTGTACACACGTAACCTGTTCGTAAACTATGCAAGAGAGTATGGGACACCATACATTTAACAAATATCTCACTCCTGTGGAACCTTAATGGAGATACTACCATGCTTCACCTGGGAAAAACTGGCTTAAGGATAATATTTATCCATATATACCAGGTTTTTAGAGAAGAGTGGATATGGAATGGGTTCCAAAGTAGAAATTCTGGTTCCTCACCTATTGTCAGAGTGGAGGTTCATGTCTCTATTGTGACCCAATAATGCTAGACTGTATGATGTTCCCTTTTGTGCGTATTAATGAAATATGAGATAGAAATTTTCAAAAAAACATAGTTATGGGCATTGTACTTTCCTCTGAAAGAAATGTATGAGAGCTTGGTATATTTTGGTGCCCATCATTTATTGGATTTTAGCCTCAAGTAGGGAACACGAAAAATTCTTATAAAACATTTGGAACATTCGCAACATGTTTTGTCATTTTGAAAATCAGAATCAACCATCTTGATGAGTTGACTACAGTTTCATCTTGGAAATGGCAGAACAATGCAATTGCCAAGGGTTGAAGATTTGTCAATGACGAGTGGGACACGTTGGTTGGTCATGGTCATTTTGGTGGTATGATTTTTGGATTGCTCCAAGTACAAGTTGTATGTACACACTCATGAAGATATTCCCAGTTCCTTTAAATTGGGATATTATGGAATTTATTTTCCTGTTTAGAAAGCCTCAATTATGGGTAAATGTGATTTGTGCTTATTTTTTACTTCAAGCTAAATTTTACTAAGTTTTCTTTTTAAAAATTTAGATGTTGGGATGCTTTTAAATCAACTGAGTCATAAACGTGCGCAATCTTTGTATTTCTTTGTTATGCTCGTTTGCCTTTTGAAGGTTACATTTTTCACAGGCACAATTGAAGTATCTGAGTCATTATGATTTTTGAATTCTGCACGACCGAGGATGGAAATTTGTGAGAATTTGGACTCTGTATGTGTTCCAGACAAACACTGCCACTTTTCTGGTTTTGACCATTAATTATTTCTCGAATATCTATATTTTCAGAAATTTGCTTATTTGATTTCATCCCTACTTTGTTGAAAATATTAAAGTCACCTGCCAGCCTTGGGCAGTGACAAGAAGAACAAAGTACAAAGGCAGCCGCAGCAGAAACAGAGATTGAGTGCGCAGCACTCTGTATTGAAGAATGTTGGTGAATCCATAAGGATGAATTTAATTCTTGATGGGCCGCATCGACTACAACAGAGAAGAAATTTAATTTGGAGATGGACAGATCCGTCTTGCAGCGGAATGAAGATTTCCTGTAGATCTTTTCTACGGAGGAGCAGACTAAATTAAAAACGAGTCGTTTCGGGCTTTAAGTCCTCAACAACCAGAATGAAGAAAAACAGGCGGAAGTCCTTTTTATTTTTGAATTGGCGGGACAAGTGGTCCCCACCATTTTTATGCCAATCGGAATCGGAAACTTATGTTGGAGCAGTGTCTTGTTGATATGGAGCCGCGATGCGATGTGATCAAATCGCAACCACATAATCGCAAGGTTCAATCGGCGGGATTTTATTGTGCGCCCCGATCAGGGCGGATCCGATCGCAAGCGAAGGATCGGAGGTTTGTTTGTTTGTTTTGCAGCGCGTTTTGTTTAAAGCGCGGATCCAACAATCCTATACAACGGATTTAATATCGGGCCATCGAGTCCATGGTGTGACCGCAATCGAAAGATTGAATGGATCACAAGTTTTGTTGACATCACAAATTGGCCGATTGTCGATTGCCGACTGCGTAGTGGTCCCCACTCGTATGTCAGAAATTTCATATTTTATAGTTCCGCAAAGGTTTTCCTTTGTATTTGGTTTCATTTCTTTGATTTAAGTTTTCATATAGTTTATATGTAATGTAAAAATATATGTGCGGCATATATAAAATGAAAAGGCCGGCGCATGTTAGAAAATCATTGCATTGTATTGTGAACCGCTGTGTGAGCCCGCAGGCAAGAAGAAAACACAGTAAGAAGAACAGAGAGCACTGTTAGTGCATTCTTGAAGAGAGACAGAGAGTTGTTTTACTTAGCACTGCGTCTGTAGCAGTCATACATATTTGGTGAATCCCTCACTGTTGAGGAAGAATTTGTAACAGTTTTTTTTAGTTTGTTTAATGAAATAGAAAGCATTTCATGCCATCTCTGTCTGCAAATTAAAATTTATGTTTTAAACATCTCTGTGTTGTAGAGGGGAGTTTATATTCTCTCCACTGTTTTCTTGGAATTCCCAAAATTCCAACATGGTATCAGAGCTAATCTAGGCTCTTTGAAGAGTTCAAAGAAGCTGAAGAAGAAGACCTGTTGCAGCGTTTCTCTCCAGCAGCGTGAAAAGCTCAACATAAGTCAAGGTCAGGTATTTCTCAAAGATAGAAGTGCAGTTGTTTATTGTTTAAAAAAGTTTGTTCTTTCAAGAGAAGGAAAGACAATTTGTTTAAAGTCTGAGTTCAGTGTAAGACACAATGGCTGGACCAAGCACTGGTATGAATCTTGGAAGTGTTCAGCTTCCACAATTTAATGGAAAGAACTATGATTATTGGGCTATTACCATGAGAGCCCTATTTGTCTCACAAGACTTGTGGGAACTAGTAGAAGATGGTTTCACAGAACCAGCTGATGAGCAGGCTTTTAATGCCTTAACTCAAGCAGAGAAAGATGTGTTGAAGAACAATAGGAAGAAAGATGCTAAAGCTCTCTTCTGTTTGTATCAAGCTGTAAATGAGAGTGTGTTTCCAAGGATAGCAGCAGCTAAGAAATCCAAGGAGGAATGGGAAACTCTGAAAGTAGCCTATCAAGGTATGGAGAAAGTTAAAACAACAAAACTTCAATTACTGAGAAGAGATTTTGAAACTCTTTTGCATGAAAGAGTCAGACAGTGTTGACACATTTTTGACACATGTGATTGGGATTGTAAATCAGATAAGATCCCATGGAGAAACTCTTGAAGATAGAAGGATTGTGGAGAAACTTTTGAGATGCTTACCCTCAAAGTTTGATGTTATTGTTACCACCATAGAAGAGACCAAAGATCTCTCACAGTTCACAGTGGATGAACTTCATGCCTCACTAATAACTCATGAACAAAGATTGAGCAGAGATGAACACTCATCTCTTGAGCATGCCTTCAAGACCCAGATGCCTTCAGCAAGAGGAAGAGGTCAAAGAAAAGGAAGAGGAAGAGGCAGAAGTTAGAATAGAGGTGGAAGGGACAGCTCTTCTCATTCACATGGAAGGATCAACAGTCAAAGCCAGAGCCACGACCAATGCAACAGCGAGCAAGGTGGACATAAACACCAACATGATCAAGGAAAAAGGTATGACAAATCCAATGTCCAGTGTCATTATTGCAAGAAATATGGGCACTATGCCAATGAATGTAGAAAGAAGCAAAATGACATGAAGAATAGGCAGAATGCTAATGTAGCAAAAGAGGAAAAGAACCCAAGTAATGTGCTGTTAGCTTGTAATATAGCACAAGATAGAAATGATGATGTTTGGTTCTTAGATTCTGGATGTAGTAATCACATGACTGGCAACAGAGCAATGTTTGCCAATCTTGATGAAGAAGTTAAATCTGAAGTGACCACAGGGACTGATACTAAAATCTCTGTCAAAGGGAAAGGCAGAGTAAGTATTCGAGCAAGGAATGGGGAGCAAAAATTTGTTCCTAATGTGTATTATGTTCCAGGTCTGAAATGTAATCTTTTGAGCGTTGGGCAGCTCATAAACAAAGGTTACAATGTTATATTCAAAGATGATGTGTGCACCATAAAAGATATTCCTCCAAGTAAGAAAATTATTGCTGAAATTCAAATGACCAGCAATAGAATGTTTCCGCTCAAGCTCAACATTGACTTGAAGCAAAAGGGAAAGAATGTAGCAGCTGTAACTCAAGAAGCCTTCGAGAAGGAAGAGAAAGATGAAAATTGGTTATGGCATTTGAGATTTGGACATCTCAATTTCGGAGGATTAAATTTGCTGCACAGAAAAGGAATGGTAAGAGGTTTACCACTGATTGAAAAGCCTGACAGCCTATGTGAAGGCTGCATCTTGGGAAAGCAACACAGAGAAAATTTTCCTTCAGGGAAAAGTATAAGGGCAAAAGCACCCTTAGAGATCATTCACTCAGATTTATGTGGCCGATGCAAATAGCATCTGTTTCGGGCAGCAATTACATGCTGACGTTCATTGATGATTTCACACGAAAAGTGTGGGTCTATTTTCTAAAATATAAAAGTGAAGTCTTTCAGAAATTTCGTCATTTTAAAGCTCTTGTAGAAAAACAGAGCGGACTTCACATTAAAGTCCTCAGAACTGACAGAGGAGGAGAATACATATCAAAGGAATTTCTACGTTTTTGCAGAGAGAACGGCATACACAAGCAGTTTACCACCAGGTACACGCCGCAACAGAATGGAGTTGCTGAAAGGAAGAATCAAACCATAATGGAGATGGTGAGAAGTATGCTAAAGGAAAAACACTTGCCGAATGAGTATTGGGCAGAAGCAGCAAACTGTGCTGTATATATTTTGAATAGATGCCCTACAAAAGTAGTGATGAACAAAGTTCCAGAAGAAGCGTGGAGTGGCAGAAAACAGGGAGTCACCCATATGAAAGTTTTTGGGTGTGTAGCATATGCACACATTCCAGACAAATTGAGAAAGAAGTTGGATAGTAAAGGGGAGAAGTGAATTTTCCTTCGATATTGTGAAGATTCCAAAGGATACAGACTGTATAACCCATCCACAAAGAAGTTTGTAATTAGCAGAGATGTGCAATTCATCGAAGAGGAAGCGTGGGATGGAAGCATTGAGAAAACAGTCAATGTTAAAAACTGTTTATCTCATGATGAAGATGAGGAAGATGTGGTTGAAATTAACAACCCATCTGTAGCACAACCTCCACCAACACAAGGACAACAAGGGACACCTCAAGCAGCAGCAAGAACACCCTTGAGAAGAAGCGGGAGTGCATCACCGAGTACACCACAAGGAGCAGAATCGAGTGCTTCATCAAGCACGGCTACACCAAGTGAAAGAGGAACAAATTTCAGAAGCCTTAGAGAAATCTATGAGCAAGGAGAAGAAAACGAAGGTATGAATTCCTTATTTGCTTTGTATTTTCAAGTTGATGATCCTATTCATTTTGAAGATGCTATTAAAGATAGAAAATGGATAGAAGCTATGGATGATGAAATTAAAGCCATAGAGAAGAATAGAACATGGGAGTTAGTTGATCTACCAGAAGGTAAAGAAGTCATTGGAGTTAAATGGGTATACAAGATCAAAAGCAATGCTGAAGGAAAAATAGAAAGACACAAGGCCAGACTTGTTGTCAAAGGATATAAGCAGAAGCAAGGGATTGATTATGAAGAAACTTTTGCACCAGTTGCAAGAATGGAGACGGTAAGAGCAGTGTTGTCCATAGCAGCACAAAATAGATGGAAATTATATCAAATGGATGTAAAATCCGCATTTTTAAATGGATTTTTAATGGAAGAGATATATGTGGAACAACCTCTTGGATATGAGAAGAAAGGCCAAGAGCATAAGGTCTGTAAATTGAAGAAAGCTCTTTATGGGCTGAAACAAGCACCAAGAGCATGGTACAGCAGAATAGATTCTTATCTATTGGAGAATGGATTTGAAAAGTGTGAGGGAGAACCCACCGTCTACATCAAAGAAAAGGATGGTAAGTTATTGATTGTTGTCTTATATGTTGATGATTTAATTTTTACGGGTAATGATGATTACCTTGTTGAAAATTTTAAAACAGTCATGAAAGATGAATTTGAAATGACTGACATGGGTTTATTAAGATACTTCTTGGGAATAGAAGTGGAGCAAGGTGAGAAAGGAATTTTTATTTCTCAAGAAAAGTATGTGAATCAAGTTCTAGAAAGATTTAACATGCAGGAGTGCAAAGCTGCAATTACTCCCACAATAATGGGATTGAAGTTGATCAAGAATGACAGCAACAAGGATTTCGATCCAAGTTTGTATAAAAGCATAGTTGGTAGCTTCATGTATTTGACTGCAACTAGGCCGGATATTATGCATGCTGTTAGTTTAATTTCCAGATTTATGGAGAAGCCAAAAGAAGCACATTGGCAAGCAGCAAAGAGAATTCTGAGGTATGTGAAAGGAACAAAAGGATTTGGTATTTTATATACAGCTTCAGAAAATTCAGAGTTAGTTGGATACACTGACAGTGAATGGGCTGGAAGTGTAGATGATCGGAAGAGCACTTCCGGTTATATTTTTCATATGGGTTTAGGAGCCATTTCATGGGCTTCCAAGAAACAGCCTATTGTAGCATTGTCTACAGCAGAGGCAGAATATGTGGCAGCTACAACAACAACGTGTCAAGCAATTTGGATGAGAAGGATGTTGAGAAGTTTGTGCCAAGAACAGGTAAGGGCACTGTGATTTATTGTGACAATAGCTCATCTATTGCATTGTCAAAGAATTCTGTGTTTCACAAAAGAACAAAGCACATAGACACAAAGTATCATTATATCAGAGAATTGGTGAATAATGGTGAAGTTGTTTTATAGCATTGTAAAATAGAGGAGCAATATGCAGATATTTTAACTAAACCATTGGGACAGAAAACATTTGAATTTTTAAGAGAATGCCTGGGTATGATGAACAACCCAGCAGCTGACTTTAAGGGGGAGTGTTGAAAATATTAAAGTCACCTGTCAGCCTTGGGCAGTGACAAGAAGAACAAAGTACAAAGGTAGCCGCAGCAGAAACAGAGATTGAGTGCGCAACACTCTGTATTGAAGAATGTTGGTGGATCCGTAAGGATGAATTTAATTCTTGATGGGCCGCAGCCACTACAGCAGAGAAGAAATTTAATTTGGAGATGGACAGATCCGTCTTGCAGCGGAATGAAGATTTCCTGTAGATATTTTCTACGGAGGAGCAGACTAAATTAAAAACCAGTCGTTTCGGGCTTTAAGTCCTCAACAACCAGAATGAAGAAAAACAGGCGGAAGTCCTTTTTATTTTTGAATTGGCGAGACAAGTGGTCCCCACCATTTTTATGCCAATCGGGATCAGAAACTTATGTTGGAGCAGTGTCTTGTTGATATGGAGCCGCGATGCGATGCGATCAAATCGCAACCACATAATCGCAAGGTTCAATCGGTGGGATTTTATTGTGCGCCCCGATCAGGGCGAATCCGATCGCAAGCGAAGGATCGGAGGTTTGTTTGTTTGTTTTGTAGTGTGTTTTGTTTAAAGCGCGGATCCAACAGTCCTATACAACGGATTTAATATCGGGCCATCAAGTCCATGGTGTGCTCGCAATCGAAAGATTGAATGGATCACAAGTTTTGTTGACATCACAAATTGGCCGATTGTCGATTGCCGACTGCGTAGTGGTCCCCACTCGTACGTCAGACATTTCATATTTTATAGTTCCGCAAAGGTTTTCCTTTGTATTTGGTTTCATTTCTTTGATTTAAGTTTTCATATAGTTTATATGTAATGTAAAAATATATGCGCGGCATATATAAAATGAAAAGGCCCGCGCATGTTAGAAAATCACTGCATTGTATTGTGAACCGCTGTGTGAGCCCGCAGGCAAGAAGAAAACACAGTAAGAAGAACAGAGAGCACTGTTAGTGCATTCTTGAAGAGAGACAGAGATTTGTTTTACTTAGCACTGTGTCTGTAGCAGTCATACATATTTGGTGAATCCCTCACTGTTGAGGAAGAATTTGTAACAGTTGTTTTTAGTTTGTTTAATGAAATAGAAAGCATTTTATGCCATCTCTGTCTGCAAATTAAAATTTATGTTTTAAACATCTCTATGTTGTAGAGGGGAGTTTATATTCTCTCCACTGTTTGCTTGGAATTCCCAAAATTCCAACATACTTTTGTATGTCTTAAATGGTTTTTCTTTAATCATGTTTTCAATGTTTTGTGAAAAATCAATCCAAAAGAAATATAATTGAATATTCTAAACTTCATTGCTACCAAATTATTCAAATTAGCTTCATTAACGTTCACACTACTGAATTTCATGGTTGTATAGCCCACTGGTTTGACCATTTAGTCAGGTGAAAAGCTATTGCTTATGCTTTGAATATTGAGATTTAAAAGATACGAAATGCATAAAGCATAGCCCACTGGTTTGACCATTTAGTCAGGTGAAAAGCTATTGCTTATGCTTTGAATATTGAGATTTAAAAGATACGAAATGCATAAAGCATAAATTGTATATACACTTTGTCATTGTGTTACATGTCATGATGAGAGATTCAATTCAATATATAAATACATTCAAATTTCATAAAAAATTATGATGTGCGACTATAACATGGTATTAGGGAGAAAATTTGAGTGTTCTTATTCTTTTAGTTCACTCTAGAGGCATTCAGTTGGAGATAATCTCTAAAATAAGCATAATCAATGTAAAATATATAATCATGCAGTTCCTATATACTCCCTCTCCACATGTCTCGGAAGAAACCCCTTACTGACTCGACCAGAGCTAAGTGAGCTATCAAATCTAGTAAAGCCAATTCATTATTATCTAACTTTCATCAGGTATTTCAAATTTTTTGCCTTATGGGTGGAATCTATTATGTATAACAGGATATTTAATGAACTATCTTCCATTCCTATTTTATTGCAATAGATGACTCCCATTAATTCATTCATTCATTCCAAAATTCTTATATATATCGGCTCACGCTAATTTTTCCGGGAATTCTCTATGGAAAAATAGTGAGGGTTATAGCTCCAATGGGGATTGTATTAGTACGGGTAGGGTTTAGGATGATACACACTCATATTTGATTCTTTACTTGTGCCTCTCTTTTGAAATCCAATATCAATAATAGGATGTTTCCAAGAGTTAGTAACAAAAGTTTGGCTAACTACGGTTGTAGCTATTTCTAAGGAACTCACTTGACTTATCTGGCTTTTAATAAAATTACCAAAAATGCAAGAGATTGCTAACTACAGTTGTAGCTATTTCTAAGGAGCTAAGTTGACTTATCTTGATTTTAATAAAATTACAAAAAATGAAAGAGAGAGTAGAAACACTAGAATTTTTAGTGTATTCAAGTTTTGAGGGTGATTTACTAATTCTTCGTAAATTATGGGTTCATGGTTGTTGTGTGCAGCCAAGAGGATTCCTTTGTTCATGTATATTTACTGGAAACTCTATCACAACAACATTTTTATTTGAAATGAACTTTGGACGGGTACATACAACTTCAGGGGGAAAGGAAATACCAAAATTATTATCACTAGAGCACACATGGGAAGTGGAACATGCAACTCATTTTGCCTTTGATTTTAGGAAGTACAGATGAGGATCCTTTCAGTTTTATCTCCATATTCTTAAAGAATTTTCCTTGGTAATGACCCCATATATCTACTGAGTCCGCATATTGAAGTCCTATGCCTCAAAATAAATGGAGTACGTTCTCTTGCTTGTTTTTCCACAAGGGAAATGCAATGAATATACTATGGAATTGGTACTTCTATGATCTTTGTCATGGTTAGAATCAACATAAAAGATAGGAGGGATATCAGAATTAATGGATAGAAAATTTCCTTAAACCATAAAAATGTTGTGCCAACAAATAATTCCTGTAATCTTTTGGAAGAAAAATAACATGGTGATCTGAAATTGATTTTTAGTTATTGTTGTGCTAATACCAGTTTTAGACTATTAATGAAATTGCTTATATTTTCTTCTTGTAAAAGGGTCTATAGATGTGCGTATGATTGATAAACAAGCAAAATTGATGATATTAAGTGGATTTCATGAACATAAAAGCATGGAAACTAAATGTTCAATAACATCATATAAACACACAAAAAACATAGACAACTGAGGCAAATACACATGGTTTTGATAAAGGAGTTCACCCCTCCTGGGCTACATCTCCTTGGTCCAACTTTCATGCATGAGCCTTTGTATTAGCTTCAATTGTGAAAAAATGATGTTTACAGACTCCTGTTGCCTTTGCAACATGTTCCAATTTCTCTAAAACATAAAAATATACCAATAATGACTCTTCCTGAGCCAAAATTGGCCGAAAATTGCCTAAGTTATGGAAAAAATCATTTTTCCTGCAATTTTTCCACTGAATCTGAAAACTGGCTAGATAAATCCACTAAAACTGGAGCTCAGCCGCATTTGGAGGACTCCGCCAACTCTGTCACCAGTTTAATCTCGTCGTTAACTAATAGAAAAGCGTGTATTAATTATTAATTAATTTGTAGTTAACGCTAAGTGGATTTAACATGTCAGCTCTCTGCACGGTCACAAGGTAGTGGTCATATTATGAGGGGGCTGGCCTGTGGGGTTGGCCCCCTTCTTCGCCTATTGGGAAAAAAAATGAATGTTAATTAGGTGCGCGCACCCATAGTTGTTAAGGAACAACTTGTGGTATGATGGTTGGTGTTGGAGCTTATATGGGGTAGGTCGCGAGGTCGACCCCAACCTCTGCCCCTCCTCAATGATAATATTTTTTACAACACGAACATTTGAATTAAACTTTGGATTCAACATTGGTTAAAATATAGATATGCACCAACCTTCATTGCCATGGGGGAGGGCATGTAGCAGCCTCTAGCTGCTCCACGTGTCCCTTCTCCATTGGCCCAATTCCACCATAATATAAAAAAAAAATAATGCACACATACTTAGAAATTCAACCTTAGAATATGAAAAAATTTCAATTCCAAAGCAACATTGGCGAATCTAACTGTGACACTTGCCAGAGTGTCATTCTCTAAAAATTAGAAAATAATCCATGGATATTCCTTAGATGTTGACTCGACTTCCAAGTAATCAACCCATCACTGTTCTGCACATTTTTTTACCTGTTTGGGAAAACGGACAGCGGGTCATAACTTATTCATCTGAACTCAAATTTTGATGAAACGAGTTGCATTGGAATCGTGGTGATGAGCTCTATCTGAACGTTGTAGTTTGGAGCCTTTCTGAGAACTTTCATTTTTGAGCTAAATATTGAGCCTCTGATCATTCCTCCCCACTAGAATCCTTGTGGACCCGAAAAGATACTATCAGTTGTTCAGCAGGTGAGGGTACAGATCCCTCACCCTTTCACTCTCCATCCATTTGGCCTTGGAAGGATTTTGTCCCTTGAATCCCACTCTAAGGTATTCAGCATTCCCTTTCCTTGAAGTTCTGGTTCTTCTCTCAAGTATGAGATCTTTCTGAAGTTCATCAAGTTATTATGGCGAGAAATCATCTATTGATGGTAGTTGAACATGCTCTCCTTGATCATCAATCAAAGGAGGCTCAAACAATCCCAAACTCTCAACATTAACGACAAAATATATTTGCATAGGAGGAAAATCTAGCTTAAATGCATCAGTACCAATCTTTTCCAGAATTTTAAATGGACCATAATGGATTGAATTAAGTTCTTTACCTTCCCCTTGCAATATTTCTTTTCTGATATATAACCAAACTTCATCTCCAACGTAGAATTTGTGATCAACACGATGTTTATCATGCCTTGCCTTGTAACTTCTTTGACTCTTTTCACATTGTTCTTGCACTCTGTGATGTACCAAATGAGTTTTCTCAATGAATTTCCTTGCCTTATCGATGTCACTATGACCATCTATAGCGACATATTTCTCAAAGATGAAGTCCAAAGGCGATCTTGGCAAGTACCCAAGACATGCCTCAAATGGCGATGTGTTTGTGGAAGAATGTTTTGCCCTTTTGTATGCATGTTGAATGAAATTCAACTGTTCATCCCACAACTTTGGATGTTTGCTGCAATATCCTCTAAGAATATGAATGGATGTCATGTTAACCACCTCGGTGTGATCATCTGTTTGCGGATGAAATTTTGTACTCTTATTCAACTTTGTGTCCATCATGTCCCATGATTTTGACCAAAAATTCCCAACAAACCGAGAATTTTGGTCACTTACAATAGAAGTAGGAAGAAAAAAGTGAACCCATACACGTTGAAAGAAAATATTAGCTATTTTTTTAGCTATAATTTTTTTTTACATGGCATCAAAAGACACATTTTTTTGAACATATCTACAACAACATACAAGTAATCATGACCTTTCCTTGACATTGGAAGGCAACCTACAAAATCCATTGAGATACTCTCCCAAGGATGTGAAGGAACCAGAGGTTGAGTGTACAATCCAAGTTTCCTATTACTAGCCTTACTTATTGCACATAAATAACATCCTCTAATAAAACAAGATACCCTATCAATCATGTGTAGCCAATAAAAATACCATTGGAGATTCTCTACCATCTTGCCTACATTGAAATGACCAGCAATCAATGAAGTGTGCGCCTCCCTTATGATATTGTTTCTTTCTCCCTGTGGTATACATAACTTGCTGAAGTCATACACCAAATTGTTATGCACATGAGAATCTAACTCTTAATTTTGGTTTCCTTGACTCAAGCATTCATACACATCATGAAAATCACTATCATATGCATATTTTTTAATGTCAATTTCATGCATGACTGAATTATTTTTTAGTATAACAGATGAATTTAAAATAGGCCTAGAGATAATATCAGCTACCTTACTGTAGATTCCCTTTTTATACCTGATAAACAAATGAAATTGTTATAGAAATCATATCCATCTGAAATTTCTTTATTGTTACAACTTTGATGGTGATTATAAGTACTGCAATGGCTGATGGTTGGTATGGATAATGGTATATTTTCCCATCAAATAGTGCTTCCATTTATTTACACTTTGTACCAATGCATATAACTCTTTGTCATAGTTGGGATAGTTAGTCACAGCACCATTAAAATTTTCAAAATGAAATGAAATATGCTTACCATGCTGCATGAGAACTGCTCCTATGGAATAATCACTTACATAGGTTTGGATCTTAAATGACTATCTAAGATCTGGAAGAGCCAATACCGATGTTGAACTGATATTTTGCTTTAAAGAATCAAATTATTTTTTCTTCATATCTCCACAATGGAATACTTTCTTGACACTTGTCAATGCATGTAACTGAGTTGCAATGGAAGAAAAATTAGCAATGAATTTCCTCCAATACTGTGTTTCCCCGAGAAAGCTTCTTACCTCTGTAACTATATTGGGCTTGAGCCAATTCAGAATTAACTCTACTTTGGAAGTGTCTATCTTCAACTCAACTCCTGCAACAATGTGTCCCAAATACACTAAAGAAGTCTTTCTAATCTCATACTTCGACATCTTTAAAAATAACTTCTCTTTTTTCAAGACATCAAGTACCTTGTTCACATGCGTGACATGTTCATCCCTTGATTTGCTTAATATAAAAATATCATATAATTAACAATGATTAATTCATCTAAAAATGGTCTTCGTACATCATTCATAACTCTCATGAAAGTAGTTGGAGCATTTGTTAGACCGAAGGGCACTACTAGCCACTCAAACAATCCTTGTCCAGTTTGAAATGCAGTTTTCCAAATGTCCTCCTTAGCTATTCTAACTTGATGATAACCACTTTGTAATCCTAGCTTAGTGAAATAATTTGCATACTTTAACTGATCAATAAATTCATCAATGCGTGGGAGTGGGTAGCGATTCTTTATCGTGATTTTAGTCAATGCACAAAAATCTATGCACATGCACCAAGTATCGTCCTTCTTTGGTACCAAAACAATCGATGAACCACATGACGAAGTAGATGGGCGTATAATACCTTTGTTAAGAAATTATTGTATTTTCTTCTTGATTTCCAAACTCTCCATAATTTACATGCAATACACACCAATATTTGGAAGTGGAACATCCTGCTGCAGCTGAATCTCATGCCGAATTCCCCTCTTGGGAGGTAACCCACTTGGTTCTTGAAACATATCGCCATGCTAACTTACCACATCAAACAAATCATATTCTAATTTTTCATCACATCTTTCAAAATATTCATAGTCAACATCATCCTTTTTCTTGATCATGAGAAGCACAAATTTTTACTTGCATTAACTAGCCTCTTCATTTGCCCTGCATTAACTAACGAAATTATCATCTTTTTGCGATCAGCTCTCACAATATACTCCACCCCATCCTTAAGAAAATGATATTTGTTCTAATGGCGATAAAATATCACTTTCTTGTCATATAAGTATGGAACTCCCAAGATAATCCTGGAAATGTCAAGTGGAACCACATCTAACATGACTTCATCAACAAAGTTGTAATATTCCCAATTAGCCATGAGATGGTTGGAATATTAATTTTTGTTTTTGCATTCTTGTTTAATGAATAATAGGATAATGGAGATCCATAAATCTCCTTGATATGAATAAAACCAAAGCCAATGTGAAAGGAGGACATCTTTGCAGCTTAATTGAGCACCCTTATGTGTGAAAAGGGGCTGGAGCACCTTGAATGGGTCAACTTTAACCAAATCAACAACGTTATCATGGAGGAGTGAACATTTATGGAGGGAAAGCGCAGTTTTATATGGAGACACTTTTCATGGAAGTAGTGTCATAAATTAATGGGGCTTAGGGTTAAAAAGCTCATTTCTTATATAAGGAGGAGGATGGCAACCATATTTGATTATGGTTTGATATATGATATTTTTGAATATATGGTATGTTTAGACATATAGCTTTCTTCAACTATTTACCTAATATTGCAGTGTTGTTTAGGACAGGGTGTTCCTGATCGAGAATCCCATATCTTTCCTTGAGAGGCCTCTTGGAAGTTATTTTCAATACAATTCACAAACAGGCTTTAGGCCAAGCTTCATCTTTAATCTACAATGCAAATCTTGTTGAGGGTTGTGTTGTGTTGCAGGCTCTAGCAGTGGAGAACATATTTGGGTCACTTTAGTGCTTATTTTCAGTGGAGAAGGGTTCCTTTCCATTGGGAGGATAGTAAGAAAGGCCTTTGAGATTATTTGCAGCATTTGGCATTAGATCACTTATTTATTTTCCCCTACAGGGCAGTTTCTATCTTGGACTGTGTTATTTTGAAAGAGGGGTTGCAGGGTGGTTTCAGTACACCATTTGGGCAGGAGTTTTTCTAGTGAAGGGATCAACCTTTTATCTAAAGGATCTATTAGAGGAGGCTACATTATTTGTCATATAATATCAGCCCCATCTTTCCATTTTATATGTTGCAGTGGATATTTAACCCTAGGACTTTGATTCAGATCTTATATATTGGTGTATTGCTGAAAACCATTTTGGGGTTCCTAATTGGAGGTTGTATAGTGCCTAGATATGTATTTGTTATATCTTTTGAGGCATATATCAGCCCATGATCTTTGTATGTTCATTTGCTGTAGCAGTGCACTTTATGACTGCGCTGTTGCAGTCTTCCGACATTTTTGATATAGTAGCAGCACCTCATTCTTGAGGGTTTACTCATTGGAGGCTTGTTTTATCTTGTATTATGTTTTGTGGCCCATTATTCTATCCATATTTTTTGTTGTTATGATGAATGGAAGGTCTAAATATTGGCCTCATGTTTTGATCTAATGTTTACACTGATATTTCAATGGTTTTTCACTATATTCTTGCTTTTCTCATTTGGGAATATTACAATGGTATCAGAGCATAATCTTGGCTCAGCCTGTGCATATTGAAAAGCCAATATGTCATCAGAAGAAGGAGATCCTCTCATATATAGAGAGAAGAGGCATCTCAGAAGAATGAACCAGAATTTTGATTATACAAATGATAAAGAAGACAAGGGTAAAACCGCTTTATCAGGAGAAGACGAAGAGAAGGAGTATCCCAAACTACTTCTTCGAACTATGCAAGACTTTGCTAGAGAAATAAAGGAGATGAGGATGGATAGATACAAGGAATCCCCTAAAGTATTTCTGCATGGTGAAGGCTCTTGCATTTCTCATCACTGGAGTGATCAACCAGTGAAGCAGCAACAAGTTTTTTAACGCTCTATAATGCCTACATTTTTAACAGTGGGAAATTAAGGGTTTAAAGAACAAGAAAATCTTGAAGACTATTTCATGGAGTATGATTCTCAATCTCGTATATTCAATGATCACTTGATTTTTCAAGGATTTTTTCAGATAAAGGACAATAGGAGACCCAAGCATCATAATAGAGGTGGAGGATTCATTAAGAATCATGATCTACATCGCACTATGGGAAGATTTTTCTTACCCAAATTTGATGGGTCATTTAAATGCACTACCAAATCATGGGTACAGAAGCTTGAAATCTACTTCCAGCTAAAGAAAGTACTGGAGATGGAGGCCATTAAGATAGCAGCACGACACCTTGAGGGTGAAGCACATGAATGGTGGTTCCATGGCTTGTCTACAATGGGTCATGCCAATGTGACTACATATTCAAATTTCACAAAGAGGTTGGTGGAGAGGTTTGATAGAAGACACCCAGAGGCACCATTCATGGGGCTAGCAAAGCTCAAACAAGCCAGTAATCCAGAAACTTATATTTCTGAATTTCTAAAACTTTATGTTATGGTTCCTAATTTATTTGCAACAAGAAGGGTCTATATGTTCATTGATGGGTTAGAAGAACCTCTTCATCGGTTGGTTAAGTCTACGAATCCCACTACCCTTCAAGATGCCTTTCCAAAAGCAAAGGCAACATTTCAGCAAAAGCCCTCTTTTCCATCAAAGGGAAAAGAAGAGAAGGCTCCTTTCTCAAAAGAGAGCCAAAATAAAACACCTCTTAGTGATGATGTTCGAAGATATTTGAGGAGAAGGAAGCTTTGCTTCACATGCCAAGAATCTTGGGCACCTAGACATAGATGTGTAGCTAGAAAGGCACACTATATAGAGGTCTTCTCATATGATGAGGAGGAAGAAGAAGAAGATGAACCGAAGAGGGGTCACAGCGCTGCAATAGCAGGAGATGATCCACCACCACCAGGAGGTGAGAATGGAGCAATTGCTCCAATTAGAGGTACTCTTGCATCAATGAGACTGGTACCCAATTATCAGGAAGCTTCCACACAAAAAATAGAGTTGGTTTGAGCAGTGGAAGCAAGGAAATGGTATGCCCATCTATTATTAATATGAGGTTGACCCATGAGACATCACTGTTTTATGGCAAACCACCTGGGAGGCCACCTGATCTGGAGTTGGTGAGAAATGTCTCACAATATGTTGCACCCCTCCTATATCCAGGAGGAGTGGGAACATTGGAAGGTTATGATACAGTGCAGAGAGTCCTGGGTATACTCAAGGAGGAGGGAGACATTCTCCCACTATCATCATTACCCACTCTCACATCTCATATTGCACTGAGAGAGGATGTTGCAGGATTGGAGGAAGGCACTATCATGGTGCAAGGAGACTATTCCTTGGCTTCAAAGGCTCAGAAGGTGTTGTTTCTTGGGGAGAAGTATTCCACATATAGAATATGGTGGCCACTCATGCATGCTTGGCCAAACTCAGCAAAATTTGGATAGGTGATAGCTTCCCATGCAAGACTAACCTCCAAAAGGTTCAACCTTTACCTGAGCATGAGTAGCTACAAGAGGAGCAGCAAAGAAGGGATAATAACATCCTGATATGCAACTTTGGCATGGGAGATGTCAAAGAGAAGGACATCCATGTGACAGATGTTTTATGTGATAGATCATAAACGCTGACACTTTGGAGGGTAGATCCATATTGGAAATCCCAGCTGTTGGTGGATTATTCCAAGGATATTTTCACATACATGATACTTGATGACCAGCTACATGAGGAGGGATATTCATTCAAATATGAGGTCATCTACTATCATGGTATTATCTTCTTATCAAGAGCATCCAAGCTCAATGAGAAGTTACTACAAAGGGCTCATGAGAATTTTTTCTTCAACCACACTTATTCCATGAGGTCATATCACACTATCATGAAGGGATACCCTTGCAAAGGCTTTGAAGAGGAGATATCAGAATTTTAGGAGTTGCATGGATCATGTGGAGATGGAGGAGATACATGACTCTATGAGGGAGTTATTACAACCACCTCTTTCCTCTTTTGGAATGGGAGGGGGTCTATCTATGGACCACTCCACTTTTATGAGAAGAGGTTATGATAAGGAACATGTTTGTATGCATAATGATTTACTTGATGGTTATTTTCATTCCTTTACCATGTATATGCAGGCCATTGCTGCAAGGAGGAGCATTATTCCATATAAACTTGATGGCCAACTTTGGGCCATAAACATTTATGAGCATGGACACTCCCTAGGAGGAAATAGGGAGATGATTTACTTCCTAGGTGCACTCCAAAGGAACCAAACATTTCTCACCTTTCCAGCACTTGTGAGAAAACTTGGGCAGAAAGTTAGTGGTGGGGAAAGAACTTACCATATAATTATCTGATCTTGTCAGGAGACATACTATGCTGGCTCCACATGTGCGACTATGACCCACATCCATTCTTGCATATTTTTGTTTGTATGTACTTGGTTTTGATCCCATACATTGATGATGTTCTTATTATTTTTATGAGAATGATTGGAGGGAGGATGGGAGGACTGGATGTGCCCTATGGGAGAGAGATTCTCCATGTTCATTATGATACATGTTTCAGGGAGGACATTGGGCAAACCATGATTGTTTTGTTGGATCTATTGCTTCCTTGTGGGATTAGTCATTTGCATCTCATGAGAACTTGGGAGGAGCATGTTATGGAGGGTTGGATTGGGAGACACTTGGCTTATGAGGAAATATTATCACATGAAGTTTTCATCAATGGTGGAGGAGAAGAGCTGCAACACTCACCTTTATATTTTCTTGAGGACACAAAACATTTGGAAGGGGAGGATTGTAATATTCCCAATTATCCATGAGATAGTTAGAATATTAATTTTTTCTCTTGCTTTCTTGTTTAATGAATAAGAGCATAATGGAGATCCATAAATCTCCTTAATATGAATAAAACCAATGCCAATGTGAAAGGAGGACATCTTGGTAGCTTAATTGAGCACCCTTGTGTGTGAAAAGGGGATGGAACACCTTGACTTGGTCAACTTTGACCAAATCAACAACGCTATCATGGAGGAGTGGACATTTATGGAGGGAATGCACGGTTTTAGATGGAGACACTTTGCATGGAAGTAGTGTCATAAATGAATGGGGCTTAGGGTTAGAAAGCTCATTTTTTATATATGGAAGAGGATGGAAGCCATATTTTATTACGATTTGATATATTTTATTTCTAAATATATGATTTGTTTAGACATATAGCTTTCTTCAACTTTTTAGCTAATATTGTAGTGTTGTTTAGCACAGGGTGTTCCTGATCGGGAATCCCACCTCTTTCCTTGATAGGCCTCTTGGAAGATATTTGCAATACATTCCATAATCAGGCTTTAGGCCAAGCTTTTCCTTTCATCTACAGTGTAGATCCTGTTGAGGGTTGTGTTTTTGTGCAGGTTGGAGCAGTGGAGAACATATTTGGGTTGCTTCAGTGCTTATTTTCAATGGAGAAGGGTTCCTTTCCATTGGGATGATAGCAAGGAAGGCCCTTGAGCTTATTAGTAGCATCTGGCATTAGGCCAATTATTTATTTTCTCCTACAATGCAGAATCTGTCTTGGACTACGTTATTTTGAGGGAGGAGTTGTAGGGTGGTTTTAGTACACCATTTGTGGAGGAGGTTTTCTAGTGAAGAGATAAACCTTTCATCTAGAGGATCTATTGGAGGAGGTTTCATAATTTGTCATATCAGATCAGCCCCATCCTTCTATTTTCTATGTTGTAGTGAATCTTCAGCCCTAAGGCTTTGATTCAGATCTTGTATATTGGTGTATTGTTGAAAACCCTTTTTGGATTCTTAATTGGAGGTTGTATAGTGCCTAGATCTGTATTTTTTGTATATTTTGAGGCATATATCAGCCCATGATCTTTGTATTTTCTTTTGTTGTAGTAGTGCACTTTATTACTACACTTTAGCAGTCTTTCGACATTTTTGATATAGTAGCAGCACCTCATTCTTGAGGGTTTACTCATTGGAGGCTTGTTCTATCTTGTATTATGTTTTGTGGCGAATTATTCTATACATATTTTCTGTTGTTATAATGAATGGACGGTCTCCATATTGGCCTCATGTTTAGATATAATGTTTACACTGCTATTTCAATGGTTTTTCACTATATTCTTATTTTTCCCATTCGGGAATATTAGAAAAGTTTGCAGTAATAGAAAATCGAAATATGAATTTCCTTGTAACCTGTAAATTGGCATTCTTAACTATCCAACCCAAAGTATATGTTTTATGGTGTCGTACGATTTGAAGGTTAAGATTTTTTACGAAATATTCTGAAATCATGTTTGCTTGTGACCCACTATCAAACAATGCATCAATCTTTGTATGATTTGAAATCACTCTCACATGGAACAATTATATCCCTTTGTCTTCATTTGGAGTGTTGTTGTGACTCTTTGAGGAACTATTACTTGCTATGTATTCCTTTCATTTGTTTACCATGGCTAAAATCTTGGTCTCATCTCTAGAATTGGATCCAAGATCATGTTGTGTGGTGGCAGTCATCTTTTTTTTACCCTTTTTATTTGGTTTCTTAGGCCTTAGTTCGGGATGTAGTTTGCAACAATGGGCTTCATCATGCCCCTCTTTGCAACAATGTTTGCATGTAGTTTTCTCCCGTTCTTTCTTGATGCTTGCATTCTTCTCTCCCTTCTCTTTTCCCTTACCCTTGAATGGATTCTTCTTACTACCCTCTTCCTGAATGTTCTTTCCCCTTGCTTCAAGATGTGTGGCTTGTACACATACTTCATCTAAGTTTCTTGGGTTAAACATGAGGATATTATGTTTCAAATAGGAATGTAAACCCCCAATGTATTTCAAGAGTGTGTCTTGGGAATTCAAGTTTACTCCTAACAACAAAGCCCTCTTTCTAAACTCTCTATTTACTCTCAAACTGTTTGGACCTTGAGTTGCCTAATTTTCCAACTCATAATTTCTTTTTGCATATCGTCTAATGGATAAACTATTTTTTAATGGAAGAAATGAATTAACCCCAAGAAATGGATATCTTACCATGGATTCACATTTCTTCTTGATACTTTTCCCCCTACCAAATTAGCGATGCTCCTTCTAGCCTTAATGAAGCCAACTGGATCTTTATGTCATCCTCTTGTAGATTATGGATTTTGTAGTATACTTCCAATTGAAGGATCCATTTTTCCAACTTCTTAGCATTTAATTCACTATTGTAAATGGGAAGTTAAAAATTAATTTTCAAATTGAGTAATGGAGTTTTCCTTTTAGGGTTCTTGAATGAGTTTGGGTGGTTTTTGTTGTGGAAGTGGAAGATGATGCTGATGAAGATGATGAGGATGAGGATGGTGGAGATGGAGGTGGATTTCCTCCATTGCCTTTCGAACTCTTCTCTTCATCCTTCTTATCATCTGAAGTTCCTTCTCCATGTGGAGTGTTAGAACCTTCTCCTACCCTTTCTGTAGTGAATGCATGAAACATGATTTTAACCATTCTATTAATGCCATTGAAGTCTCTATTGATAGTTTCCTCTTCTGAATGTCCTTGATTATATCTAACACCTGACATAATGGCTAAGGATTCAATCCCAACTTATAATGCTTGTACCTTTTCAATCAACTGAAATTCTTGTGCAATTTTACCTCTTCAATCTCAACTTTTGGAGATAGAAACCGAGGTGCTTCAAGTCTAGATATGAATGGAAATTCAGGTGAATATGTTGATCTCTCAGCTCTCTTTCTTCTATTACTAGCCTCAGTACTATCAACCAATAGATTCTCTTCTCGTCACTGCAACTTCAACCTTGTAAGAATCACAAAATTGCAACTATTAAAACCCTTCTTGCACAATCTCAAGCAAAGAAAGAAAATAATCCATGCTATGATACCAACCTAATATGAAATTGATTGTTATTTATTGTTGTGATAATATAAGTTCCATATTTATAATTAAATTTCTTATGTTTGCTTCTTGTACAAGGGTCTATAGATGTGCTCATGATTGATAAACAAACAAAATTGATGAGATTAAGAAGATTTCATGAACATAAAATAATTGAAGATAAATGTTTAAAATAAACATATAAACACATAACAAACATAGACATCTGAGTCAAATACACATGGTTTTGATGAAGGAGTTCACCCCTCCTGGGCTAGATCTCCTTGGTCCAGCTTCCGTGGCATGGGCCTTTGTATAAGCTTCAATTGTGAAAAAATTCCATAGTCTCTTGTTGTCTCTCAAAACCTACTCTAATGGCTAAAAAACATAAAAATATACAAATAACAACTCTTCCTGAGCCAAAATTGGTCGAAAATTGCCTCAGTTATGGAGAAAACCAATTTTCCTACAATGTTTCCACTAAATCTTGAAACTCCGCCAACTCCGTTGGAAGTTTAATATCATCATTAACTAATATATAAGTGTGTATTATGTGTTAATTAACTTTTAGTTAGTAGTAATCACATTTAACATGTCAACTCTTCGCACGGTCCAAAGGTAGTGGTCATATTATGAGGGGGTTGGCCCCCTCCTCCGCCCATTGGTGAACAACATGAGGCTTAAGTAGGTGTGTGCACCCATAGTTGTTAAGAAATAACTCATGGGATGTTGTTTTTTGTTGGCGCTTGTATGGGGGAGGTCGTGAGCTCGACCCCGACCTCCGCCCCTTCTCGGTGATAATATTTTTTACAAGTCAAACATTTGAATTGAATTTTGGATTCGACCTTGGTTAAAATATATGTATGCCCCAATATTCATTTACATGGGGGAGGGCACGTGGTAGCCTCTAGATGCTCCATGCGTCCCTTTTCAATTGGCCCAATTTCACCGTAATGTAAAAAAATATCAATCCACCGATACTTAGAAATGCAACCTTAGAATAGGAAAAAAAAAAATTCCCAAGAAACATTGGCAAATCTAATTGTGATACTTGTCACAGTGTCATTGGCTGAAAATCATCGAGTTATTTTGGCAAAAAATCATTTATTAATGGCATCTAAACATGCTCTCCTTGATCATCAATCAAAGGATGCTCAAACAATCTCAAATTCTCAACATTAACGACATAATATATTTGCATAGAAGGAGGAAAATCTAGCTTAAATGCATTAGTACAAATATTTTCCAAAATTTTAAATGGACCATAATATATTGACATGATTTTTTTACCTTCCCATTGCAATCTTTATTTTTTGATATATAACCAAACTTCATCTCCAACCTAGAATTTTTTATCAACACAATGTTTATCATGCCTCTCCTTGTAATTGCTTTAACTATTTTCATGTTGTTCTTTCATTGTGTGATGTACCAACTAAATTTTCTCAATGAAATTCCTTGCCTTATCTATGTCACTATGCCCATCTATAGCGACATATTTCTCAAATATGAAGTCCAAAGGAGATCTTGGCAAGTACCCAAGACATGCCTCAAATGGCGATGTGTTTGTGGAAGAATGTTTTTCCCTATTGTATGCATGTTGAATGTAATGGAATTGTTCATCCCACAACATGGGATGTTTTCTGCAATAGCCTCTAAGAAGATGATTGGATGTCATGTTAACCAACTAGGTGTGACCATCTGTTTGTGGATGAAATTTTGTACACTTATTCAACATTATGTCCATCATGTCCCATGATTTTGACCAAAAATTCCCAACAAACTGAGAATCTTGGTCACTTACAATAGAAGTAGGAAGACAAAAATGAACCCATACATTTTGAAATAAAATATTATCTATTTGTTCAGCTATAATTGTTTTTTTACATGCCATCAAAAGACACATTTTTAAGAACCTATCTGCAACAACATACAAGTAATCATGACCTTTCCTTGCATTGGAAGACCACCTACAAAATCAATTGAGATACTCTCCCAAGGATGTGAAGGAACCAGAAGTGGAGTGTATAATCCAAGTTTCCTATTACCAGAATTAATTACTACACATAAAGAACATCCTCTAATAAAATGAGATACACTATCAATCATGCATGGCCAATAGAAATACCTTTCGAGATTCGCTACCGTCTTACCTACATCGAAAGGTCCAACAATCAATGAAGTGTCCACCTCCCTTATGATATTTTTTTATTTCTCCCTATGGTATACATAACTTGCTGGTGATACAACAAACTATTATGCACATGATAATCTAACTCCATTTTTTTTCCTTGACTCAAGATTTCATACACATCTTGAAAATAACTATCATATGTGTTTTATTTAATCTATGTTTCATGCATAACTCAATTGTGCTTGAGTATAATAGATAAATTTTCAATAGGTCTAGAGATCATATCAACTACCTTATTGTATATTCCCATTTTATACCTGATAAACAAATGAAATTGTTATAGAAATCATATCCATCTGAAATGTCTTGATTGCTGCAACTTTGACTGTGATTGTAAGTATTGCAATGGCTGATGGTCACTATGGATAATGGTCCCTTTTCCCATCAAATAGTGCTTCCATTTCTTTGCACTTTTTACCAATCCATATAACTCTTTGTCATAGGTGGGATAGTTAGTCACAACTCCATTAACAATTTTAGAATGAAACAAAATAGGCTTACCATGCTACCTGAGAACTTCTCCCATCGCGTAATCACTTGCATCTGTTTGCAGCTCAAATGAATGTCTAAGAACCGGAAGAGACAATACTGGTCTTGAATTGATCTTTTTCTTTAAAGCATGAAATTATTTTTACTGCATATCTCCCCAATGGAATACTTTCTTGACACTTGTCAATGCATGTAACTGAGTTGCAATGGAAGAAAAATTAGCAATGAATTTCCTCCAATACTGTGTTTCCCCAAGAAAGCTTCTTACCTCTGTAACTATATTGGGCTTGGGCTAATTCAGAATGACCTCTACTTTCGAAGTGTCTATCTTCAACTCACCTCCTCCAACAATGTGTCCCAAATACACCAAAGACATCTTTCCAATATCATACTTCGACATCTTCAAAAATAACTATTCTTTTTTAAAGACATCAAGTACCTTGTTCACGTGCATGACATGTTCATCTCTTGATTTGCTGAATATCAAAATATCATCTAAGTAAACAATGAAGAATTCATCTATAAATTTTCTTAGTACATTATTCATAAATTTCATGAAAGTAGCTGGAGCATTTATTAGACCGAATGGCATTACTAGCCACTCAAACAATCCTTCTCTAGTTTTAAATGCAATTTTCCAAATGTCCTCCTGAGCTATTCTAACTTGATGATAACCACTTTGTAAGTCTAGATTAGTGAAATAATTTGAATACTTTAACTCATCAACAAAATCATCAATGTGTGGGAGTGCGTAGTGATTCTTTACCGTGATTTTATTCAGTGCACGGAAATCTATGGACCTGCACCAAGTCTCATCCTTCTTTGGTACCAAAACAATCAGTGAACCATGTGACGAAGTAGATGGGTGTATAATAACTTTGTTAAAAAATTATTGGATTTTCTTCCTGATTTCCAAACTCTCCATAATTGACATGTTACACATACCAATATTTGGAAGTGGAACATCTTGCTGTAGCTGAATCTCATGTCGAATTCCCCTCTTGCGAAGTAACCCACTTGGTTCTTGAAAAATCTTGCCATGCTCACTTACCACATCAAACAAATCATATTTTAATTTGTCATCACATCCTTCAAAATATTCATAGTCAACATCATCCTTTTTCTTGATCATGAGAAGGACAAATTTTTTACTTGCATTAACTAGCCTCTTCATTTTCCCTGCATTAACTAAAGAAATATTCATCTTTTTGTAATGAGCTCTCACAATATACTTTACCCCATCCTTAAGCAAATGATATTTGTTCTAATGGCAATAAAATACCACTTTCATGTCATACAAATATGGAATTCCCAAGATAATCCCGGAAATTTCAAGTGGAACCACATCTAACACGACTACATCAACAAAATTTGCAGTGATAGACAATTGAAATATGCATTTCCTTGTAACCTGTAAATTGTAATTCTTAACTATCCAACCCAAAGGCTATGGTTTATGGTGTCATATGATTTCAAGGTTAATGTTTTTCACCAAGTATTTTGAAATCATGTTTTCTTGTGACCCACTATCAAACAATGCCTCAACCTTTGTATGATTTGAAATCACTCTCACGTGGAACAATTCTATCCTTGTGTCTTCATTTCGAGTGTTGTTGTGACTATTTGAAGAAATAGTACTTACTATGTCTTCCTTTCCTTTGTTGACCATTGCTATGACCTTGGTCTCATCTCCAGAATCAGATCCAAGATCATGTTTTGTGGTGGCAGTCGTCTTTTGCTTACCTTTTTTATTTGGTTTCTTAGGCCATAGTTCGAGATGTAGTTTCCAATAGTGGGCTTCATCATGCCCCTCTTTGTAACAATGTTTGCATGTAATTTTATCCCCTTCTTTCTTGATGCTTGATTTCTTCTTTCCCGTCCATTTTCCTCCCTTCTCTTTTCCCTTACCCTTGAATGGCTTCTACTTACTAGCCTCTTCCTGAATGTTATTTCCCCTTGATTCAAGATGCGTGGATGGTACACATACTTCATCTAAGTGGCATGGGTTAAACCTAAGGATAGCATGTTTCAAATAGGAATGTAAACCCCCAATGTGTTTCAAGAGTGTGTCTTGGGAATTCAAGTTTACTCCTAACAACAAAGCCCTCTTTTTAAACTCTGGGTGTACTCTTAAACTGTTTCACCCTTGAGTTGCCTAATTTTTTCCAACTCATAATTAATTTTTACATATCAACTAATGGATAAAACTGTCTTTCAATGGAAGAAATGAATTCAACCCAAGAAATGGATATCTTACCATGGATTCACATTTCTTCTTGAGTCTTTTCCCCCTACCAAATGAGTGATTCTCCTTCTAGCCTTAATGAAGCCAACTAGATCTTTATGTCGTCCTCTTGTAGATTCTCAATTCTGAAATATACTTTAAATTGAAAGATCCAATTTTCCAACTTCTCTGCATTTACTTCACCATTGTACATGGGAAGTTCAAAAAAAATGTCCAACTTGAGTAATGGGGTTTTTCCTTTTGGGGTTTTTGAATGAGTGTGGGTGGTTTTTGTGGTGGAAGTGGAAGATGATGCTGATGAAGATGATGAGGATTAGGATGGTGGAGATGGAGGTGGCTTTCCTCCACTAGCTTTCAAACTCTTCTCTTCATCCTTCTTATAATCTAAAATTCCTTCTCCATGTGGAGTGTTAGAACCTTCTCCTGCCCTTTCTGCAGTGAATGCATTAAACATGATTTTAACCATTCTATTAATTTCATCGAATTCCCTCTTAACATATTCCTCTTCTGAGTTTCCTCGAGTCTCTCTAACACCTGACATAATGGCTAAGGATTGAACCTCAACTTTTGATTCTTGTACCTTTTCAATCAACACGATTTCTTGTGCAAGTTGTACCTCTTCAATATCAACTTCTGGAGATAGAACTTGAGGTGCTTCAAGTGCATATATGAATGGAAATTTGCATGAATATGATGCTCTCTTAGCTCTTTTTCTTCTGGTCCTATCCTCAGAACTAGAAACCAATATATTCCCTTCTCCTCTTTGCAACTTCAACCTTGTAAGCATCACAAAATTGCAACTATTAAAACCCTTATTGCACAATCTCAAGAAAAGCAAGAAAATAACCCATGCTCTGATACCAACCTGGTTTGAAATTGATTGTTAGTTATTGTTGTGATAATATAAGTTTCATATTTATAATGAAATTTATTATGTTTTCTTCTTGCACAAGGGTCTATAGATGTGCTTATGATTGATAAACAAACAAAATTGATGATATTACGTGGATTTCATGAACATAAAATAATTGAAGCTAAATGTTGAATATCAGCATATAAACACATAACAAAAATAGAAAACTGAGTCAAATACACATGTTTTTGATGAAGGAGTTCACCCCTCCTGGGCTACATCTCTTTGGTCCAGCTTCCATAACAGGGGCCTTTGTATTAGCTTCAATTGTGAAAAAATTCCATAGTCTCCTGTTGTCTTTGAAACCTACTCCAATGGATCCAAAACATCAAAATATACCAAGAATGAATCTTCCTGAGCCAAAATTGCTCGAAAATTGCCTCAGTTATGGAAAAAACCAATTTTCATGCAATGTTTCCACTAAATCTTGAAACTAGCTAGATAAGTCCACAAAAACTGGAGCTCCACTGCATTTGGCAGACTACAACAACTCCGCCGCTAGTTTAATATCATTATTAGCTAATATATAAGCATGTATTATGTGTTAACTCACTCTTCTTTAGCACTAAGAGAATTTAACGCGTCAGCTCTTCGCATAGTCATAAGGTGGTGGTCATATTATGAGGGGGCTGGCCTGTGGGGTGGGCCCCCTCCTCCACCCATTGGTGAACAACATGAAGCTTAAGTAGGTGTGGGTGCCTATAGTTGTTATGAAATAACTCGTGGTATGTTGGTTGGTGTTGGCGGTTGTATGGGGGAGGTTGCGGGGTCAACCTTGACCTCCACCCCTCCTCATTGATAATATTTTTTTAAAATGCGAACATTTGATTTGAAATTTGGATTTGACCTTCATTAAAATATATATAGGTGCCAACCTTCATTTACATGGGGGAGGGCATGTGGCAGCCTTCGGATGCTCCACGTGTCCCTTCTCAATTGGCCCAATTCCACCGTAATATAAAAAAATAATAATGCATCCATACTTAGAAATTCAAGGTTAGAATGGGAAAAAAAATTCAAATCCTAAGCAACATTGGCGTATCTGACTGTGACATTTGTCACAATGTCATCGGCTGAAAATTGGAGAATATTCCCTAGATATTGCTAAGATGCTGACTGGACTACCAAGTCATCAATTTTTCATTGTTCTCCACATTGTTTTACCTATTTGGGAAAACAGACAGCAGGTCATAACTTACTCATACGAACTCGAATTTTGATTAAATGAGTTGTGTTGGAATCCAGATGACAAGATCTATTTGGTTGTTCTAGATTGGATAATTTTTGAGCACTTTAATTTTTGAGCTAAATACTGAGCCTCTCATCACATGGCACCCATCATCTCTCAAATCAATTGTGCACAATTAATTGATGAACCTGTATAAGACATGAGAAGTTCTCTACATTAAGTTACACATCATAAAGTGACTTGACAAAAAAAAACCCAAAATTTGAATACTGCAACATAATTAATCATAATTCAAATGCCCTTGGAGGGGAGAAAGCTGGTTCATAACCAGAGGAGATCTTAGAATTCATTAAAAGAATCAAAATGAGGAGCTCAAAGAATGAATTTACCTAAAATGACACCAAATAGTGTAGGGATAAGCTTATGTAAGGATCGTTGCAAGCCTAGCTAGGTTGTTAAAGCATTGAAATTTGAGAGGAGTTTCTTGAGTTTGCAAGGAAGTTAAGTGAGAGGACTAGCCTCATCTAATAACATTATGAAATAGCACCTTTCTGTCCTGAAAATAGTGCACTAGAACTGAATATAGAATCGTTATGATAAAAATGGAATTTAGAAGTTATAAGATGATTACTTCACTTTTGATGGCACCATAATCTATTGTATTGGGTGTGCTAACTTATTTGTTTTCATTTGTAGGCCACCCATGAAAGTTTCTACCTTTTTATTATGTGAATTGTAGCCCAGATTAAGTGAAAAAGGTGCTAAATTGGTCACAATGAATGACTAGGGTAGAATTGGGCCACATTCGTAACAAAATAATGAAAAAAAGGAAAGACAAGTTTGATTGCCTTCATTGTAGATGACGATAGATATTCCACATTTTGTACTTGTAGATATATTTATGGATTATAAGGTTGTATACATCTCTTTTGAAGTAGAATATTACAATCTAGGAGGGAATAGATGTTACCTAGATAAATCCCTCTTACGGACAAGAGTGATCTCCCTAGATTCCCAATAGATAAATAGAAACAAAAAACATGTGAATAAATATCTCCCTAAGTTATTAGCATTTATATTATCAAAACTAGAAAAGAGAGGACAATTCTCTTACCTTTCAATGAGATGTTTGATGAATACGTTACCTTTTGTCCTGAACAATTCCTTCAATGCTGAGAAGAACCTGCAATAAAAAACATGCAAAGAATCAAAAGCACCTGCAATATATAATAATCTAAATACCAGGTTAACTTAATGATCAAGGAGATTAAGAATTTTCATTGTTTTAATGAATCTAAAAACAACACAACGAGAAAAACTATCCAAATGTAATATCAAGAATATAAAGATCAATCTTACAACTGAGCCTTGATGTCCTACATATTTGTCCTATATGCCTTTCCAATATTCCTCCTTTTTTTAACAAGATTTCCACTCTAGAATGACCAACATAGGATTATCTAGTGAACCACCTAACCTTGAAGCTTCAGCTCAATTTATAGGAGAAATTGAGGAAGTTTCATATACACCAATAGAGGGGTGTGATCCTCAAATGAAAGGATTAGGGTTCCTTGATCCAAGGGGATAAGTTCCATGATTGGAGGGATATAGATCAAACTGGAGTGACTCAAGAGGTTTTTGGTTGAAATAATATGTGCCCAACTATGCTTCTAGAAGTTAATTTTCACCTTTAATTTATTTTAAATGGGGTACGTAGGTTTTAATGGAAAACAGAGCATAGATGTATGAAGGTGAGCTTAGGAATATCCACATATCCATAAGAAGTGACACCAAAAAGTGCACAGGCCATATTTAAGAGTATTTAAGAGCTAATTTCCAAATTTCCAAGACTTGGTTAAGGAATATTAGTGTTTGAATTCGAAGGAAGAATGGAAGTGTGAGTATGGATGGTGATATATCTATATTGACCATTAAGTTTCACGGTGACAAAATAACGCGTAACAGATATCCCCATAAAGTGTGAAGTCGGAGAAAAAAGTTCTGGAGAGTGAAGTGCTTTATCATACCATGGATTGGATTGGAGACATCGGTCGAAAAATCGTAAGAAACATTCAATACAATTATATATTCATCACTAAGGTAGGAATTTCCATACTCAAAGAAAAAATAACTATATGTACTAGTACCAAAGTAACCTAGAATTACATCAATAGTAGACATAGTATGGATGCAGCCATCTGTTATGAATTAGTCTACTGCAACATGAATACATAACTCTTCATAGCTTGGATGGTTGAAACTAGATCCAAGGTCCTGATTTTCGCTTCTCGAACCTGAGTATGAATATAATCACGCGGTTGATTATTTCGAAGTCGAACATGGTAGAAACCACTTGATTACCAATCAATAATGAAAATCGTTAACAAGTGTAAGAGAAACCACCAGTAATGACAATGTCTCTCAAAATACCTAAGTACAATCTACGAAATGTGAATGAATGATTTGGAGTCGAACACTCATAGAGTCATTTTATTGAAGGTCAATGATGAAATTATGTCATCGAAGGCGAGAAACGTACCATTAAGGCATGCATATTTCAAGGTACTAATAGTATTTCTAGATAAGATTCCTACATAGTGAGCTGAAGTCGATAGGAAGTCTTCCATCGCAGGAGAGCCTACGACACGAAAGCATTATGTCAAATTTTGAAGAAATATTTTGCAAGGAGTAACTCAGGGATGGTCAATGCCAATGGAGACAAATATTTTCAATGAATAATTAATTTAAGTTTAACTTTCTCTTGAACACATAACAACACTTTAAATGATCTGGCAACATTTGACTTAAATATAATACCCAAAACTGGGTGAAGACTTTCAATGATGTTCTATTAAATGTAAGACAGAAGGATTACCCAACCCAGACACGGGTGTGAAAAATTGTTGTGTTCAAGAGTGACATGCTACTTCCAAAAAAGGTATAGACGATGGATTTTTTTTTTCTCAAATTTACCCCCACCGTTACTTGAAAATACCTCTTTATTTTTGTAAAGCATGAGGAGGATAAAATTTACTTGTTGTGTAATCTCATCCTTCGAATGAGTCTATCTTATTAATTTTAACGAACCCTAAGAAGGAGTGGTTCAGTGCCATTGTGATTATGAGTCCTGTAATATTTAATTTTAACAAGTCTAGCATAGTATTAACTCGATGTTTTTCAGTTTTAGGGAGTTAGAAGAAAAACATAGGTAAACTCCATAGTGTTCTTTTTCTTAAATTTATTCTCTCAAACCTGAAAAAGAAAAAAATAATGTAGGAGAGAACTATATCGACCATTCTTAGTCAACGTATACTGTTTTTGTAATTTTTCTAGTTGAGTATGGAAAAGGGATAAAATTATACTAAGTAGACGAATGTTCATGTATTTTAACAAGTTCAAATAGTCAAGTGCTCAAAAATATTTTCATGTTTAGAGAGTCTAAAAAAGGGATTAAAAGAGAACTCCATGTTTTTGTTTTTTCATGTTTTTTTAGAGTCCTAAGAAGTGATTGAAGTTTACTCTACCGTAAAAACTATTCGTTTTTAAACATAACCTATTCTCTACACAAAAAACTCAAAAATTATAATAATTTGTTCCACTGCAGGCTGATGTAGTTGAGGCCCTCATAGATTTGGAACAAAAACTGGAGAGGTTGACCATAGATATCCCAAAGACTGGGATAGATTATTTACCTCTCTGATACCATAGACATGTGACTGGGGTTCCTTTTCCATTCAGGCAATACTTGCACTGAATGGCACATTCTATACTCTGTTATCATGATCATCATCATGGATAGTTGATGGTCATTTTAAATGACATTTTTTTTTTGTGAGTATATTTAGATCATAAGGTGTTTTAGGCCTATGATCATAGATGATGTATATTTTTTGACACACTATGATAAACAACTATTTTGACCTAATGATGATTACTACTTTTGGTATCTAAGTTTGTTGTTCAATAAGGATTGAATATTGTTTTAATTTATGTTCAATGTTACAAATTTATATTTAAAAATTGATTAGCCAATGCATCATCTAACATATTTAAATTTCTAGAAATGTGTTGATATTCAATGTAATCAAATTTTCTATTCAAGAGATGAACCCTTAACAACATTCTTAACAATAATGAATTTCTGATTGCATAAACACTGTTCAAATGTAATACAATGAGTTGTGAATGTAATATAACAATCAAAATCTGAATGCCAAATGGAATGGAATCATATAACAACTCAATGATTGTTCTATATTTTGCAAAATTGTTTGTTGTTTGATCGAGAAAAACCCCATAAACAAAAACTAACTCATCAATGGGTGAATAGATAACCCAAGTAGAGGAATATAGGTTCTGTGTACTACGACATGCCCCATCAGCAAAGCCAATGAATGTCTGAGGGAATTTCGAAATCTGCAATATCGAGAGTAATCGAGATAAGCAAAAAAAGTAGTGAAAACGCGCCAAGAAAAGTAACTAATCTACGACAAAATTTTCCCAAAAATGCAACTAACGTACAATGAAGATCTCCACAAGATAAATTGTGCATAATATCTCATCAGATAAATACCATTTCTAGGCTTATCTAAAGAGACACTGTCATAATCAACTAATTCATAGGCTCCTTTTGCAAACACACACTTAACAATACAAGGGCCATGCCACATTGGTTCAAATTTACCAGCGCCTAGCTTATCGTGTGCTTGATCATATAAAAATACTAGATCACCTTCTGAATATACATTAGGGTTAACACTTTGATAATATTATTCCTTAACACATGTTTTATGAGCTTCATCAGCTATTGGAGTGGTGCGGTGAGTCTCATCTAATTATGCTAAGTATAAGAAATTCTCTTCCTCTTCATAGGTAGCTTGAAATAACTCAATGGCTATTTTTAGCAACGAAATTTCACATTCAATTTGTAAAACTACTTCCCAAATGTAAACAAGTTGAAAAGGAGTAAACCCTATAGATATTTTTGTAGAAGTATGGTATGCCCAAAATGCTGAAAAAATCATGGTGTTTATGACTTCCTACAATTCGTTTAATCATATAGGTTAAAACTTTGTTTCCAACCTCAACCTGGCCATTAGCCTATGGGTAATCAGGTGTGGAATTATCATGGCATAGGCTGAGATGAGTGGAAATTTTAGTCATCAGAATGTTTTGAAAGTGGCTACCATGATCTATAATGATGGATTGAGGGACACCAAACCTAGGAATCACATGATTGAATATGAAAATAGTCACAGTTTTGTCGTCATCCTTAAATGTAGGCATTGCCTCGACCCATTTGGTAAAATAATCTATAGTGAGAATAATATACCCATGGCCCTGGAAAAGTGAGGGTTACATGTAACAAAATTGATGCCCCATTTGGAAAATGGACTGATAAGTATGACTCGGTGAACAAGAGCAGGAGGTGGACGCATATGTCGATAAAAAAATTGACAATTGTGACATTTCTAACTGCAAGGATACAATTTTTGAAGAGTGACGACTTGAAATAGCCAGCGTGCAATATATTTTAGGTTGTGGAAAACCTAGGCATATGACCACCACATGCTCCAATATGGCAGTCATTTAAAACCCTTTTGGCTTATTCATGAGTTAAACAATGTTGAAAGGTAGAATCAGCACCACGATGATAAAGAGTGTCACCAACAATATTGTATTATTGAGACTGGTTTCAAATCCTACGTCGATCAGAGCGTGAAAGTTCAGCACAAAAAGTTTGGGTTTGAAGATATATAATGATATCTCCATACCAAGGATCCAATGTCCTAATTAGAAACAAAATTCATTAGGAATATGGTCTTCTTCCACAGTTTTGGATTTAGTGTAGGGAAAGTCACACATAAGTTCAACAAATACTAGTGATTTCTTGGATTTGGATTTTTCAAATTCTAAATCTAACTCTTATATGATAACTATCCACTTAAATCATTTTCCCCCTAGTAGTTTGTTAGTAAAAATGTACATCATAGGGTTGCAGCTAGATATCACAGTTGTTTTGTGTAAAAGTATGTAGTGACAGAATATTTGGACAACTTGAACGAATGTCAGGGCCCATTTCTCCACATGCAGATACTTTATCTCAGTGAGTGTAAGATTCTGAATTAAGTAATAAATCACATATTCATCGTTGGATGCACCCTCTTTAACTAACACCATTCCAATGGTGCAATCAGATGCAGCTAAATACAAAAAGTAATCTTGGTGATAATCAGGTGGATGCAACAATGGTTCATGGGTCAACGTGTGTTTAAGTGCATCGAAAGATTTATAAGAAAGCTTGTCCCAAATAAAAGGAACATCCTCTTTTAATAACTGAGTGAAATCTCTAGTTAAATTCACATAGTTATGGATAAAATGATGTAGAAAGTTTGATTTCCCTTTCAAACTCTAGAGTTGGTAAAGTGTAGAAGGAGGAGGTAAATTCACAATAGCTTCAACCTTCAAAGGGTTGACACGAATGCCTTCATTAGAAATGATGAAACCAGGCAATCGGCTTGATTGTACGCAAAATAAACATTTGTGTGGATTCAAACGAATATTGGAGTGCCTACATCACATAAAAATGACATGTAAATGTGTAGGATGATCTTGCATGCACATAGAATGAGCAGGTAAGTCGTCCAAGTAGGGTTTCACAATATGTTCGATGTCATGAAATGCGTAGACATGGCCTATTGAAAAGTGGAGCCAAATTTTTTCAATCCAAAAGGTAATTTACAATATGAAAATTTCCCCCATGGAAAGATAAATGTAGTTTTGGGATGATCGAAAGGGAGTATGTTTATCTAATTGTAACCCGAAAATCCATCCACGAATGAAAATATTTTTTTTCTAGCACAATTATCAAAAATTTGGTCGATGTAAGGGGTGGGATAATTTTATTTGGGACAAGCTTTATTAATATCCCTATAATCGACACATACTCTAATAGTTCCTTGTTTTTTGGTCACTGGAACTATGTTGGATACCCAAACCATCAATGGAATATGATAAATGAATATTGCGCGAAGTAGATTTTGAACCTCATCTTTAATAGAAGAAGCTTTTTCGCAGATGTATTGGACATAATATTTGTCTAATAGGTTTAACATCTAGGTATGTCTTAATTTCTTGAACTATAACATTAGGATCAATTCCTAGAATTTATTCATAATAATAATAAAATATGTCTTGGAATTCTTGAAATAGGGCTTTGTACATGTTAATTTCGTCAATTGAGCATGAAAAACCTATATGAATTTTTTCAATTATTCTTGGTTTGATTGATATGTCAACTGGAATTGTTGCCAAAATGTTTCCTAAGTTCGTCTTAGAATCCAAATAAAGGATTGAAATAGGCTTTTGAGGTTCCTTAACATATTCAATCGGAAATATCGTTGGAATTTCACTTTCAAATCTATCAAGGTCTGCTATAAAAGAGGAGCAATTGCGAAGATTCCAAGGTAATTCGTCCAATGACAATTTTTCCCAAATATTTTCATCGCTAGAAAATATGTGTTGAAAAGGCTCAGAAAAATATTTTGTGGTTAAACCTGGTAGAGAATAAGACTCATCATTGATCACATACACTTGATCAATATAGGTTGGTGAAATTTTGGAAAGTGATTGCACTGCTACATATGCCAATTCATATGGACTCAAAGGCATTTCATTGTCGTAGTAGTGCAATTCATATTCTGAAGGCACAATCCATGGGTAATAAAATGGAATTGTTCTTGATGTAATCATTATGATAATGGAGATAGTATGAAGCATGCTAGGAGGAGGTATAGAGAAAGTTCCCATAAGAGAAGAATCCTTAAACAGTCTTACTCCAACATCTTCATAAGGGATAACCAACTTTCCAACATATGGGATACTATCTGTAGAGGTAGGATCGAAAGTGTAGTAAGAAAAATAATCAAATTTGATAATCTTTCCTTTATGAGGAAACATGATTAACCAAAATATTTATGAAATGACAGCTATCATGGCATAAGACCAACTCCAACCCATATTAGATTTTAGTCAAGAGGGGCATCGACGACTTCCACCTCAAGCGTAATAGTTTTTCCTTCTACCTATATGGGTAAATCCTGGAGTATTCCAAACGGATGAAAACCTCTACCATCAAAGCCTTTCAGAATTGTGGGTGACTAATTGATTATTGTAGAACCAAAATTTTTGCAACAAGATAAAGGCATAATGCACTTAGATGCTCCCTTCTCAACATTGTGTGAAAAACTCCCCTAGATTTGACTAAAATAGGTATTTGAAAAGCCATTTGGTGTGAGATTCTAGGTACGAAGTTCTAAAGATCAACAACGATAAGATTAGTATTAAGGGTCAATCACCCCAATAGCTGATAATAGTAACTTCCTCTAAGCTAGACAAGTCTGCAGCACTTCAAGGGCCAACATTGTTGAAGGTGAAATAGCCAGATCTTCAACAATATTGTAGTTTTGAGTGACTCTTGCATGTGGATTGAAAGCTAATTTTTGAAGTACACCTTTGGTAGGAAGTTTAATTACTAAATTAGGACTAGGTTTCTCGATGTGTAATGGTTCAGAAATAGGGGGATTTGACATAGGATTTTGACTTAATGATCTAGTTTCGTTTCTAGTTATAGGACTCTTTGCTCCATAATATTGAGATTTCCTTGCAACCATGCCCTGGGAGGAAATCATTCAGAGATCTGCCAATGAATTTGAAGAATATCCATTGTGAGAAATCATTTTTCTATTTTCTTATGGAAAATGATCTTTAACAAGAACGCGTTTGGGGGAACCTTTGACAAATTTAGATACCTCAGCCCGATGCAAGAAATATTTTGTGTAGTGATCCTTGTCACAGATAAGAAATGGATAACGAGGTTTCCTTTTTTGTTAGATGGTTTGGTTTTTCTGCTTTCTCTTTTGGAGAATTATTATTTTTGTTTGAAACCTTCCTTTTCTTCTTACTCCCATATGATTTAGTTTTGGTAGTAGATGAACCCACGACATGGATTTCAATAGAATTGTATAGAGAAGAGTCTCCTTTAGGTGAATCAAGTAAATTTATCATTGGAGTAGTAGTCTTGGATTGTTTATTTTACTCTTTGATGTACTAACTCTACCAATTACATCTTCTGCGGCATGAGAACCAAAAGGAGTTGTAGTAAGTTGACTCGAGTGAGGTAAATTAGGATTTTTTTTTCATACAAAGTATGAGACTATGTGTAAAAAAGGTTTAGATATTGGGCTTGAGCGATGACCTCTTATTCTGTTACAATGCCTCATTTAGCTACATCTTCAGTAATATTAGGAAGTAATGATTTGATAAACCATTCAGCTAGAATTTGATCCGAGATGAAAAATTCGACTAAACAACATCTATGTCACCATTCATGGATGTGATCTAAAATGTACGTAGATATACTTTGTTTAAGTGAAGTCAAAAGTTTCATGGCATTATAATAATGGATTTTTAACTGAAAATGAACAAGGAAACGAGTTGCTAAGGCATTGAAATTGTTGAAAGAGCCTCGTGGTGACTCAATGTACCACTTTGAAGCTAAGCCGATGAAAGTTGTTTGAAAAATTCTTAAATGAATGGAATCATTGATCAAAGAGTTGGATGCACACCACATATGATAATTCATAACATGGTCTGAGGGATCCTCTTCTGGCTTTCCTTAAAACATCGGAATATCACTAGGAAACTTGGTAGGCATTGTTGGCCAAAACAGAAGATAGTAAATTAGGTCATTCATTAGCCAAGACAATTCTGTTAAATCTAAAGTTGTATAAAAGGTAACCGACTATTAGGGTATTACTGAACAAATTGATAACCCTAAGGGAAAATTCCAGTACCTGGAGGAGGGTATCCAGGAAAACCTCAGATAAATTCAGCAGTTGGAATTGTCACACCTCCAAGATAGTCAAGGGTAGCCATACCAAATTGGGGTTGAGTTGGTATCTGAAATGTATAACAAGGGTACGGTTGGCTCTAGAAATGTGTATTTTGCCCCATTTTTCCATATTGCAATTTGTCTTGAAATTGCTAGCCTTGAAGAATTGACCTTGAAGAGGTTGACCTACCAAGGGTTGCCCCTAGATAGTTTGACCTACAAAAGGTTGACTTCTTTTCGTAGATGTTATGGCAAGTTATCCCAAATATTTTTTGAGAATTGACTGAAATATAGGTCCAGTTTGATGGGCAGTAGTCTAACGGATAGCTTGTGTAATAGCTGTTGTTGACATTTGGAGGGAACTCCTGGGATGGGTGTACATGTTTGTTGAACATATGTTTGCACAACAGATTGGAGAGGAGTACTCGACCAACTTTCTAACTACTTGGCACAGATGCCATTGGGGTAATTTGAAGTGCACCTTGAATAGCTTGTTCAACTTGGGTGTAACCAAATTTTCCAAGTGGCTGAGCAAGTTGATTATAAGGAATTTGCGGGGTAGGTTGCAAAGTTTTTTGAGTAAAAGAGGGGTTCCATATAGTGTTTATCCCTGGATAAGGATTTCCCATTAAGGTTTGTGACACATAGGGTTGACCATAACCATTTTGAGGCCTTGGACCATAAGATTGATAATTACGGGGAATAAATAGCCTTACAACTTTCCGATAGGTTCCAATGAGAGGTTGTCCTCCCTGAAAAGGTTGTTGTCCTTGAAGAGGTTGTTGACCTTTAATTGGTTGCTTCCCTTGAAGAGGCTACTTCCCTTGAATATGTTGACGCCCTTGAAGAGGGTGCTACTCCACAGGCACAATTTAGCCACCTTGTGAGCTAGCTTGAGGCGTATTCCTGGAAAACATATAAATATGCTCCATAGTCAAAGGATGGGTGGTTGACTCAAATAAGCTAGTTGACATATTAGAAGTTTCAGAGGAAGGAGATGCTCCTGAAAATCTTGCAGAAAGTGACTAGTACGTAGAAGGAGAAAAAGGACCACCATAAAAAAAATCTTTCCAGCGAACATGAAAACATAGATGACTCAGTAGACATGCTCTTAGAACCCATGTTACTATACCTGGGTAAAGATTAAAATGGGATTCAATGTCGTGGATGTTTGTAAGGAGAAGACTGTAAAGATCGATGAATTGAAGATACCAAGGATCCAGTCGAAAGGGAGTAAAAGGAAAATATAAAGGGTAGATTGGTTCACTATACCTTAAATCTAAAGATTCTTGATGAGAGAGAATTTCAATTTCTTCTTCTTCGTCAGAGATTTCTTCAATGCTAATAAGGCTAGGAGGAAGATTATTAGTAATGAGAATCTTTACTCAACGTGAATGAGGATGACTAGGAGTTGGGGCTATAACATTCAAATGCGAATCAAATGAAGTGGAATCAGAATCAGGTTCATATATTTCCGGTTCAATAAGTTGTCTATATAAAAGCTCAGTAGTGACAGATTCAACTGTGACTACTTCAAAAATTTCTGGTTAATCTTGTTCTATTTCACTTATTTGAGGTTGATTAACTTCGAAATCAGGGTGTATTATGATAGATGATTCTCCTTGTTGACAAGACCTGATTCTTGATGATTGAACCCTTTCATTTTTTTTTTCCAATTGACTGGGTGTATATTTAGGGGGTTTCCCCTGCATTCTATGTGAATGTCTTAGTAATTTAGCCATGATTAATTTATTTAACACAAAAAAAAAAAAAAAAAAAATCACACCAGAGGCCTCTAAAAGTAATCAAAGAAATGAACAAGAACTATAAAATATAAGAAACAATCCACACACAAATGGTATTTTTCCATAATAAAATCACTAGTTGGTGATAAAATCCAACCTCACAGAGATTAATGTGGAAATCTAGCTATCAATTTAGTTAGCCTAACAACCTACTTAATGAAACAGTCTGGTAAAGCAACTCCATTATTCCATCTCGAAGTGAAGACTGTCATCTGAAAATTATAAGTGATTCTCTTCAATGTCTACGCTAATTACAGTGCGATCTTCCCTCCACTGCCACCTTGGGAAAAATCATAAAATTTATAGCCACTAAGATTACCAACTGAGAAAATTTGACGTGTGGCCTGATATAGACGCAATGACAGAGTATCAAAGCTCAATCCACTTGAAACCTCCTCGACATGGTAAATACGAGGTTTACTAACAAGTGATCACAAGCTCCTCGACAATGGTTAATCTGAGGTTTACTATTTTTAATATGTGCACATCTTCTATCTTTACCAATGAAGTATGTATGATTACTCTGATGGGTTTGACATGGCCTTGTGCTTGACTCTTTTAAGAAGAGATTCCCAGACAAAAATTGCAACAATTGGGGTTTTCCCTATCGCAAGATTCTATTTGTTTTTTTATCTTCTTTGGAAATTTAATTACTCTATATTCCAAATCACTAATCGTGAACTAGATTGGTGGAAAGAGCACTAGAAAATGTAAAAAATATCTAGATTAATTTTATTAAGCGTTGTATTTATTTGGATGTTTTTCACGCAAAGGGGTAGGGAAATGAAACTCAATGATGTTGTAAACGACTCAAACAATTACTCTAAATTCATCAACAATGAAAATGAAATTATTTGTTTCCATGAATTCCTATTTAATGGAAGTTAGAAGGATTTTTTGAACTCAAGAAGTGCAAATTCCCTAAAACATCCCATAACCATTAATTTTCATTGAGGAATCAATTTTATTTTTAAGCATAACTAATATCACTTTGTAATGAAAATATTCATTGATTCAAAGCCAAAATATAAAATTTCATGAGCAAATAATCTTTCAATTCTTAAAAATCAAAACAAAATAGAAAAACCCTAAAACCTATAAAAACTTTTCAAAAATGAAAGCTCTTAACTAATAATCTAACTAATGATACCTATGAGTGTACTTTCATTATTACTTTCAGCTAAAAGAAAAATAAATCGTTTTTCACTTTAACAAGCAGAAGAAATTTCATAAAAGACTACTTTTTGAGACAAATCATACTTCACTTATCTAGAAGTTTTCTTTTTGCAAATGAGAAAAAATAATTACTCAAACAAGCAGGAATAAAAAGACACCTGGTATCTCTAGAGGGAAATGAAAAAAATACAGTGATCTAGGCAGTGAATCTATCTTCCCAAATAGAGAAATTCATCAAACTAGGGTAAACCCTACCCAAAAATGAAAAAGGCATGATTTATCAAAAAGACACCAAGGTAATTAAGATGAGTTCGCAAATAGACTTTGAGGGTTGGTAGAAGTTAGGTTGAACCTCTAGAAATTTGTCATCAAAATTTTAGAGAGAGAATAATCCTTTTTCACAAATTTTCAAGGGTGTGGAGATAGTCAGTGAAAAATAGTGCACCTACACACTGTATTAAACTAAGAACTTGTGCAAACCTATGCTCGGTTTATGAAAGAAAATTGTAGAAGGGAGATAAAATTTCAAAGAAATAAGCACAACATGTTCTAATTTAGAGGATCTAAAAATTCTTGAACCCAAGAACAGTCAGAAATAATCAACCTAGAAAAATCAGATAGCTAAACCAAAAGAACCAAGAGAAAACTAAGCTTGTTCCATAGTGGAGTCACCAATTTGCTACTTAGATAAATCCCTCTTGCAGACAAGATTGATTTCCCTAGTATCCCAATAGACAAATAGAAACAAAAAAACATGTGAATGTTTCTTTACCTAAGCTATTATCATTTAGATTATAAAAAATATAAAAGAGAGGATAATGCTCTTACCTTTCAACGAGATATTTGACGAACACCTTTATTTTTGTCTCGAAAAAGTCCTTCAATGTTGAGAAGAACCTACAATCAAAAACATGAAAAGAATCAAAATCACCTATAGACTATAATAATCCAAATACTAGCTTAACTTAATGATCAAGGATATTAATAATTTTCATTGTTTTAATGAATCTGAAAACAACACAATGAGAAAAAGTATCCAAATGTATTATCAATAATATAAAGAGAAATCTAACAACCAAGCCTTGATGTAATAAATATTTCTCCCGTATGCCTTTCCAATATTCCTCCTTGGTTTAACAATCTTTCCACTCTAGAATGACCAAAATAAGGTTATCTTAAGTCAACCACCTAACCCTGAAGTTTTAGCTCAATTTATAGGAGAAATTGAGAAGGTTTCTGATCCACCAATAGAGGTGTGTGATCCTCAAAGGAAGTGGTTAGGGTTCCTTGATCTAAGGGGATAATTTCCATGATTGGAGGGATATAAATCGAACTAGATCAACTCAAGAGCCTTTTGGTTGGAATAGTATGTGCCCAACTATGCTTCTAGAAGTTACTTTTCTCCTTTAGTTTATTTTAAATGGGTTCTATAGCTTTTAACAAAAAACATGGTGCATATTTCCACAGGTGAGCTTAGGAATATCCGCGGATGCACGGGAAGTAACCGTAAAAACTGGGCAGGCCATATTTAAGAGTATTTAACAAACGTTTTCCAAATTTCAAAGACTTTGTTAAGGAATAGAAGTGTTTGAGTTATAAGGAAGCATGAGTATGGATGGTGATAGACCCATATTGACCGTCAAATGTCATAGTGACAAAATGACGTGTAACAATAGAGGACCATAAAAATTATATCGACTAATAGTGTGAGACTGGTGATTTGCAGTCACATCAAACCTATAGAAAGGTATAGATTGAGAGCTATTGAGCGATAAAAGAAATTTACTTATGGTTGCTTAACCTTATCCTATAAAGGCTCTAGATTATACCTTAGAAAAAAATAGATTTAAATGAGTGAGACAAAGGTGATATATATACATTTGAGAATTGAAATGAGTTATAAATGGCTGACCTTTGGATGGTAACAATTTTCAAAGTATATCTAGGGTGTAACTTGCAATGTCGAATTTAAATGTAAGTAAGCCAACCCAATCTATCGTATTTATTACATCCATGGACGAAGCGTCTGCCAAGACGACTAGTAGGGGTGGAAATATATTGAGAAGGGGGGTGATTTTTGAAAAAAATACATTTAAGGGGATTTCTGGTGTGATCATAGGGCTTATCAAGTTATCAACTAATTTATTTTGGAAGGTTATTTTTCCTTAATTGCAAAGTTCACCTGAAAAATATTTGAACATGTGTTAGTATTGAATGGAAAACATTTAGTGTTTGAAGAGATATGGAGGCTATGTGAAGAATCATAAATCCCTTTATTATCATCAATATGGGGATCATCATGTATTGTAAAATATTTTGCACCCACCTAGGATGCCACTTGGGGGCTTGTGTGCCCACAATGGAAGATGATTTGATGGCTATGGTGGTAGATTTTAAATGTTAAAAAGTTATGTGATTGCTTGAATTATTTAATATTACCATTAATTATATAACATTTTTAGGGTCTTAGGGTGGACTATTCGACTTCCCCACTCATATATTATTTCTTTATAAAAACAATTTTGAGTTACGTGGGCTCTTAGTCACATTTTAGGAAGTCATAAAAAACTATTTGTTTTAGTGAAAAAATCCTGGTTTGTCACTGAAATGACCTTTTCCATTTCCGAGCCACTGGTCAGAACGAGTTGGAACTCAAAATGGCCTCACTAGGTTTTCTCTCAAAATGGTATGACATGTCAGTTCAACTGCTTCCAGTTTGTTGAAGCCTCAAAATTCTATTGCAACAACATATGGGAAAACCACACAGTCTGGACCTTAGCGAAAGTCCTTTTCCATTTGGTGTGGTGGCTATGACTCGGGATAAAGGGACCAGTTTCCCAAAAACGATGATGTTGGGCATGTTTTGTTTATATAACATGCAAATGGGAAATGATTTAATATATCATATGAATTTGTATAAAATATATATTCTACTATATACCCATGGTGTGCATTCCTTTATGTGATCTAAAAAGATATCTTCCAACTATTAGTAATGAATATTATCTAAAAGTTGAAAGAGATGGGAATTATGTAAAGATAATTATTTTAACAAAATAGTTTAATCAAAATAATTAGGAAATGTATATCACATTTATATGTTTCATTATATATAAGATAAGAAATCATAAAAAAATATCAATACGAAAGTGCATTCAACATTCATTTGTGATGACAGTTCTAATATATAATGCAGATAAAAAGATAATTGTCAATCTAAAAATAAAAACTTAATATAACGTGTAGAAGTACCATATATATGAGGTTCTACTCATTCAAACTGACAATAGTTTTCTTCTACTCTTCACTTTCAAGCAATTTAGAGAGTACAATAGTGAAACTTTAGTTAAAGAACTTCAAATGTCAAAAGATTAAATATTTCGTTACACTAATTCATCAAGGCATTCACAAACTTAAAAAAACGCATTCCTTGCAAATGTTTTTGAAAAAATTCTGGACCCTTCCATAAATGAATGAGAAGGGTTTAAATATTAAACTACAATATTTTTAAAATATATTATTACATAAAAAATGGAGGATTTTTCAAACAACCATCCTCGTAAGGAGTAAACTTAAACTACAATCTAGGAAATAAAATAACAATATGATTATGTGGGTTGATCCTCATTACGCATTTGATCTCGGTGCTAACAAATATCCACCATTGGCTTAAGGTGAGCTGGCTGCATAATCCCTGATCTGATATGGCCTTTAAACACTCCATTCGAAAGTGTTGGCTACAATTTATTTGTAGAATCAGTTAATGACAGTAAAGTTTGGCATTGATCATAAGGTTTGATCAGAAAATTCCAATAATTTTCTTGATCAAACTTATTTATCATTTTAATAATTTTCTCTTGCATCTATGTACTTTCCTTCCACTATTCTTCTAATGGTTTGAGCTCTCGGAGCACTTCAGGTGTGGATTCTTTAATAAGGTCAGATTTTAAAATCTATTTATTAACATATTCAATAATTTCATTTGTTAACATTGATGCCTTTGTCGTTGCCTTTTCTTCTTGTCTCGGTTGTATTTCCCAATCCTTAAATAAAATCTCTATGTGAAATTTATCTATCTTAAGGAGGTTAGCTTTATTTCCTGCGTGAGATCCTTGCCACTGAATGAACTCATTAATTTCTTTCCAACTTTCTCACATTCAAGTCTCCTGTTAGCCACTTGTTGGATTATAATTTTGCTTGTATCACAGTAAGAGCTGGTGATTGAAACTTGTTGAAAAAGGGTGTATTTCCATTGCCTTAGCTTTGCATTCATTTCCAGTGCTTCTTTTATGAAAAACTCTACTTGAGGCTAGATTTCAAATCTTTCCATTGCTGCTTCAAGTTGTGTTTCTTTCTCTATAATCTGAACCTGGTGTTTCAAATTCATTCTTTCAAAATCCTTTTCAAATTGAGACATCTTCATTTCAATCTTCTTAATGGAGTTAAACTTTTCCTGTTCTAAAAGTCTCTCCAACTCTTGTACTTTATCTTCTTTTTGCTTCAGTGGAAGTTGTAACTCTGTGGCTTTCTCAATGGTAGCAGTAGCGTATGCGCCTATGAATTGTGTTAACTTAATCAAATTTTCTGTAGGATCATCCAAAGGGTCTTTCCATAGAACGCCTACGGATTCATCCATTAGATTTGAAACTGTTTCATCCATTCTTCTTCTCTTTCTTCTCTTAACTACAACCTTATTACTAGGATTGTAGAATACATCAAGCGAGGGTATCTCTTCAATATTTAAAACAATATGCTCTGTAGGGTATGCCTAAATGATCTCTTGATCATGAACTGCAAGTAACTGCTATAGTGGAATTGCAGTTTCCACTAAATTTTGAAAATTCTCTAGAGTTTGGAAACTTGTTGATTCATCAACATTAGGCTATGGTGGTGGTGTTTCTAGTGACTTGGAAAAATTCTCCCATTATTTATTCAAATATTTTGATTGAGGCTTCTCCGTCTGCTCAGATGTATTTTGGATATGATGAACTTCTTGAGAAGATGATTCATCTCCATTAATTTCTCCTCCCATTTGCATCTTAATCCATTTAATCACTTTATCAATTATTTTCTCTCGACTCTCATTCTTGATCTCAGATTCATTGTCAAAGTGATCCGAATTTAGAGAATTATGTTCTGATTTCCCTGATTCGTGATTTGATTTCTCTTGGGATTCATCTTCAGACATATCCTTGGCATTTTTATCCATACTAATTCTCGGATTTGGTCTGTTGACATCTTCAATAAATAACAAATCCAAAGGGATTGATTCCAGCCTTTTATTTCTATATTCTTGGAAAGCCTCGAAATATGTTTTACTAAGATGATTGGATGCATTTTTCAATACATCTGTGAAATTATCCATGCCTTGAAAGAAATCATCAAACATGTCTTTCTCATTCAAGAAAGGTTTCAGTTTAAGCTTAGTGGTGAAATTCTTAACCACATTATTAGGATCAAATGGCCTCTTTGGCATTAAAGAAAAATTTATTTAAGTGACACTTGAAATCTCTTTGAATGCATGACAAATATCAAAAAGGGAAAAAATGATGCAATGTAAAGGGAAAGTAGGCCAGATGGCCTTCTTGGCATCTTTGAGTTGTTTATAAATGCCACTTACTAGAATTTGGTAGTCAATTTCCCTGGCTAGGAGCTTATTAGGAACATAATAGGGTAGAGCATGGGGAGAATAATAACTCCAAAAAACTCTGATATAAGTGAAGTTCTCTTCAGCAAGCTATCTAGCAATTACTAAAATGTCTGTGCTAGCCTCCTTAAAAATCCTAGGGGCTTTTTCCTTAAAGATAATCTAATGGATGGGTAACATAAATCCATTACAAAGTTTATAGAAATGTAAATGAAAATCGGATTCCCAAAGGGCTCTGTGGTAAATATGGATTGGAGTGGGGTCTTGGGTTGTCCATTTCCATCCCATGATAGGAAAGGTTGAACAAAATCAAATTGCATCCATAATGTAAGAACTCATGTAGAAGGGAGGTATTGTTCTAGAGGAAACACTTCTTTTAATTATGTATTCCATGATAGCTCTAGCAAAATTATTAGAAAAAATGCTTGCCCAATTCATAACAAAGGAATTGAAGATTGCGTCAATTAAAGGGACCCAGTGTATGGAAAACCTAGTGGTATCTTGTTTTTCAAACAACCTACATAGCATTCCAGCAGCATAACAATAAGGGGAGGGTAACTGTGCTATTAGGTATGTACCAAGTTTGTCCCTCTTTAGCTTTCCTTGGTCATCTTTCTATAGCTTTATCACTTTCATGAGGTCTGTATTCTTTTTTGTAAATTTTTAGAAAATAATTTATCATAATTCTTCTACGGCATGGGCAAGTGGTACATTGTCCATAAATCTTCTGCGGTGAACAAACCAATATCCTCCAACTTTGAATTCTTAAACGATCTATTTGCTATGTTAAGGTGGTCAATTACCCACTTCACCATATATGTGTAGGGTAAAATATTTGGCCTTGTTGCTATTATGTGAAGAAACTAACATGCAGCATCGAAATAGGACGGGTCTGAGGAAGCTCTCGCATTTTTTGTACCTATTTTGACTATTACCCTTGGCTTTTCTTCTTAAAAAAGTTCGTACATTTCTTCCCATGAAGAACTACAACAATTATTGTTGCGGGTTGTATCTGAGAACAATGGAGGCAAGGCCGAGTCTTCTGCAACAGACGATTGGGCAATTTCCTTGCCTTTCTTTGTCATTCTAGTTATTTTCACTCTGTTAGGCAGTGTCCTAAATTCAGGTGAAATGATTAAACTCAAATCTGAGATGAATGGAGAGAAGGATAGAGCTAAAGCATTATAATCAAAATACAACACTCAATTGTTCAAAACACGCTTGAAGTAAATATCAATCTTTCGAACCTTACCTTCATTAAATTTTGTTAATAACCCATAACTCTTTCTATCAAATCTTTTACACACCTTTACGTAATATGTCTAATATATCAATATAAGACGTCAGATCTTATAATAGGTTGATTAGATATGAATAATTTCACGCACTTGAGTAATAAGTGCTAATATCGCACATCACAAATTTAAATAGTTACCAATATTTATGTTTATTTTTGTCAATGAATCTCACTAAATGTGACCTATGCAAATCACACATCACAATTTTTTGCGATAATAAAATTTTTCATTTGGTTTCTCATTGAGAAACGCGAAATGCGCTAAAGAATCACATTTTTGCGCTTTATCGGACCTTTAGATACTTATAATAGTTTCTTTATCGTTTCTTCAGGTCCGACTCATCACAATATTTACTGAATTGTTATAAGCTTGTTCTTTTTAAAAGGCGCGATAAGATTTCATTCTAAAAGGATTTTTAAAGAATTTGCAACAATGATGTTATATAACACTAAAAATATTGCATCACATATCATAATTCACAATACTTATATATGTTTCAACTTATTCGGCTTGTAAGTTATGCGATTTGCAATGAGCGTTTATGAAATCAAAGAGAAAAAGGGAAAAACCTTTATTCCTAATGTTTTTTTAGACTTAGGCTAAGATGAAATCATACTCATAAATTTATATTTATTTTTTAAAGGGTCCCCATTTATTAAAATAAATGGGGGGGTGTTGTATAGTACAACAATTGGCGATTCACTTAGGGGAACCAACTATCTATGATTGGTTTTTTGAAATTTCTGAAAATTTTCAAAATAAAAATAGTTGCAGGAATGAATTTCAATAAATAATATCTCACTAAGAAATAAAATATCTCTTGATTATAATTCATAATAATTCCTCTTTAAAAATAAAAGTATGAATATCTATATTAGTCTTTACTAAGTTCAAAAAGATGAAGTAGGTGGCTCATTCAGATTAGCTTTATAAATATATAATCTTTTATCACAGGTAGGGCCTCTGATCCAATAGGAAATATAAGCTTTTGGCAGGGTTACCTTTTACCCAACAATGATTCATTATCCCATCCAGTTACTCTTACAATCTTCAAAAATAAGTTCAATTTTATATACTTTATCTCTTTTGGAACTTGTTTTCTTTTCCGTAGATATGTTCTTATGTATTTTTAATCATTTAAAAGTCATTGTCTTGGTTTAGTAACCAAATATTGACAATTCCATTCATTGGTTGTAATTAATATGATCAAGCTAGCTCTTGATGAGACTCCTTGTCCTTTTGATATATTCTCAAGTGATTACCTTGTTCTGTAAGGTAGTATTGGTAATGTCATTTCAACTATTTCCCTATGAACATGGTAAACAACCTCTTGATGAGCCTTATTATCTTCTAAGATTTTTTAGCAATTTTTTTTGAATTAATTTCTAAAAATTGAAAAGTTTTCCAGATGGGGTGAATCATTGATCCTTTTGAGGATTCTAGATGATAATTTTAAGATTTTAAGATTGCTTATTTGTAAAAGAGTCTTTACTATGTTAAAGATTATTTTCTTGATTGATAACAAAATAACCACACTTAATAAATATGAGAGCTCATCAAAGAATAAATAACTTTAGTGAAATTCAATCTTTTAGTAAAATAAAGTCTATTTGATATTTGAATCTTTCAACTATTTCCTTAACTATCCTTATTTCTATAAGCGATAAATCAAAAATATTTTCTGGGATGTTTACCTGAAAAGCCAAAAATTAATACTATTCAAAAAAAAATTTCCCAAGGAAAAGAAAAGACAATAATGTATAGGGAATAGAAGGGGTTACCTCCTATGAGAATTATTTCTTTGAAATTTTCCCATTAACAAACAAAGAATATCTTTTTCCTGATAGATATTGCAATAAAAATTTTGATGGGCCTATTTCTTCAATGATTTGAAATGGACCTAACCACGGTCTTTGGAATTTGGTGTGTTTACCTTTCTCCTTGTGTGATTTATCCAATTTCAATACCAGATCACCAATTTGGAATGTTTTTGGAGTGATAGAAGTTGTAGCAAATGAAGCTTTAACTAACTGTTGATGATGTGCATGAGTAACTTCAGTTTTTTCTCTTTCTTCTTCAAACTTAAGGATTTGAAATTGTCTTACTTGTAAAGAAGAAGGGGATTCATCAATAAACTGAACTAACGCAAGAGAAGGAATAACTACATTAGTAGGAAGAACAAATTATTTCCCATAAACAAGATTAAATGGAGAAGTGCCAATGGAGGCCTTCTGAGTTATTCGATCTATCCAAACAGAAAATGTTAATGAATTGTGCCAATTTCACTGGTTTTGGTCAACAATTCATTTCATGATTATAATAAGGTTTTTATTTGTGGATTCTACTAAACCATTTCCTTGCGGATAATAATTAGCAGAATATTTAAGTTTAAAACATCTTTTGATAGAAAATTCTATCATAGCAGCTCTTGATAAAGAATATGCATTAACAAACATTAAAGTAGTGGGTAAACAGAATCTAGTTATGATAAAATGATCAATGAACTCAATAATATTTTTAGCTTTGGCTACCTTTAGTGGAATTGCTTCCAACCATTTATTAAAATAATTGGTAGTTGTGAGAATGTATTTATGCTATTTGGAAGAGTTAGGAACGATCTCACCGATTATATCTAATCCCTATTGTTCAAATGGTTGTTCAAATTTAACTGGCTGTAATGGGAAAGCTAGTTTCCTTTGTCTTACAGATGCACTTTGAAAAAAATTTCATTTCCTTCCATATTCAAGAGCATCTTTTAAAAGTGTTAGCCAATGGTAACTCGCATGCATAATTTTATATGCTATTGTATTCCCTCCAAAATTTCCTCCAGTTGTTCCATCATGGAGTTCCCGCGAAACTTTCTCTACTTTAGTTTTCTCTAAGAATCTTAATAACATAGAATCAAATTTTCCTCTAAAAAATACGTCATTGACCATTTCATATTGCTTTTATTTCAATCTCAAAGAATGTTTTGTTTTATAACTGAGTTGTGTTGGAGCATATCCATTTTTCAAATAAAACTTGAGATCAACGTATTGAGACTGAGGGTCGTTGAGGCTTACCTCTGACACTTGCACATCATTACCTGAATCTACCTCTGATAATAAATGGGATGCTCATGTTAGCATTGTAAAAAAACCCTGATCTCTAAAAATTTTAAAAGTTCTAATTTATACATCATATTCTTGTAAATAAGTCACATAGTTAGCCCTTTTCTCTCCTAGTTCTCCTTGCATCAATAATTGCCTCACTGTAGAGAATGGAACTATTATCTTGGTCTAATTTTTAATGAGAAATGGCCTAAAATGCTTTATAGCTTTAAAGACAGTAAGTGCCTATTTCTCAACAGATGAATAGTTTAGTTCTACACCTTCAAAATTGGAACTGAAAAATGATATTGGTGCTTCAATTTGTTGGTCATTTAGTTGTGTCAAAACAAGAACATAAGATGTATCTAATGAGAATGTATATCAAGCGAAAGGATTAAGAAAATTGGGTTTAGTCATAAATGGAGCATTGATAATAGATTGTTTGATTAAATCAGTTTCTTCCCTTTCATTATGTCCACACTTAAAAAATGAAATTTTATTAATCATGGTTTGTAAAGGTAAAACTATCTGCAAAAAGTCAGGGACAAATATTTTTACAAAATTTATCTGTCCAAGAAATTACTGCATAGTTTTCTTATTATGGGGGAAAGGAATCCTTTTAATCTCTTCGATCATTTCAGGATCAATATAGATACCTTTTTTGGATACAATGAATCCTAAAATTTTTGCTTCATCTAGAGCAAAATATGACTTCTTTGGGTTTAATGAAATTCCATACCTTTTACATCGCTGAAATACTTGTTTTAGGCCATTTGCATGATTTGTTTCTTGTCTAGAAAACACTGTAATGTCATATAGATAAATAACCTATGATTTATTGATGAGTCCTCTAAAATTTGTGTCCATGGCTCTTTCAAAATTCGCACCTGCATTAATTAACCCAAAAGGCATATTTTGATAGGCATAAGCTCCCAACTTAGTCCTCAATGTGGTCTTTCATCTGTCATCTGTATGTACTAGGATTTGGCTATATCCTGAAAATCCATCTAGAAAAGACATAATTTCACAACCAGCTACTGTTTGTGGTACTTGTTCCATGGTTGGTAATGTAAAATTGTCTTTCTGACGTGCTTTTTTTTAATTTCTGAAATCAATGTAAATCCTAATGTCACCATTTTTCTCCGCGACAGGAACCAAAATTGAAACCCATTTAGAATGTCTAATTGGAAAGATGATCTTAGCTTTGAGGATTTTATTCAACTATGTCTTGATTTGATTTTCAATATTAGGGTAAATTTTCCTCAACTTTTGTTGTATCGGTTTCTCATTTGAAATCATAGGAATAGTGTGTTGAATTATGGAAGTGTCATATATTTTAATATCAATGTTATCCCAACAAAAAAAAACTTTTGTAAGTCCTTAAGAGCTTAAAAAATGATAATATTTCATCAGAAGATAGACCAAGACCTAAATTGACTTTTTGTGGTTTATCATCATTTCCAAGGTTTACGAACTGAAATTTTAAAGTTTAACTTTGAATTTTAGAATAATTAACTCTCTTAAACCTGTATTTTAAATCTTGAGGGTCTTCTAATTTGACAACTGACTTAGGAATTCGATTTTCATCATGTTCTTCATTTATCTGATTATCATGTTCATTTTCATCTAGAATTTCATTATCATAAGACCCTTCAGATGTAAGGAAATCTATGATATCAGAATCATTATTAAAGACTCTCCAATTAGTAATATTATCAAGAACAGATGGTCTAAAAATAAATTCAATAGAAAACCTATCGGGACTAAATTCTTGAGATGGAATTAATTTTGATGCTACATTAGCCAATAAATCCACACTAGCTTTTTGTACTATGGGTAGAGAGGAAATATTGAAAGCTAATAAATGAGAAGTCAATTCTTGGACTAATGATTGATAATTTTTAATATGTCCATAATGAAAATGGATAGTATTTCTTACTTGTTTGAAAGTGAGTTGCGAATCTCCCAATACTTTCAAATATTTAATGACAAGGTCAGTTGCTTTGTACAAACCTTGAATTAATGCTTCATATTCTGCTATATTGTTTGTGCAATTGAATTCAAGTCTGCAAGTTAGCATGGTTTTTTTAATCCTTCTAGGCTTATTAAAATATAGCCACCTCTTGCACCATCTTCTAATTTAGAGCCATCAAAATAAATAATTAACTACTGGTTTATTTCCAAATTTTTTACACTTAGATGTGTCTGCTTGGGAAAAATTTTCAATTTGAGAGATAACTGCATTATCGAAAAAGGGTGATGGTTGAGCATTAAAATTTCCAAGAAATGATTCTACTGAGTAATTTCCAATAATATTATTATTGAATGCTACTGGATCATTGATTCCTTCAAGATTAGTAACTGTATGTTTCATGAATTTATCTCAGTCAACCCAAATTTGGTTTGGATTTCCATTATGGGGTGGCCACATATGTGACCAATCTGTTGCGAAATATCCATGAAGCTTTGCAGAACAGTATATGCTTAATGTTAAACCATAAAATTTAGGAGTATCAGCCACCAATATAACAGTCATCTGGGCAACCTTAAGGTTTGATGACAATCTGATAGAGCAATAGTTTATTTCTCCTACAACCTCTACTTTTTTTCTATCATGTTGTACTATATGAACACGAGAACTCTAAGGAGTTATGTTCAACTTAACACATATTGATTTTGGCATGATATTAGAGGAATCCCCTAAGTATATTAAACAATTGTGGACATTTTTATTATATATCCCATAGGTTAAAAGAAATGTAGGAGTATGAGAGATGGATCGATCACCTATCATAATAAAATTTGTAGCATCTATTTTAGTTGAAGGAGAAGGAGGTTTGCCAATATTATTAGTAGCTTGAACTACTACTAGAGCAGGTAAGGCTGAAGCAGGAGCTCAATTCAAATCTCTAAGTGAAATTTTCTGTTGCTCTTTTAGCTTAGTGAGTTCATGAATTGAAATGCTGGCCCTGGTCTTTTTCATATCCTAAAGTACAACATATTCAATGGTGCTAGAGACTACCATTGCCTTTGATGTAGGTGGAACATCTGAAGTATCAGGGTTAGTTTGTGTAGCTTTAGATGTAGACTTTTTACTTACTATTTTGTATTTAGCAGACATTGAATTCTTTTGTTTCTGATCTGGCTGCATTGCTTCAATGGTATTTTCTCTCGTTGTACTTACAAGTAAAGCTTCTTATTGTTAATAATTTGGTAGGATAAAATCTCACATTCCATTTAGTTCAAATTATTCTTAAACATCAGTTTCTTCTTCATCTTTTTTCTCTTCATATGTATCTTGATTAGACTCAGCATTAGATATGATGTTGGGTAGGTGAGAATTAGAAGACTGATTTTTCTTGAAGGGTCTGAAAGTATTATTTGAACTACAACTTTTGGCGACTTGTGTTTTGATATCTGCCATTTCATTTTTCATATTATTTAAAACTCTATGAAGACCTTCTACATCAAAAATGTCTTTTGGTGGTTTCTTCTTTGAATCATATTTGAAGGATACTTTCTTATATTTCCTATCTTCTTGGGAATTCTTGGTTTCAAGAGCGATTATTCATTTCTCTAGAGATAAATATTCCTTCATATTTTCTACAAATGTAGGCAACTTTTCTCTATCAGAAAAAATGGCTATATTAGATGGGAGGGAAGAAATATACCACTCAATTTCAACTTCTGCACCAGGAGCTGATGTAGCATGAATTTTATTGAGAAACCTATTTTAGGGTATTTTGGAAGAGGATGAAGAGGAGCAGGCATTTGAAAAACACCTATATTATTCCGTGGTTTTACAATTGGTGGGGGTACTTGGCCTACCATTGGACCTTGGGTGGAGGTGATGGATTTATTTTGAGTTGAAGAAGAGGCAGGTTGAGTGCTAGAACTAGTTGAAGGTAGTTTGTGTACTTGAACTAGTTAAAGTAAAAATGATTTTTGGAATGGAGGTTATGGAAGTGAGTGGAGGTAATGGAGATGAATAGGGTGGATTATTAGATAACACCTTGCAGGTGATTGGATCTGATTCAGTATTATTACTTTTTTCCTTCAAGAAGCATCTATAGGAAATTCAAAAGGAGGGATTCCTATCTTATGAGTTTCTAATCGAGCTAATATTCGTCTAGGTTGTAAAGAAAATGAAACACTAATCTCAGATGATTGATAATTTTCACGCTTTTCAGCAGAAATAGATACTCTATATAACTTTTCTATCAAATACTGAACTTATGGGGGATTTTGGTGAAAATCTGGAGATAGCTGTACTATTTGAGTTTCACTAGGAGACTTAGGAGAGGGATATTCAAGTTCAGATCTTAAATATTTAGATCTAGCTAATGTTCTATAAGTTGAAAGGGATCTAGAAGGAGAGATACACTTATATTGGCTTTTAGATTGATCATAACTTCTTGCCTTTCACAATTGGCCTTCCTTCTAGCGCCAAAATGTTGAAGCATATGAATTCCATTGCAAGAACATGGGGGGAAATCACCCAGTCCAGACCTTAGAGCAAGTCCTTTTCCATTTGGTGTGGTGGCTCAGACTGGGGATAAAGGGACCAATTTCCCAATAAGGATGATGTTGGGTGTGTTTTGTTTATATAACATGCAAATTGGAAATGATTTGATCTACCATATGCATTTTTCTAAACACTCAAAGGCGATTAACATTCATACTATATACTTGGGGTGTTTATTCCTTTATGTGATCTAAAAATATATCTTCCTAATGTTAGTAATGAAAATGATTTTAAAGTTGAAAGAGATGAAAATTATGTAAAGATAATTATTTTAAAAAAATGGTTAATCAAAAGAATTGTGAAATGTATATCACATTTATATGTTTTATTATATATAAGATAATAAATCGTAAACAAATATTAGTACAGAAGTGCATTTAACATTAATTTATGATGACAGTTATAATATATAATGCAGATAAAAAAATAACTGCCAATCTAAAAAGAAGAACTTAATATAACATGTATAAGTACCATATATACAAGGTTCTACTCATTCAAATTGACAGTAGTTTTCTTCTCCTCTTTACTTTCAAGCAATTTAAAGATTACAATAGTGCAACTTCAGTTAAACAGCTTCAAATGTTAAAAGATAATAGACTTTTTTCCATTAATTCATCAAGTCATTCACATAATTAAAAAAGTGCATTCTTTGAGAAGGGTTTAAATACTAAACTACAATGTGTTTAAAATAGATTATTACAGAAAAAATGGAGGAGGTTTCAAACAACCATCCTCGTAAGGAGTAAAATTAAACTACAATCTAGGAAATAAAATAACAATATGATATGTGGGTTGATCCTCTTTGCACATTTGATCTCAGAGCTGACAAATATCCACCATTGGCTTTAGCTAAGTTGGCTGCCTAATCCTTGATCTGATCTGGCCTTTAAAAATGGCATTGGAAAGTGTTGGCTACAATTTATTTGTAGAATCAGTTAATGATTGTAGAGTTAGGCACTGGTGATAATGTTTTATCAAAAAATTCTAGTAATTTTCTTGATCAAACTTATTTATATTTTTAATAATTTTCTCTTGCATCTCTCTACTTTCCTTCCACTATGATTCTAACTGTTTGAGCTCTAGGAGCACTTCACCTATGGATTCCTTAATAAGTTTACATTTTAAAAGTTGTTTATTAACAGATTCAATAATTTCATTTGTTAACCTTGATGCCTTTCTCCTTTCCTTTTCTACTTGTCTTAGATGTATTTCCCAATCCTTAAATAAAATCACTTTGTGAAATTTATCTATCTTAGGGAGGTTAGTTTTCTTTCATGCATCATATCCTTGCCACTAAATGACCTCATTAATAATATTTTCAACTTTCCTGAATTCAAGTCTCCTGTTAGCCACTTGTTGGATTAGAATTTTACTTGTTTCACATTAAGAGCTGGTGATTGAAACTTGTTGACAAAAGGTTTCTTGTTGTTGACTTAGCTTTGGGTTCATTTCCAGTGCTTCTATTCTGAACAACTCTACTTGAGGCTAGCTTTTCAATTTTTCCATTGTTGCATCAGGTTGCGTTTCTTTCTCTGTAATCTACACCTGGTGTTGAAAATTCATTCTTTCAAAATCCTTTTGAAATTGAGACATCTTCATTTCAATCTGCTTACTGGAGTTAAAATTTTCAGGTTCTAAGAGTCTCTCCAACTCTTGTAATTTGTCTTCTTTTTTCTTCAGTAGAAGTTGTACCTATGTGGCTTTTTCAATGGTATAAATAGCATATGCACCTGTGAATTTTGATAACTTAGTAAAATGTTCTGTAGGATCAGCCAAAGGGTCTTTCCATAGAACGTCTAGAGATTCATCCATTAAATTTGAAACTTTTTCATCCATTATTCTTCTATTTATTCTCTTTACTACAACCTTATGACTGGGACTATAGAATACATCAAGTGAGGGTATCTCTTCAATCTTCAAAATAATATGTTCTGTAGGGTATGCCAGAATGATCTCTTGATCATGAACTTCATGTACCTGTTGTAGTGGAATCGCAGTTTCCACTAAATTTTGAGAATGCTCTAGAGTTTGGAAACTTGTTGATTTATCAACATTAGGCTATGGTGGTGGTTTTTCTAGTGCCTTGGGAAAAATTATCCCATTCTTTCTTCAAATATTTTGACTGAGGGTTATTCGTCTACTCAGGTGTATTTTTGACATGCTGAAATTTTTGAGAAGATGATTCAACTCCATTAATTTATCCTCTCGTTTGCATCTCAATCCCTTTAATAACTTTATGAATTATTTTCTCTCGACTCTCATTCTTGCTCTCAGATTCTTTGTCAGAGTGATTCAAATTCTGAGAATTATGTTGTGACTACCCTAATTCGTGATTTTATTTCTCTTGGGATTCATCTTCAGACATATCCGTGGCCTCATTATCCAAACTAATGCTCGGAGTTGGTCTGTTGACATCTTCAATAAATAACAAATTCAAAGTGATTGTTTCCATCCTTTTATTTTTATATGCTTGGAAAGCCTCAAAATCTATTTTACTGAGCTAACTGGATGCATTTTTCAATACATCTGTGAACTTCTCCATGCCTTGAAAAAAACATCAAACATGTCTTTCTCATTCAAGAAAGGTTTTAGTTTAAGCTCAATGGTGAAATTCTTAACCACATTATTAGGATCAAATTGCCTCTTTGGAATTAAAGAAAAATTTAATGAAGTGATGTTTGAAATCTCTTTGAATGCATGACCAATATCAAAAAGGGAAAAAGTGCCGCACAGTAAAGGGAAAGTAGGCCAGATCCTTCTTGGCATCTTTGAGTTGTTTAGAAATGCCACTTATTAGATGTTGGTAGGAGATTTCCTTGGATAGGATCTTATCAGGAACATAATAGGGTAAAAAATGAGGAGAATAATAACTCCGAAAAAACTCTGATATAAGTGAAATTCTCTTCAGCACACCATCTAGCAACTACGAAAATGTCTGTGCTAACCTCCTTAGAAATCCTAGGGGATTTTTCATTAAATATAATATGATGGATGGGTAACATAACCCCATTGCATATTTTATAGAAATGTAAATGAAAATTAGATTCCCAAAATGCTCTGTGGTAAATATGGATTGGATTGGGGTATTAGGTTGTCCATTTCCATCCCATGATAGGAAAGCTTGAAGAAAAGAAAATTCCATCCATAATGTAAGCACTCATGTAGAAGGGGAGTATTGTTCTAGAGGAAACACTTGTTTTAGTTTTGTATTCCATGATATTTTTGGCCAAAATATTAGACAAAATTCTCGCCCAATTCATAATGGAGGGATTTATAGTTGTGTTAATTAAAGGGACCCAATCTACAGAAAACCTAATGGTATCTTGTTTTGCAAACAACCTACATAACATTCCAGCAACATAACAATAAGGGGAGGGTAATTGTGCTATCGGGTACATACCAATTTTGTCCCGCTTCATCTTTCCTTGGTCATCTTTCCATCCCTTTATCACATTCATGAGTTGTGTATTCTTCTTGGTAAATTTTGGAAAAAAGATTTATCATAATTCTCCTGCAGCATGGGAAAGTGGTACATTGTCCGTAAATATTATGTGATGAATGAACCAATATTCTCCAGCTTTGAATTCTCAAATGATCTATCTGTTATGTTAAGGTGGTAAGTTACCCACTTTACCATATATGTGTAGGGTAAAATATTTGGCCTCGTTGTGATGAAAAGAAATCTTGGGGTAAGCCCAAAATCCCTTTTCATGTAAAAATTTCGATCCTGGGCCTGTGGGTTATGGCCCACTAAATCTCGTCGGAAGCGTTCTAACCTTGAAATTTTATTAACGCGGATCTTCATTCAATTTCTATCCATCCCTTTAATCACTTAAAAACAACGTTTAAATTCTTTTTAAAATAACCACCACAATATTACAAAATACGTGCTAAGATCCCATGACAGTTCTAACAATTCCGATCCAAGTAATCAGAAGTCACACATTGCAACGACTTGAATGCCAAAGCCCCGATTTAATCACAATTCCGATCCATAAAATCGGTGATCGACATGATTACAATGTCAATTATCACAAGTTCGTGGCTCCTATCCCACTGATTGGCAATCACAAATCGGTTATTTCAACACCGCCCTCTCTTTTCCACGATCCAAAGTTCCAATCCGACTGATTGGAGATCGGAACTCGACAGGATTGAATGGTATTTTAATTATGGTGGATTCTACAATGCCAATTTGCCTTTAAAACCATTATATAACATTTCTCATTCGGATCCATCGTTGTATGGAACGCCTTCTTTATTCCGATCGATTCCAATCACTTGATCTTCCTTCGCACTGCATGCTGTCTTCAACAAACAATCATATATCACATATACATGATAGTTAGATCTCCATTGATCCTCAAGTGATCGATGGTCGATCAACAAGCTCATGACACGGAATTAACTCAATTATAAAAAACTCATTGCATATACAATTCACACTCGAACAGACTTTTATATATTATACAAAACAGTTACAAATTAAGGCCTTTCGGCCTTAGAAACGAGCTCACGCTCGACTACATCTTGCTCACTCACAATTTCCTCACCAAACAGATATTTTTTTCACACCCCTATTTATATAAAAAGCCTTAGATAGGAAGGATCGATCCGATCCTCTCCTTATTTTTCTCCAACAAAAACTCTCCAAAATACATGAACGCAGATAACAATATCCATCAAATCCTCTTTAAATCTGTTTTAGAGCATATTTTCCTCCCTTCGTTCAGCTCGACTGTCCACGTCTTCCTCGCTATGCTTAGATTCCTCTTTAATTAAGAAGCGTTAGACGCTCCTGCATCACGTTGCAATGATGTGAATAAAAGAACATGCAACGTTGAAGTAGGACGGGTCTGAGGAAACCGTCACATATGCTGTAGCTATTTTTACTATTACCCTTTGATGTTCTTCCTCAAAAAGGTGGTACATTGCTTCCCATGAAGAAATGCCGCAATCATTGTTATGAGTCTTTTGCAGTGAATTTTTTGGAAATTTCCTTGCATTTATTTGTCATTCTAGTTATTTTCACTTTGTTAGGTGGTTTCCTGAATTCAAGTGAAAATAGTAAACTCATATTTGAGATGAATGGAGAGAAGGATATAATTAATACATTATAATGGAAATTCGACGCTCAATTATTCAAAGCATGCTTTAAGTAGATATCAATATTTCAAACCTTAGTCTCATTAAATGTTGTTAATAACCCATAACTGTTTCTATCAAATCTCTTACAAACATTGACGTAATATGTCTAATCTATCAATCTAAGACGTTATATCTTATAATAGGTTGATTAGATATGAATCATTTCACGCAATTGAGTAAGAAGTGTTAATATCGTACATCACAACTTTAAATAGCTACCAATAGTTATGTTTATTTTCATCGATGAATATTGTGAAATGTGATATGCACAAATCCCACATCACAAATTTTGCGGTAATAAAACTTTTGATTTGGTTTCTCATTGTGAAATGTGAAATGTGATAAATACTCACATTCTTGCACTCTATCGAACCTTTAGATACTTATAATTGTTGATTTATTGTTTCATCAAGTTTTAATCATCACAATCTTTACTGAATTGTTATAAGCTTGTTCTTTTTAAAAGGCGTGATGCAATTTCTTTCTAAAAGGATTTTTAAAGCATTTGCAACAACGATGTTATATAACACTAAAAAGATTGAAGTGCATATCGCAATTCGCAATACTTATATATGTTTCAAATTATTCGGGTTGTAAGTTATGCGATTTTCAATAAGTGTTTATGAAATCAAAGCGAAAAAAGGGAAAAACCTTTTTTTCCTAAAATTTTGTTAGACATAGGCTAAGATGAAATCATACTCATAAATTTCTATTTATTTTTTAAAGGGCTCCCATTTATTAAAATAAATGGGGTTGTTGTATAGTACAACACAGTCTAGTCCAATAACATTGGTGCTAATATTTATAACATCTCATAGCTACCTTTGGTAGGAAAAAGGAGGATTTTAGAAATATGTGACATGGAAATATTATTGGTGAAGTAAATAAATCTACTATGCAAGTTTTGTTCAAAACAATTTGTGATTTAATGCATTGCAGGTATGGCTAACATTTTCATGTTAATAGGGAGTTTAAAAAGTCATAGGGGGATGGTTGAAATGGTAAAAACACATATTCCTTGAAATTTTGACTTTCTATTTAGTGAAGCGTCAACATTTCTAGGAATATTTTTTTGAAGAATAAGTTGTCACAAACATGCAAGGGATTCAATCATTTTAAAAATTTGCATATTGAATATTACAAAGTTTAGAGATCATCGATTTTCCATTTTCATGAAGGTAAAAGTGTTTATTGCAATAAATGGCTTTTCCCTGTTTCAGAAGCCATTGTTTAAATTTTTTGTGGGTGGGGTACCCTCCCAACTTATGAGAGGCTTTAGGATGTCTTTTCCCAAGAAGGAACAAGATATGAATCAATTTTTTCCAAAAACTAAAAATGTGTGAGACCTTTTTCTCACCATGAAGATGAAGAAATGATGGAAAATGAAGAAATATACAATAGATAAGATGGATGCATCTTCCCTTGAATCTGGTTCTAGGACAAATATTCAGGTGATTTCTACAAGTGTGACAAGAAAAAATATTATGCTAATGAATTCTCAAATATGAAAGTATTTAGAAAAGGTCACCGTAATAGGCACAATAGAAAATTGTAGTTAATGCAGATATTTCAACTAAAGTGAATGTGTTGGCATCCACATTAAACATTGCAATTTCCATGATTTCATCCATTTCTACATATTATCACTTGGAAATGCTTTTCATATTTCAATGAAAGAAACAAAATTTGTCTGGAGAAATATTGGGAAATAATTCCCTCTAACTGATTAATATTCCTATGACATCAAAATTGGTGATACCAATTTGATGGGAGTCCCCCTGGATGCGTTAAGGCTTCAACTTTGAATTCCCAGTGGAAATTAGAAATCGAAATCGGCAATAAAACTTGTTGATCTTCAACAAGATTTTCAAAATTTCTAGTTTTTTTCTTCAAATCAGTGATAAATAACTTTAGAGTGATTATACATGTCAAAATAACACATAAAATTAAAAAAATTGCTATAAATTACCTTTGTTTCTGGGATAAATGTTCTATAACAACTACGAAAATTGACCAGAAACACAATGAAAACTCTCCAAGTCAATTTTTTTATTTTTGATATGAGATATACCTCTATTAGAACTTGAATCTTAGAAAGTGTTTTGTAACAAAATCAATAAAGAAACTTAATGTAACATTAGGGAATCTACTCATGTTGTCACCTTGGATGTTTCATCTCACTATGGCTATAGATATTCCAGCAACGGGAGGGGGCTATTTGATAGGGTGTCTAACTCTTAGATACACATTTTTGTTGTGAAATTATACCTTATATTAATGAAAGAATTCATTTATGTTTCCAATTAAGAAATTTAAATCATCAAGCGAGGTAGGAGACAAACGCTAAGGTAAATCTAATGAACCGAGTTCTCATTTAAATATGTTACAAGGAATTTTGCAATGTTTTGTTGGAGATATGAATTTATTATAGTAAATGAGGAAATGATAAAAGATGTGATAAAGTGGTAAACATTATCCTATCACCTATGTGAATTGGCATGTTTATGGATTAGACTGATGGAGAAAATAGAGTGGAAACATGCTACATAAACTTATTAAGTTCTATTCTTGTAGATGAATATGAAAATAATAATGACAAGTAAATAATAAGAAGAGCACCATAATGTCACATGCTCAACATAAAACATTGAAATTGAGAACCACATTTATATCTAATAATTACCAGCATAAAAAATACATCAAAAAAATTTATAAAACAAATATCAACTCTGCAAATTCAATAATCCCACTTCTCTACACTCTTGCTCACTCCTCAATGACACATAAGATATAATGGAAAAGAAGAGAAATAATAAATGATCAGGGATCTCCAACTTTGGATATTTAAAATATCCCAAGAGACCCAAATAGGCACCATCCTATCTATGGAAAGGATCTTGAGTATTTTGGAGAGAACTCTTTTAATTATGTTCCACATGTCCTAGAATTTAGGAGGTATATCTTAGAATTGGAAGAAAGACATGAAGATTTATGATCAAATTATTTATACTTTCTTTGGGATAATAGTGTAATGGCTAGATAAAACATTATTGCAACCCAAAGAGCATAAATTATCTCAAAAAAATAGTTAAAATATTCCTCAAACATTTCCACCCAAGATTTCAGAAATTTGATGATCATGACTAGCACTTTCTGACAACTTTGCACTAGGAAGGTCACATTTGTCTTCTTGTAGGAAAAATGGCATCCATGAAGATAATGATGGAAATTGTTTGGAGTAAGACGACCTTGTGGTGCTAAGAGAAGGAATGGATGAAGATTAGAAGGTATTGTAAGAAGAATATCTTCCTCATCTCGTTCAACATGATGATCATCTAGATAAGGAAGACAATTTAGAGGGTGGATGTCTATAATTTGATGATGTTACTATTGATATCAATAAATTTTTGAGCTCAAAATTTGAGGAATTTAGCACTACTATCATCATTTAAGAGGCTACTAGCCTATTTGATATCCAGGAGAAGAATAACATAGTATTCATGATATAGACTTGATCTAGATTCATTATTTGTGCAAAGAAAAGGAATATCATATGTTGTATTTTTTTAATCCAGTCATATCTATGATGAATATCACCATACAAAATACATTAAAGAACATTTCTCAGATTTAGCTGTGAGTCATTTTATTTTCCCATAGCTCAATGTCAACACATTTAATGTGATTTGTCATCAATCCGACCCCAAGGCAGAGAATGACATGGTTGTCTATGAAGAGGATAATCAAGCAATTGCTAAAGGGAGCATACTAAATCAGCCTTTTGATGACGGCTTAATTCTAAATTTATATTTTGTAATGATGAAATTATTACCTCTCCATTTGATGAAAACTATAAAAAATGTGATGCAAATCTAGCATTGGACACCTCAAATGATACGCATGAGGGAAATTACAAAAGTACAAAGAACTGTAAAACATGTAATTATAGGATTTTTCTTGTTCTAGAAAGTGCAAGCAAGGTTTTCTCAAAAAAAAAAGTAAGGTAAAAAGAGAGGATGAATGGGATGAATTTGTTTTTTTTTAGTTATTATATATCATATATTTCTTGACAATAAAGATTACTATAAACTTTACTGAAGAGAAGATTGTGTTTAATCAAATATTCCATTAAAATTTCTCAAAGAGACCGTAAATTCCTGGTTGCCATCTCTCTTCTCTGCGGAATAAATGGACATTCTCAATATGATGTTACATAATATGAAATTGTTGGGTATATGATAGTTGTTAAAAATGGATCATTTAGTCTACAGATGATGGGGATACCAACAAATTTTCATTTGGATTTTAATGTGTCTCAATTTTCAACAATGATAAAGCACAATGGAAAGGGATATTATAGTATGGAGGTGATGAATTGGTTACATTGGATTATGGACATCACTTTTGCAGCTTTATCTTGAGATGTTTATTTTATCAAATGAACCCAAGAAGGACGTGTGTGCCAAATAGGAGCAAGATGCAACCCCCTAGTTTGCATGAGGGTACCATAACAAATTTGTCCCTCAAAATTACCCCACAATTTGTGGAAAAAGGAGATCGATGAATTTTTTGGAATTCTATTACTATGATCAGGTAAAAGGATACGGTGAATGGGATGAATTTTCTTGTGTTGATTTATCATATATCATATATGGCTCGACAACAAATATTACTAGAAATTTCTCAAAGAGACCCTGGAATATTGGTTGCCATCTCTCTTCTATATGGGAGAAATGAACATTCTCAAGATGTTGTTACATAATATGAAATTTTTGGGAATACAAGAGTTGTTGAAAATCGAACATTTATTCCAGAGGTGATGGGAATCCAAACATATTTTCATTTGGATTTTAATGTGTCTCTATTTTCAACAATGATCAAACATAGTGGAAATGGATATGATGATTTGGTTACTTTGGATTATGGAATTCACTCTTTCATCTTTATCTTAAGATTTTTGGGTTCTCAAGTGATCCCAAGAAGGATGTGTGTTCCCAATAGGAGCAAGATATTACCCCTGGTTTGCATGAGGGAACCATAAGAATTTTGTCCCACAAAATTATCCCACAATTTGTGGAAAAAGGATATCGATGAAATGTTTGGTATTCTATTACTATGATCAACCTCTACAAGATCCGATGATGTATATGATATTTTATGGGCTTTCTCCTAAATTAGAGACATGGCTATGGTTTGACAGAAAGTTATGGTTAGTTGGATTTCATATACAAGAAGATAACTAAGATAATTAATTCCATGGATGGAACATCACCTCGTATAAGTGATGATCCCAAAATGAAGTGTAACCTAGTGTGAAGAGTAAGCAAGGTATTGTTTTGAGAATAATTAGGGTGTTTTTTGAAATGTATAACCAATATTTCACCCTACATTAGTGTTTTAAATAGGGATGGAGGCCATATTAGATAGTTGCAAAAACTAGGAAACATTTGAATTAGATATTTTATGACTTATAAGGCACTAGATGACTACTAGTTTTGTACATTTTTTGCGGGGCATGCATATCAAAGCCTAGTCAAGGGCGAACAGAATCCTAAAACCTTATCTAAATCCATCATACTATTGTGTCTGAGAATGAGAAATACATTTTTATAACTATTAAATTACTTGATGTTTTTTACATGGTATACCTATTTTTGAAGATAAATGAAAAATACCAACCTGTAGTAAATATGTAACAACAAATGGATGGATTTCAACAATTAAGAAGAAAATTGAGTTTAAAAATGCAAATAATGCTACTCAATACTTTTTTCTAACTGTAAATAAAAATTTTGAGAAAACCTACGCCAAGTTCAAGTATAAAGGGAGGTTTAAAAATAAATGAATTCACACACACACATTCCATCAGTTTACCTTTCACTCATTGGACCTATAACAAAATTAGACTATTTGTGTTTTAGTTGCATTTCGATTCACAAAGATATATATATATATATATATATATATATATATATATATATATATATATATATATATATATATGTATATATATATATATATATATGTATATCTATATATATATATATATATGTATATGTATATATATATATATATATATATATATATATATATATATATATATATATATATATATATATATGTGAGGTTTTGAATGCAATGATCCCTGTTCTTAGTGAATCCTAACTTAAGCTTGCGTAGGCCAACATTTGGAAGGTATTTAACAATAATTTCAACTCTCGACCAACCTTTTTAGGAGTTTTTTTCTTGATGGAATTTCATGTGTTTGAATATTCAAGTTAATTTCTCATAAATAGCATAGGGTTTTTTGATTGGTCTTCGTATTGTTTTCAAACCTTAGCAATCATTCTTATAATCCGCAAACATTCACCTTAAAGAGACTTCAGAATCATGGTGTGTGGCTTGTTGGAAGGGTACATAGAAGGCTAGAAATCCCACATTGCCCTCATGGAGGATGATTTGCAGGCATAAATTCCATGTTTGTATATCCTTTGGAGGATAGAAAATCCACTTCAAAACATCACCTATACATGTAGTGAGCCTTTGAAGGATGGAAAGTACCATTTTTTCATGTTTGGAAGGTTACTTTTGGAATGGTACATTGTGGAAGGGCCTTTGAGGGCTGAATGCCTAACATGAACTACACAAAATTGAAACATTAATTCCAAGAAGAGGACAAGGTCTACATTTACATTCAAAAATTGTGCTTAAAGTAGAAGGTTTAAAAGCTAAAATCTCTCAAATATAGCATCCACCATTTTATAGAAAATACAACATAATAAGTTTTGGCTATCCTTCTCACAATACACAAGAAATTATCTTGTGTTCAATGAAATTTTTCTAAATATATTTCAATCATATGTATTAAATTGGGACGAAAATGAAATTATTACTACATTTCTTAGGGGAATCAATACAAAGGTAGACACTAAGTTGAGTGAAAATAATTTTTAATAACAAAGGCAGTAAAAAATTGGGTATAGTTTGTCTTTCTCAAATCAAGAGAAATTTTTATAGAAAAAAAAATGGAATACTAAATCAACAAAAAATATGTAGTTCCCCTTAATGAATTTTCTGTTGAAGGGGAGAAAAAGCTACTACGTAAGGAATTTTTCTAAGAGGATCAAGTATTTGAAAAAGTCAAAAGTTTTTTCATATGTGCACATCTTAAGAAAATTATGGGAGGAAAGTTATACACCCTCTACACAACCACAAGAGTAGTTTATGTATAAATTACATGTTTAACACTAGCATAAATATACAACACTTGAATCGGGGTGCAACAACACCTACACCAATGCCAACATCGTCAATGTGTGTTACAATAGTAGATGGAGGTTTGCTAATAATCAAATAATGGATCAGTCACATGACTATTCAATTGTAATTGTAGCACTGTGATTCTTGCAGAAAATATGTGCATATAAGAAAACCATATTAGATAATCCTTTCAAGCTTGTAGAATATAATAATTTTCATGACATAATCAATGAAAATTCATCAAATATGAGAATTATTTTTCTATGTTGGACATGCCAGATATTCTAGGATACAAGATCCATTTGAAAGTCAAGAGTTACATTCAAAATCTCTGTTATAGGTGTGGAATGACTAGAGGGGGGGAAGCTATAAGAAATTTCCGTAGTCTGTTGCATAGCTCCACACTATATACACCAAAAATTGTATTTTGGAAATCTACATAGCTATAAAATAAGGACCAATGGAGGAAAACTATTAACGGAAGCTTTTTTAGCACAATGATAATTTTCTTTGATCAGACACATTACATTCTGAGATTCTTGATTTGAAACTGACATTGGAACATCAATAAAAGAAACTAATATAGGGTATAAGTATGTTTAATCATCTAGAGTTATTATGCCCCCTATGTATCTGTGAGTTACGAATGGAAGAAAGAACAAAAACCAGCTCGAAACTAAGTTGTTAAAGAAACCAAACTCTGTATCTATTTTTGAAAGTAAAAATCAGATACCAAATCAAAATGTTTAAATTAGATGACATCAATGGACCATGTGGGCCCTCACATGATAGCCACGTGCCTCACTGCTCAATATCCATAAAATATCATGCAAGCATTTTGCCATGGCACATAACACCAAAACATGATAATTGTTTATGTCTATATGGGAAGTAATTGTTTGTATTGCTCGTAGCCATCCTTTCCATTTCTTTTAGCACATTGTTCCACCTCGAACTATAGAATTATCATCGGTGTGTATTAGAATACAAACGCATCGATGCATAGTAACTGACACGCACCGGTATTCATTTTGTATTTTTTAGAAACATTGACCTTTGACAGTGCAATTATTGTGATTTTTTTAAACTCATTATTCATCAAAAGTCGACACATATCTTATAATAGTATTCATATCAATTAAATTTTTATTAGTGCATTTGAATACGATGTTTGGATTAATTTTTCATATCACATCATAATTATTGGGATTTTTTTACATTCATTATTCATCAAACGACGACACATATCTTATAACAATATTCATATCAATTAAATTTTTATTAGTGCATTTGAATGTGATGTTTGGATTAATTTTTTACATCATATAATCATATTTAACATCTCTTCATTATAATATTTAATCATCCATATATTTAATCAGTGGTGTTACATTTCACAGCGACAATGGAGAATGCAATAGAATAAATTAAAACACATTTTATTATATATATATTCTTTGTCATACAAAATGGGACAGTTATTGGTATCCTTTTGTCTTTCAATTGGGACACTATGTTGATTACATTAAACAAAATGTCTGATTTCAAAGACAGATATTTCAAAAAATACAACGCCTTAATTCAATATACAAACATACTGATCATCTTTCTTCGCTTGAACTTTTGTCACTGCTCGAGCTACTTCCATGACTTGGGTTATTCTGAAGAATTTTTTGTTCACGATGTTGATTGTTTTCCTCTTATTCACTTTCCATCTACCAACACAAAAATTAACTGTAATGAGTGTATTTACATTGGTGAGAATAATGAAAATTGCAATATTAAATAATATATATCAATGTAAATTGAAAATAAATGGCGTACCATATAAAAAATTGACTCATGAACTATACACATTCTTTCAAATCCAAATTTCATGCCATCTTTGAAGGTTTCATTTGTTGGCACAGTTCCATACTTTGTTTCCTACAAGTTTTATACCCCATAAAAAAATCATATATTTAATATAAAACATTTTTTTTCTCCATTAATTATAGATGGAGCTAACTAAAACAATATCGATAGATTTGTACAAATTCCACAATTAATTTCTGATATGCCAACATATAGTACCAACCCAGATTTAACCCAATGTCAATCAATTCGTCTGATGGTTCTTCTTAGTATGTTAGCACCTGTTTGAAGACATTCAATGATGATTGTTGTAAAATAACTTCAAATATATAAAAATAAAATATAGTTAAGTTGTTATAAGGGAGTAATAATTACTCACAAACTTAGATATCAACCCTTTTCTTAGTTGTCATGTTGTTTTATGTGCTGAATGGGTTCCATTTTCTTTTCTTTTCTGCAAGAAAATACTTGAAAATTAATATTTAATGCTAAATTATTTATTTATTGTACCTAATTGAAAAATTCAATGATTACATATCACATTTGAAGCACGTTTTTGTTGAGATGGCTTCTCATGCGATGCAATTATGTCCATTTCTTTGACCACCTCCTTGTACACCTTTTTGGACATTCCTACTTGCATACTTATAATATTAGCTTGTTCATCCTTTAAGATTTTTATAATCTTCCTGAAAATGTAACATGACAATAAAATATTTAATTTGTATATTGATATATGAAAAGTAAATAAAACAAAAGTGATATTTATAAACGATTTCTTTCTAGCAATATATACATATAATTCTAGAAAAACATTTAATGGAATATTACTTTTTCATTCCTTATTTTTTGTTGTTGTAAGTTTTTGCTATTAAAAGTATGACATGTCTCATCAACCAATTTTCTGGAAACTCTTCCTGTAGTTTCGATAAAATTTGGTTCTTGGAATCATTGGATTGACTTTTGTATTGTAAGTGGAAATAATGTCTATACATCCGTTCCACTAGATCCCTCATATTTTTGTAAAAAATTTTCCCACTTTCATCAACCTCTAGCACCACTCCAGATGAGCTAAGGAGCAATACATTTTCATTTGCATTTTCTATTTTTTTTCTTTTCATAGAACAACATTCCTTTTCTGAGTTGTTGGTCCTTGTAGAACATTAAACATATGTGAATTAATAGATTATTTGAAACATGTTATCAAATAATTTTAAGTATATTAGTAATGAAAATTAAAAAAAGAAATTGATATTGGATCGATAGTATTTTTTCATTCACCCAATTCATCCTTTTGCAATTTTTCCATCAAGATTTTACACTCTTTTGGTCCTATATCAGAAATAATATTATCAAGCTTCGTCATTTTGTGGTTCTTCATGATACACAATAAACAATACATATTAGTTAAACTTACATATAGTTCAAAAATAATAATTTTTGCAAAGAATTTACAAAGAACTTGCCTTTTTTTCTTTTCTTGATGTGTTATCAGTATTTTTGTCACTTGATCTCTTGTTGGCCATTTATTTATCGATTTGAAACATGTACCATAACATTCATTAATATATTTCATAAATAAATCATAAAAATTTAAGGTAAAAAAAAATATCAAGAAACTCGTGCGCCTTTAATTATGTACACACCAACTTCGATGGGGTGTGTGCTTATAAATGCACCGCCAAAGCAGTAGAAACACTGTACGGTGCTCTATGTTAACAAGGATCACCAGTGCGTTATATGTTAACTAGTGCACCGATTAGCAAAGGAAAATAAATAAAAGTCCTCTAGTGTTATTTTTTGTAGCATTTATGTTGTGGAGGGGGTGGTGCGGAATATTTGTATAAACACACCGCAAAAATAGGGGACCACCGTAAGGTGCTCTCTTTCAACAAGGAGACCCGATACGCTATATTTTAAATGGTGCATTGATTAACACATACATTATATATATATATATATATATATATATATATATATATATATTGTCAAACATTATGTGCACGATGCGCTATAATGAAATAGCGCACTGGTGCCCTATTTTACATATGGCGCACAGATTAAAAAAAATATGTGTTTAATTTTTTTTATCAAACAATACATGTGTTGTTCCTTATGATAAACCATCTCATCGATGCGCTACTTTACACAGGGCACACTGATTAAATAAATTATGTTTTTCTTAAATTCATGCAAGGGCCGACATGGATTGGGATCTGACTATGCAATTCATCTTGTGGGTTAGATGTCATAGGCATATATATATAGCAATGCAAACCCTATAAATCTAAATTGAAAAGCCCTAATTCTGAAATCAAAAAAACATGAAGAAGCAAGGGCATAAACAAAAAGGATCAAGGGTTTAGCATAAAATGGACATTTTTTTTTTTTTTTTCTAAAAATGAACGGTAAATTTAAATTTTTTAATTACTAAAGAAAATGTAAAAAAAACAATAAAATTTAATCACTAGATGGTTTGAAATTCTATGCTACAGGGTTGGAATCCCCAGAGGTTTGGAATTCTGATTGTCTAAATAGTTTTGTTCGAAAGTATTTTGCTCCTCCATAGTGCTCTCGTGCTCTCTTACTCCAGGTATGTCTCGTGAAAATCTCTCCCTAATTTTTTTTGAAAAAATAATGAAATAATGAAAAGTGTTTATTATTTAAAGAATTGTTTTATTAAATTATATTTTTGAAAATATTTTTCAGCCCATTTTTTAATTGAACACTTTTTTTCACTATAAAAAAATACAGTTGTGCTTTATTTATTTGTGGTTATTCAGCTCTGGTGCATAAATTAATAACACCGCACTGGTGGACAGTAACTAAAATGCACTGATGTGATTATCTATACATTAGCACTGATAACAATAAGTCCATTTTTAAAGCATCGAAATTACTTTTAGGTGTGTACACCAAAATTTATTGTTGAGTTTGCTCAAAATTAAGGAGAAAATATCATAATTATATAGAATGGACAATTCTTCAAAATCGATCTCGTTCCATTATATTTCTCAAAGTCCATCGCGGTTTTCTCCATATCCATCTCGAGATGTAATATTTACTTTAGATTTTATTTATATTTCATTATCTGATTGAATTTATCTTTTTTATCCATGTCAATCAGCTTAATAAAATTTATAATGTATACAAACTTGTAGGTTCATGCATATTCAGAATTGAGTTCATATACACAAAATATTCAAACAACTCCAAAACGTCGGAAGCTCTCATCAAGAGAAAAATACCACAAGGCACATTTGGTAGATGAAAATGGACATCCGCTTCACCCTTCCAGTTGTAACAATATTGCATCTTCTAGCCACAATCGTGGGAAAATGATGGTAATAATAATTGTTTTGTATATTAATGTAATTATTTCAACGTCAAACAAATTAATCAAGCATTGTCAACGTGCTTACTAATTGATATCATAGATTTTTTACTAATCATGTTAAAATTTTTTTTTTAAATTATTAGGATTCTAGTGATGATGAGCGACCTACCTGCCATATTCCATTGCACCCCACGACAATCGAGAGAAGGCTAGATTAAGAGAAAAATTTTGAGAGGAATGATACTAAGAATAGTTGAATCAAGTAGCTATTCAATTCCCACTATGTCTAGATTCACCAATTAGGAATGAATACAACAATAGTAGTTCTTCAAAAGCTAGAAATGGAGGCAATCAAGTAGAGGTTCATATGGATGATTAATTAAGGGATATGAATTCCATGTAGACAATTTTTTTAGATGCATTCCAGAACTAGGGGATGATGCTCATATCGCTGACACATTTTTCGAAAGCCTTAAGTTTGCTTACCCCACCCCTCTATTTGGACATGGAGGTTAGTCAAATTCTACCCAGTTTGGGACAACGATGTTACTGTACAACTTGAAACAAAATTTTGGCTTGTCAAATGAATTTTTCTCGGAAATTTGGAGGTAGGTTACCATAAATTCGCCCCTTATATTTTTAGAAACAAATCACACAATGAACATTAAAAATGGTCAAATTTATGAACGTTAATAACTATATCAGAATTAATGTACATTTAATATTTTCCATGGTCACAAACTATAGGTTATTCAAAGATAAGGTTCTTCCGAGTGATAATGTCTTGCCTAGTAGCTGCGAAGAGGCAAAGAAATTGTTGAAAATGTTAGGTTTTGAGTACATATCATATCATGCATGTCCAAATGGTTGTATTCTATATAGAGGATGATATGCAGATAAAGAGATATGTATGAAATGTGGGCATGAAAGGTATGATAAATAAATAAAATAAGGTTAAATCACGTGGTCCTCCTTTTAAGATATTGGTACACATGCCAAAATCCCAAGGATTCAAAGGATCTTTCATTGCAAATAATTTTCTATGTTGCAAGGATGGCATGCTTCACACAGAATTGAGTTGGGAGTTATGTGAATCCCAACATATTCAATAGCCATGAAGCATATAGAGGATACATGACTGGAAAAATTCAAGGATGAAGTACGAAGTTTAAAACTCAGCATAGCCATGGATGGCATCAACCCATATTCCCTCCAAAATACCAACTATTATGTTTGGACTATAATAGTGATCAATAAAAATATCTCCCCATGCTTTTTCATGAAGAATGAACATATTATGTTGGATCTCATAGTCCCTGGTAGAAGACAAGTGAACAATATGGATGTCTACTTACAACCACTGATATATGAATTGAAGGAATTATTGTATGGGATAAATTTATACGATGTATCAAGACCCATCGTAGTAGAGAGGATTTTTACGGTGTACGGCATATGTGCTTGGTTACATGACACATGATTATCTAGGCTTAGGATTTTTCCCTGGTAAATTACATGTTTATTAATTTTTTTATGTACGTAACAATATTCTTTCGCATATTAGTTATTTAATTTGTTGTAATTATTCTGATCTTCATGATATTATTTAACGTTCCATGCATATAATTTTATATAATAACCTCTCAAGTCTTGTAATAAAAGGGTATTTTGGATGTAAATTTTGTGAAACTTCTCTGAAAGCTATATGGTCCAATGACCTACCAAAGCCAACGCATGACTACTCCAGGTTATTCCTCCCAAAATAACACCCTTACAGAAGAGCAACATCTGCTTTTGATGGTAAATGAGAGAGAACCCAAAGGACTCCAATAATGACACCATCTGAATGGCTTAGAGCATATGAGAGATAGAAGGATAAATAGTTCATATAAATGTTAGATTCAAATGGGGAGCCTATTTTGGATGATCTAAAATTCTTCGACACGTATGTTGAGAAATTTCCCGTTGGGATGAAAAGGAAATCTATCTTCTATAACCTTTGATATTGGGAGCATATTAAGATTACCCACTTATTATATCCCATGCATATATCTTAAAATGTTTCATCTTCTTTATGGAGGCACATATCATCGGAAAACAGTGACACATTTGCTATTAGGAAAGATCTTATTACTTCAAAAACAAAAAAGAAACATTGGCCAAGACGATTAGAAATTAGAGGATTAGAGGCCTGGTCCCTCTAATTCATGTTATTTCAAAGAAGGTGATGTCCCATGGATTTCAAAAAAATATGATCTTTCTTTGGCAAAGGAATTTATAATTGGTGTGACGGTTCCATCTTCACACGGGTCTTCACTATAGTGCTACTTCACCGTGGATGACCATTTGTCGGGGTTGAAATCCAATCACCATTTTAATCTTATAAGAGTAAATATAATGTGAAAAGAATGATTTTATTATTTTTTATACTAATAAATTTTATCCCATGCAAGGATCATAAAACATAACTAATTTTTCATATTATTGCACATCTTTATAACTTTTCAGTTTCATTATCCTTTTTTCATGTATGGGTGTGTGAAACATGAATTACACCAAGACCTAGGACGTGCCATATCTAAATTATATGGATTTTTATGTTGGGTCATGTCAAAGGTGATTCATGTGCCTAACATTGCACGGTGGCGTCAAGAGGTAGTTGAGATTATCTGTATGTTTGAGAAGGAAATGTTGACGAGTATCATGGACTTGCAGGTTCATCTTCTAATCCACCTAGTAGATGAGGTTGAATTAGTTGGGGTATTTTCTTATCGTTGGATTTTCTTATTAGAGAGGTACATGAAGAAATTGAAAGGTTTTGTTCGACAAAGGGAAAAACCTGAGGGGTCTATGGTAGAGGGGTACATATCGTATTAGTATTTCTATTATGCCAGTGATTACATCAATAAAATTGATAACATTTTAGGTTCAGTAATTTGGGACGATGAAAGGGATGAAGATAAAAGAGAAGGGGGGTTGCTCCAAACGAATGGAAAAGGGTGCTTGATAAAGAGTAAGAGAATTATAATTTTTCAAATTTACATAAAGTAAATATTCATATTGAACTTCGATATACTATATATTTTAATCTCATATGTACTATATGTTGGTTTCTTTTCATTAGAGAATGCAGAAACTGAAGCAATCAATAAACTTGTTCTTTACAATTCCGAAGCGACACAACCATGGGTCGCATTGTATGAACAAAAGAGGATGAAATGGGATAGTGATAGGAAAGAATTAAAATGGTTGAATGGTAGAAGTGTGCCTTATCCCTATAATTTAAAAGGAAATATGCCAAAAATATGCCCCAACAGTTGGGTCACTGACCAAGTCAGAGAGAAATACGGTGCAACCGATCGTTACGCGCGACCTGGAGATGATGCGTTAAACGTAGTGATTGGGTGCACTTGGTAATAATCTATATATGTACATTCTAAACTTAATAATTTACCTTTGAAATGTAATTACATCTATATTTCATAATTTAATTGTTGGGTTATTATAAGACACATGACACTATGATTTTCTTAAATTTTGTATAGGTGCATTTGTTCCCATCTATGTGGGCATATGGACACCATTTTTGTACAGAAAATGACGATGATGGACACATGACACAAGACTATGGAGCAGAAGTTGAGTTTGATCAATTAAGTTGATCTAGCCACCATGATCAAAACCTAGTACGAGGGACATTAGGTTACATCAGAAAGATACAAGAGATAATTGAAGTGGATTTCTTTTCTTTCCAATGTGTTATTTTTAGGGGAAAGCGGTGGGACACCTTTGATAAGAATAATGTAAAGGAAGATCACGATAGTAGGCTTATATGTATCAAATATAGAAAGATGTGGGATGAAGCTAAGGAGCCCTATGTTTTCCCCAAACATTGCAACCAGGTGTTTTTTATCCAGATGTCTTGGATAGGGATTGGTGGTTTGTATTGAGACATGACCTTATATCAAAACATATTTTTGAGAACAATAGTGTTATCATGCGAAGCGAGCCGGAAGATAATGAGGTTTATCATGAGAACCAAGATTGATATGGAACATGTGTTATTTCATCATTTATACTTTTTAAGATGGGTTTTTATAAAAAAGAGGACTTAATTACCTTCTAACAAATTTTTTTTTTTCAAACATTATAATATGTATTTTGAATTAATTGGTAATTTGCATTGTCTTAATGTTAAAATCATTTCACTTAATAATTTGAAATTATGTTGATCTCGAAAACAATGACATACCGTATAAAGTTCTTTTTTTTGTATGTAAGATCATAATAAAATAATGATCATTCTAAAGTACATGGATTTATTTGCATTATTTTATAAAATTTATTATGTTACAAAAAATCATATTATTCTAGATTTATTATTTTATAAGTATTTACAATTTTACAAATTTACAAATTTAAAAAATTTAATAAAATCATTTCACATTAATACAATTAAAATTTTCACATTAATACAATAAAAATTTTACAAATATTTTACATAGAATTAGAATTAGAATTACAATTACAATTACAATTTTATAATTTCACATACAATTAGAATTAGAATTAAAATTACAATATTTACAATTACAATTTTAAAATTTTACACACAATTAATATTACAATTACAATAATTTGACATTAATACAATTAAAATTTTAAAAATATTTTACATACAATTACAATTACAATTACAATTTTACAATTCCACATGCAATTACAATTACAACTACAATTTTAGAATTTTACATACAATTACAATTACAATTTTAGAATTTTACATAAAATTACAATTACAATTACAATTTTACAATTTTACATATATACAATTACAATTAAAGTTACAATTAAAATCATTTCACAATAAATTATATATTACAATTATAATTAAAATTTTACAAATATTTTACATATCATTATAGTTAAAATTACTATTACCAATAAAATTACAATTTTACAATTCTACATACAATTTAAATTTGAATTTCAATTACAATCACGACATATTATTTAATGAATATCATGATTTAATATTAAAAATAAACATCACGATCATGATAACCATCGTACAAACATCATATTCGACTAAAAAACACATTCAAATTACCTAACATCATCTAATCATCGTGATCATGATCATCTAAAAAAACACAAGCATTGTATAACATCATCACAACATAAACATCAAATATACATCTCATGTCAAATAAATGCTATCACATATACATCTATCTGCAAGTTGCATATTAAATGAACATATCTAACATGACCTAACAATATATACATCGTGATGATCACCAACATATAAATTAAGTACAACTACAACATGAACATAAAATACATGGACCATATATATATATAATGTCAAAAATATACAACTCTAATATAAATGTTAAATATCAGCTGGTGTTACATCAATATTAGCATTAGTCATGGCCTCCTTAGTCAATGGTGTAGCCTCAACAAGCTCAGATAGATGTTGATCATCATGTGCCTATTGATCTGTAGGTGCCTCATGCTGATCGAGATCAACTGTCTGCTCATAATGAATCGACATGGATGGTCCAGCCTGCTCATGATCATGACTGCTAGATGCTGTAGGCTGCTTATGGTGAATCGACATGGATGGTCTAGCCTACTCATGATCATGACTATTGGATGTTGCAGGAAACTCATGATGACTCGATGTGGATAATCCAACCTGCTCATGATCATGACTGTTATTCGATGTTGTAGGTGTTAGCACTCAAATCTACCTCAGGCTGAAATGAAGTAAAACTCAAGGCTACATCAAACCACGCTCAGCCTCGTAGCTAGCCCTACGAGGATAGGAGAGGGCTCTCTCCGTCAATCTCGAGAAAATGAGCAATAGGATGCGAGATGACTTACAATAAGAACTGATTTTAGGCTAGTAAAGAGATAGGTATGTTTGATTTTTGGTTTTTTGGTTTTCGCTGGAGTAATGGGAAAACAAATTTTGGGTCCGGGGATAAGGTCAGACCTTTGCAGAGTTCAAGCTGGGGCGAGGTAGGTGATGATCTTGATGCTTTAAATTGGATATATGGATAGATTAGACCGATGAGGAGCTGAAGAGGGCAAAGAAGAACTTGGATCCTCTCCAAACAGCTGAAAACATATAGAACTAACCGAATTCAAAGGCTAAGCACTGTAAACAATGGATTCAACCTTATTTCACTCATTCAATTTAGTTCAGAAGCATAATGAAAGGATGGCAACATTAAACATGAAGAAACTTACAGTAAACAAAGGAGAAACATCATCAAGAACAGAACACCACAAGGATCCCAACAAGTGCCGCAAAACCCCCGATCTTTCCTTAGCCAAAATATGAAAAGTATGTACAATAGTATCAAAAGTATCCCAAGAGTCCAACCTCTCCAACCTCTGAAAATGATTGAGAAATTACAATATATAGATCACTCTAACACCTTTCCCCACCTCTAGGGGTCGAATTCCCTCTTCGGGGATCAGTTTCAACCAATTCTAATCATGGAACTACAATCTAGGCAGCTAACAACTTGCCTCTAAAAGAGTGGAAACTGATCCATTACATGATTTTTTACTCATTTGAGAGTGAATCTTCTAGAAGAGATAAAAACAAGCCAAAGTTACATATCAAACATGAATTTAAATCATAACCAAGAATTCTATCCATAAGCAAACCTGGTCCATAATAGGCGAAATACTGAGCTGGCAGCTGAAAATTCAGAAAAATCTCTAGGTGGGTCGCTCCTGAACTGCGTGGGTCGCTCATGTTCCAGGCTGATTTTGAGGTAGCTCCCGACATCCAAATTGAGCTCATGATAGCTCGTTGGAAAGCCCTGGATGTCTAATTTCCAACCCAAGTGGAATTTCTGAATTTGGAGTTGATTTTACCCTCCAAAACCTCATTCTCCCAGAGGTACTTCCTGCTGGTGCAAAAGGTGGCAGCAAGGTGGTTTTCATGGTGTTTTTGAGCTGTTTGACCATCCAGATTTTGTTGAAATGCTAAGTTGACTTAAGAGGATGCATATTTAACCATGAAAAATCCAAAAATGTAAAAATATCCTCCAGCAAGTGTCTCAAAAAAAAGCGAGCGCATGAGCGCGCGACCCACGTAGCTGCAAAACCTGTTTTTTAGACCAAAAATTTGAAAATGACAAACTTTTCTCCGAATTTGCCCAAATTCGGAGTGGAGGTCCTCCATCATGTTTCCTGCCCAGTCAATGAAGCCTCGGCCAAAATCCGAAGTGGATTAGGCCTTTTCCGTCGTCGAAGCGCTTTGCACAACCTCCTCTTCATGATCTTCATCCTCGCTTTGCAAACATGCATGCGAGCCCAGTAATGTCCTTTCATGTGGCGTAGCATGTCTTTGTCTCGATTGGCCTTCGCCAACAACTTCTCTAGATGTATATTCACCCGCGTGAGTACAGTATCTCTGTCAGCTGGTGTCATGTCACCGGGTCTTTTTCGATTCCACTGTCTGTCCTCACGGATTTGGCGCACCTCATAAAATGTGAGCTCATCCTCAAGCTGTTTGTTGCGCTGCTCCAAATAGTTAATCACCCACTGAGCTTTCTGCAATTGGTCTTTCAGCTGGTCATTCTCGGCCCTTTGCTCCTGGATGACTTCCCTCAGCTTCGAGCTAGGAGAGCCCGTATCAACATCAATGATTGTCATATCGGTGTCCCGGCCTCCTGATGGGCCCTCATCATGCATGGGCCTCTTGCCCCTGTCTTGTACCTGTACCTGCACTGGAGAAGAAAGCGAGACCCTTTCCACATCACGTGGAGATAATACTCGTCGTGTCGATGAAGTCGGCAGGACCCCTTCCACCTCACGTGGAGATAGTACCCGCCGTGTCGCTGCAAATAAGGCCCTGTGGCCTCGCTGATATGTCTGAACCAAAGGAGTGATGATATGCTCAACCTCAAGCATGTCCGGCTGGTGAGAGGGCTCTCCTGCATCATGAACTGCCTCGGGAGGCTGCTGTGGCACTCTGAAAAAGTCTCTAGAAATGAAATCCTCCCAAGTGATGCCCTGCTCCGCCAACTGATGTAACACCAAGATTTTGATCAAAGTGAAATGGTATATACTCCTGTACTGCTGCACTGGGCTCGTCTTCTTCTGCACAAATGTTACCATCCTCTCTATGTTGCGGTGTATGAAATACGGAATATTCATCATACGCACCCTTGTGAAGTGCATCAGCAAACGAACATGGTATGAGAAAAGACGAGCATACCTGCCCTCACAACTAAAATACTGAATAATGAACCTCATGAGTGGTGCATACTCATCTCTCAAGAATCTGAATGGAAAAACTCTACTCAAGTAAGCCTTATATCCAGTTTTAATGTATGGCTCATAGTGAAATTTCTCTAACTGCTGACCCTTGTTCCATTCCTCGCCCATGTTCGGTATACCAGTGGCTTGAGCAATAGTCAAAGGTGACACAATGAAATCAACCCCATCAAGGCTTACCCGATCACCCCGTAAATGAAGAACAAACAGACGTGCTAATTCACGATGAGGCCGGGTTTGTGCAACCATCTCACAAAATCTGAAACATGACAAGAATCGAAAACAATCCATAGCTAATGGATATGCCTGCAATCGAGCCAAAGAAGTAGGCTCCTCTCTGCGATGATCACCGCTTCTATTTTCTCTGCGGGACCCCCGTGGCACATTACCTTCAGTCACCGAATCACTGCCTGACCCTGGCTCATATTCTGACTCTGTCTCCGACATGGCTCTGACCAAGCTTTTGGCAATGTGTATACTGATATGAAAGCAGTGCAAACAAAGTTAGGATGTATGTTTCAACACCCAACCAATATTCCCACCGTTAAAACACCATCAAGGAATCAAATCATGGATAAAATCTCAGCTTTAAATGGATTGGAAAAGGCACAATCCCTGTTTTGAATGCAAGTGAAATTTTGACCAAAAGGGAGCAGGCAACCTTCAAAATATTGAACAATTCTAGTCAAAGGGAGGGCATGGCATAAATAGAATGTGTTTGTTTATGAGCAATAACCACAAAGGTCTCAATAGGCAGTTTGAAACAAAGTCATGAGAATGTTTTTGCATTGGGCAGTGAGACTCATTACAACCATAGTCACCATGGAACAAAGGGTTTTAACATGGTATAATAATAGCAATGGTCAAAATGGCAAAATGGGCATGAGAGCAATATGGTTTTGATATTATATGCAAAGCTGGATGTATCACTGCCATAAGATAGCAAACAAATTCTTTCAACCATTCATTTTCATTTTAAAACCCTGAAAACAAGAATGCTATGTCTGTGGGGTTTTAAATCTTCCTTTTGAACATTTGAAACATCAACGATGCCACTGGTGCATTTAAAAAACATCAAGCAATGATAGAAACCTGTTTGAAAGCCAGTTGCATCGATTCCAAGCAAGGCTGGGCGCTCAGAATGAATTTCGAAACCCTGTGTCTGCGTGGGTCGCGTAGCCTCTGCGTGGGTCGCTCGGCCCAGGTGGGTCGCGCGCCTTGCAAACTTACACTGCTGAACTGACCTGCGTGGGTCGCTCTGCCCAGGTGGGTCGCTCGGCCTCTGCGTGGGTCGCTCGGCCCAACAACACTGCCCACGCAACTTAAAACTCTGAAATCGGCCCTCCAATTTGCAAAACACGATTTGGGTGCTATGGATTTGTGAAAATGAAACTTGTTTGCCTTTTATACTTGATACAAATATCTTCACAATCAGATTTTGTTTCAAATCTAATTGCAAACCCATATTACAAATGTTTTTGTAATTTCACTTTTGGCTTTTCAAATACAAACTTCCTTTGGCTTTTTTGAGGTCGATACTAATGATTTTGCTGTCTTCTTGCAGGGATATGGCTATCTTGGCTAAGAAAGAGACCAGGGGTCTGCTTTTGACAATGTCTTCATGGTGGAATAATTACAATTTTATTACAAAATGATAATGACAAATTTCTAGTTCCAAAACAGAGTTTTGGACTAGAAATATTTTTTTTTTTAAATGCTGATGATAATAAAATAAAAATCACAAATGCAGAACTTTCCTCACTTTGCAGGCTTTATGACTAGTATATAAATGATTCAAAAACCCTAGACACCAAGACCTAGGACACTTATTGACATTTTTAATGACCATATATGTAATGACAATGACTATGAATGATTTTTTGAGAAAATTTTTAAAATAGCACTGCAGGTGTAAATATGAGGAAACATAAGACGACAGACCCCTTCATCAGTGCATGGCATGCTCCTAGTGAAATGCAACGAAGTGGAACAAGCGAGACACCTAATAATGAATATGCAAAAGACGAAATGATCACTGACGGAGGGCTGCAAGGGCCGACTCTAACAGTAGGTTTCTCTTCTCTAGTGCGAGCTGAACAATGATCACTCCCATGATCATGATAATCAGATGATGCATCACTACTCAAATGTCGACATACTATATCTCGACCAACCCTACGTCGAATGACCCTCTTCAACCGCGCCACTAAGGTGGTAGCTCCTATGACATGCTGCATCAGGTTCAACATATCATGTGGCATGCTTCTCCACATTGCTACCAGCCTATCATCGGCCTGTATCTCTCTGATAGTGGTCTCCCTCACTCCCTCCTCCAAAAGTAGTCAACAGAGTTGGTCACCCAAATCCATCCTAAATCTAGTCTTAGACGTATGTCGAACACCAGCCGGTACCTGCGCATGATCATGAGGACCAGGTCTGTCTGCACCGGACTGATCCTCCTCATTTTTCATCTCCTAATCATCATTAGGATCTACACCTAGATCACTTGGTGGTGGTGGCATCTCATCGTCATCAAATGACCCAATATATACAAAATATATATAAGTACACAGCAATAATTAGACAATTTCATTAAACAATTTAATAAAAGAAAGTTAAAAAACATGTTAGAATAAATTTAAGAAATCACTAATATTACCTCTATCATCCGGCGGCTCATCATCTGTGAAGAGGATGTTGGCACACCCTCGCCAATCCAAACTAACATATGGATAGGGGACCAAAACGAAGGCATGATCATCAACCCTGGATAGCAACTCCAGTGCATCATGTGAAAGCCTCTTGGGCATCATATGTCCCCACATCTACATCCATACATGAAACATCAGCCTAAGAGGCTGCCGAAAAAAGTAGGCCTCATCTCTCGAAACCTCTAAAAAAATAAACAAAATAACTTTGAAGCAAAAGGGAACTTCACCCTCCCTTATGCCTGAGCACAAAATCTATCTAAAGCTGTACAAAACTGCCACAAAAAAATCATAGAACACCTCACAAGTCATGGTTCCTGTAATAAAGAATCAAGATAAAATAAAAGCGGGAAAATAATGCGTTTCTAGTCATTGGTATGGTGTGAAATGGTAGAAATCAATAGTGAGAGGCACACCTCATCTCCACCAAATGAATAAATATGTAACTGACCACTGGAGACCTAAAAATCTGTAGGAGATAGTATATCCGTGCTAATGTATCTTTGGGATTTCACTAACTGACTCTGTGCTGCATAGCCGACGGGGACCTCTAGGAACGAGGGAAAATCCTGTCCTCTCCTCAATAGGATAGTAATAAAATATATGTCCTCCTCAGTGGGCATGTACCACTGGTTTGGACCAGCCTCCAAAGCCTTTCGGTGGGAATTCCACCTGAAGATAAGCTGTCACAATAACCCACCATGGCCCCTAAGGGATGTGGCATCCTCATAGAACTTGAGGAGGCCTACCTCCCTTAGCAGCACCTGGGTGGTTGCCGTAATAGGGCGAGGGTGCATATCTCTCTCCCTCTCTCATGCCTCCCACAAGAGAACCACATTGTGTTGGTCCGCCATATGTTCCTGTTGTTCCCTCTCTTATCTCCTTTGATGTCACTAAATGATTCACATATTAAATACAATTTTTTTATTAAATTAGACATTTATTTACATATATATCTATATATATATATATATATATATATATATATATATATATATTTGGAAAAAAAATAGTTGGTGTGCCAAAAAAAACAATCATGCACCGGTACTGGTGCATTTTTTTATAGCGCACCACACGTCATGAACTATACTTTATCAAGAAGTGCGTTGATGAAAATATTCATTCTGGGGTGGATAATTCTGTCAACGCACATCCAAACATCAGTTAATGGTCAATGGTGTGGTCCTTTAACCGATTGCACCGTTGACTATGTATAAATTCAGGACGACAGTGCGCTGACCAAACAAATCGCCTCGGGGTGGATAGTTTCGTCAGCTCACCACCCTTTTGGCATCATTACACAATCAATAGTGTGGTGGTATAACTAGCTGCACCATTGACTATGTACCAGTATTAGGAGGGTGGTGCACTAACCAAACTTGCGCCCTGAGGCGTATAGTTTAGTCAGTGCACCGCCCTCCTGACATTAGTACGTGGTCAACAGTGTGGTCATTTACATGGCTGCATATTTGAGTATGTCCAAGTTCAGGAGGGTAGTGTGTTGAACAAAATATCCGCCTCGGGGCATATATTTTAGTCTACGCACCACCCTCCCAAACTTAGACATAGTCAACGGTCCGGTCGGGTAACCAACTACACCGCAATTTATGTATTAAAAAAAAAACACAGTGCATCATTTTGGTACTGCACTGGAACTGGTATGGTTACCATTAACATTGGGCATAGTGCAGCCTACAAATTTACAAGTAGCACTGCGAACCAGTGCGAGCCGAATGGCTCGAGCACACCGCATGAGAAATATATATTTTTAAATGGTGAATTTTAAGTTTTTTTACAAAACTAATCCACTAAAGAGTTTAATTATGGAGAAACAAATAAATACCTATACATTTGGGCATTGAGGAGGCATATTTTCTATCTAATTTGCAAAACTAGAATTTCCCACCGTTTTCCAAAATTCGAAATCAAGATGGTGGAAAATCGATGAAAACAGTGCGTGCAATGGGAGCACCGATGGTAGGGCACCTCACATAAGGGATATTCGCACTGATGCTTGAGAGATCTGGAGCACTGAAGAAATGAAAAATGTGGAATTTTGGCAATAATTTTTTTTTATTTAACCATGTTCTAGTGCATGGGTTTTTGAGGCACACTAGGCGGTTTCTTCCAACTGCACCGAGCTGTTTCAGTTTTAGCACGGGTTTTTAGGACACACTGGGGTTGAATCTGTGTAGAACGCTAATGCTCTACAGTAATTAGATGCTCTGGGTAGGTTTGTACGGAGGGTATGGTGTCCTAGTGTGCCATTTTGTAGTACACATTGGTTCTTTTCTAGTGGAATGCACAGGTGCGGTGTAGGATGAGAAACACATTGGACAAAACACATCTGCAAAAACCTCCACCCACCAACCTCCTCTAGAAACCTCTTCTACAAATGGATATTTGGGCTATTTTTATAAGGGGTTCCTCAAAAAAATTAGCTATAGGGTCTTTTCCTTGTAGTGATGAGATAGAGGAGAAACGGTTGGTTGCCATTCAGCAGATAGATATCATTCAGTAGGAAAGAGCTAGATGGCATGATAGGTTCATTAAAAAGAAGAAATTTTAGAACGGATATTGGGCTCTCATGTACGATTCAAGATTCAATAATTTCAAAGGCAAGCTCTGCATGAGATGGCTAGGTCCTTACGAAGTAGATATATTTTATGACATTGGGGCTGTAAAATTGGTTACCAATGATAGTAATAAGACAATGTTACTGGTTAATGGGCACCGTTTGAGGTTATATAATCAAACTTCTTCAAAGGATTCATTTATTAACATTGTTATGGACTCTGATCTTCATGTCACAACAATAGGGGTCATTTCCCTCTGCTTCCTGAACTTTAATTTTCAAATAAGTGTAATAGCTGAAAACCATTTTTGTGGCGGCCATTACACCTGTTTAAAATAAAAAATAAAAAAAAAGGAAAAAAAACAAAACAAAACAAATAATAATAATAATAATATATATATATATATATATGATAATAAGAATTTGATTGTGAAAACCTCTTTCGGGGCATAATCAAACAATTTAGTAGCAGTTGAAAACCACTTTTGTGGCAGTTGTTACACTAATTTTTTTCTAGAACATCATCCTTTTTCCTATGTATTCCACATTATGTTGTTACACATTTTTTTTCAGTTTTTTATTTTTCTTAACAATAATTTTTTATAAAGGATGTTGCATTGGCTTTCTTGGCTATTACATATGTAATAGCTGACAACTATCAACAATGTTTTTGAAATTTTTCCGTCGTCGTGACACGCAACAATTATTACGATAGCTTGAAGGTGACCACCATGACTGCTGGAGAAATTGCGCCATCACATCAATGTCTTTATCCATGTCTTTTCAGGTATGTCACCAAAAAGGTAACATTATCATCCTTTAATAATTGATGGTTATGGAAAATTAATGACAATTCTTTTGACGGTTGTAGACTATCCTCATCATTAAAGTTGGGGGTGGGGGGGGGGGGGGTGAACCTTGTCATAATCATGAACAATCCATTAGCCTTTAAAGCCACCATTAATCCCAGGATTAAAAAAATTAATACCATATCAGCCAATCACGAACGGATCTTGTCAGAAAGGGGATTTGTACTCAAAGTACAAATTTCTCCATAATTGGGCATTAATAGAAAGAATGTGTGGGTACGAACCTTTAATTTAAAACCATTTTCACCTCTCAACCATCATGACATTCCATCATCTCCCTCAACTAAAATTTCTTGGACCCTTGCTCGAAAATTATCAGCCTGGAGATTACAGTGCAGGTTTTTGTAATACAACGAGTAGTGCATTCATACCCTGGCTAACTGAGCTGAATGAAGTAATCAATGGGAAAATAGCACAAGATGGGGGGAACTACGATGAGGTATGAACCATATTATATTGAGGAATTACAGAATTTCCCAGAGGTGTATCAATTATGCAAAGATTTTGGGTGGCTCGAGTATTTTCAGAAGTTGAAAGGTTCAGATGAATCAATTACGATGGAATTTTCCAGAAACCTGAACAACTATTGAACCAAAGTCAGGGGCTTGCAGATTGAAGTAACATAGGAGGTTATTTCCTGAGTAACATCATTGTCGGCCAAAGGTAAGAGGTGGTTCAACACGAAGGTCAATGATCCTTCTCTGAAAGAGGATTTCCTTGAAGGAGAGGAGAAGCTTGAGAAGAAAGGAAGAGGGGTCGATAGGCTGTCACTTCCCCAACCTTGGGCGGATGTTGCGATGAATCTAATAAAATATATCACCTCTGAAGGGAGGTCCGCTATTGTTTTTAATTATCATTTTCCCTTGTTGAAAAATATTTGGCATTAGCAGAGAATTAAATTTCCATATTTCTTTTTGGGAAATATCAATCATATGGCTGCAACAGTCAAAATGGCAGCACACCCAGAAGCTTGTATTACCAATCACAGTCGCATCAAGTTCATTTTGTTGGATGAATTGAACTAGCAAAGAAAGAGTTGGGAGGATTTCAAACAAAAGAGGCCTAGAATGAGCTGAGGAAAACAGGTTGTGAATTTGAGAGAGAGTTAGAAGGAAGTTAGAAACCGAACTCGGTCTTCAAAGGTCACAATTGAGAAAAGGCTCCTGAATAAGCCGATTGGAGACAAACGACCGAAGAAAAGGGTGAAAATAAGCATGCCTACAGAACCGCTACCTACAGCTGAAGATCAGGAGGATATGGAAGAGCTGAAAGAAGAAGAAGACCAACCTTGATCAGAAGAACCCCCCTTGTCAGGTATGGATGAAACTCAGACCCTGCTTACAAAAATTGAGAATTTAAAGAAAGAAAATGAGCAGTTGAAGTAGGAATTAGCTGAAGCTAGGAAATAAAAAGCCTTAGGGTAAGATACCCTAGTTGAATTTCTTAAGAAAGTCGGTGGGGGGGTGGGGAGAAAATTACAGGATCAGTATGTGCGGCATGTTCCCAAGAATTAGAAGTAGCAGGATACAATTTTTTTTAGGAAAGCACCTACTCAAGGGAAACTCAAATAAAACTTGGGGAGGCTACTCCACAACAACCTACTGATGATACTTTTGACCCACAAGAATCAGAGGTTAAAGTATATCCTCCCATGGTAATTGACCTGGAAGCCGACACACAAGAACCTGTAGAAGCCATTGCTATTACAGAGGAGCCAGCAATGGATAAAGAGGTCAACCAAGGTGAAAATAAAAGGAATGCTACACAAGAACCCACCTATGATGCTACTGTTACACAAGAACCAGTAGTTGGGGTGGAGGAATCCCACCTTAGAGAGGTTGTCACACCAATAATTGATATTACATGTAGTATAACATCGGGCTCCGATGAGGGATGGAGCTACGAGAATACTTTATTGATCTTTGAATTGCAGAAGTGGAAGCAGGAGTCACTCTCCCTTCAAGAGGGAGTGATCCCATTGGATTTGCATCAGAAGAAACTAAGTCCCTAGTAGGAAAAATAGGCAGAGAAAGAATTGAAGAGGAGCTGGGGGCAATGGAGATGAAGAGAAGCTTCAAATAAACAGGAGGAACAACTGCTGTTGTTACAGCAACAGGTTCGAGATTTGACTATTAATAATCATAAGCTTCATAATCTTACCCTCAACTTGTTGGGGTGCAGGCGTCCTTCCCCGTCCTACCCTATTTTTCTTTGGGAGTTCTATTATTTATTTCAGTTAAAGGCTATTATGGAAGCAGGCCTTATGTTGGTACTTCTACCCGCACTTTTCTTGATGTTTTTCACGCCAATGATTTTGATGAATAGAGCTTGTTGTGTGAGTTATTTTTGCATAACATTATTTGTGAGAATGCCAGCATGTAGATGGTGGAAACAATATCCTCATATATGGGAGACCTAAAGTTACGCGCCTTCATTTCATTCATGAGAAATAAAATCGAGTGGCATTTTGCCGTGAAATCAATGGATACTAACGAAAAGAAGACAACGCTATGGATTAGACTAGAACAAGGAAGGGCCACTGAACTCAGGCATGAAATTAACAAGTTTTTGAGTACTCCAGGGTTGAGGGGACTAAATTCTACCTACAAAAGAAGAATCGTGGAGCTATGCCTCAATGATTTTACACATATGAAGAAATGAGCACTGAGAGGGTGCCTCAAATGCACCGAAGAATGTAGTGTGGAGTTACAAGAAGGGGATCCTTTTGTATTCCAAAATTTCATAGTTGTTGTTACACGTATACCAGAATACGCCTGAATGGTAAAATACCATGGTGCATTTTGGATTGGATTGAAATTTAGATTTCCTTTGATGTGGTTTCCAATGGAAGAATACCATGACCACTATGCATTGAGCAGCCACAGAGAAGAGTCCTGGCCAAGATAGTTGTTTTCTACTTAGGGGTACGGGTCTCCAGATGAAGACACAACCTACACCTACGACTTTACTAGCCTATATAGGAGGTGTAATTTGTGGAGCTGAGATTTTTCCATGAGCACATGCAAGCACTTAAGCTGGGGGGAGATGTTGGGTGTCATTTTTATATTGATTTCGTACATTTTCTCCCTTGATTTATTCCTTCTGACCTTCAAACTGGGGGCTATACTTACCTTTTCCATTTCCTTTACCTTGAAATGACATAAATCTACCTTGTTTCATTACTTCACCATTATTGCTAATTATTACAATGTATTGTTCCCTTTTGTGACTAACTGAGATGAACATTAGGAGAAGTTCTTCGGCCTTTTGCTATTCTTTCATATACTATTTCAGGTATAGGGACCTGGGACATACAGGCACACAAAACTAGTTGTAAGCATGATGTTACATCACGTTGTTACACAACATTTCTATTACACCAACGTCAACACATTGGTTGTCACACCTTTTGTTGTTACACCATGATGTTGTTATAGATCCGCTGCTACAGTTGCAGCATTGTTTGCGTATTTCTAGATAACAGATGTAGATTTTTTTTTGAAAGTGGTTATGCTACAACTATCTTATTCTAATGACAACTATAGGAGTTATCATTTTTTTTTTTTAGAATAAAATCTTCAAGAAGTTTTGATTGAAATCAATGCTTTCCCATTCAGGATTTTCATTAAGGGAATTGGTTGTAACTATATTTACTTTATTTCAATCAACATGAAAATCGATAGATTCTCATGACTCGTCTATTCCTCATTTTTTTGGAAATGTAATTATTATATAATTACTTTGACCTTCAAGGTTAGGGGATTAGCACAAAACAATATCGCCATTTTGAATATGTAACTTCTTTATCACCATAATACAAAATATTGTGTTCTCAATGTTACATGTGTTCACTGATCTAATTCTAGTTTAGTTCTCAATTCTTTCTGCGCCCTGCTAGGGAGGAAGGGCCCTCGTCTTTAGCATGGATTATAGACATAAGGTAGCTGTATTATATCTTATATCTTCGCATATTCATGGAGTTTTATTTTTCCTGTGTCAATTATAAGTATATCTACTTCAATTCCAAGTATATATCATATTTCTGCATTGATCCAATTAGAGGTACCAGCTGGTGTAGTTAGTGTGGCGCAGTAGATACTAGTTTATTTGAAGTGTCATTACATTACTGTAGATCCTTTTTATTCATGCATGAGTGTTAATTTCAACAATTGGTTCAACAACGATTTCTCCTTGTTTTATTTTTTCTTCTAGTATGATGTATCGGCACAGATGGTGCAACTACCATTGAAATAAAAGACGTTCCTCACCATTTATTTGTACTATCTTAGTTATTTAAAAGTGATTAATACGACTCAAAAAATGGGTTCCATTTTCTTTTCTTTTCTGTAGAAAAATACTTAAAAATCAATATTTAATGCTAAATTGTTTATTTATTGTACCTAATCGAAAAATTCAATGATTACATATTATATTTTAAGCACATTGTTGTTGAGATGGCTCCTCGTGTGATGCAATTATGTCCATATCTTTGACCATCTCCTTGTACACCTTTTTGGACATTCCTACTAGCATATTTCTGTTATCAGCTTGTTCATCCTTTGAGATTTTCACAATCTTACTAAAAATGTAACATGACAATAAACTATTTAATTTTTATATTGATATATGCAAAGTAAATATAATAATTTTCTTTTTTATAAATGATTTCTTTCTATTAATATACACATATAATTATAGAAAAACATTTAAAGGAATGCTAATCTTTCATTCCTTCTTTTCTTTGTACATTTTTTTTTATTAAAACTCTGACATGTCTCATTGACCAATTCCCTAGAAACTCATCCTATAGTTGAAATAAACTTTGGTTCTTGGAATCATTGGATTTTTTTTTGTATTGTAAGTGGAAATAACGTCTATACATTCATTCCACTAGATCCCTCAAAGTTTTATAAAATTTTCCCCCTTTCGGTAACCTCCGCCACCACTCGAGATGAGCTAAGGAGAAATTAATTTTCATTTCACGTTCTATTCTTTTTCTTTTCTTAGAAAAAAGTACCTTCTCTTCGTTGTTGGTCCCTGTAGAACATTAAACATATATGAATTAATAGATCGTTTGAAATATGTTATATAATATTTTTAAGTATGCTATTAATGAAAATTCAAAAAAGAAAGTCATATTGGATCGATAGTATTTTTTCATTCACTTGATTCATCCTTCTACAATTTTTTCATCAAGATTTTATGCTCTTCTAGTCTTATATCAGAAATAATCTTATTGAGCTTCATCATTTTGTGGCTCGGAAAGATACAAATGCCATTTTTAAGGCATCGTAATTACTTGTAGGTATGTACACGAAAATTTATTGTCGATTTTTCTCACATGTAAGGAGAAAATATCATAATTATATCAAATGGAAAATTATTCAAAATACAAATCGTTCCATAATTTTTCTCAAATTCCATCGCGGATTTCTCCCTATCCATCTCCACACGTAATATTTACTTCATATTTTATTTATATATCCATTATCTAATTGAATTTATTTATTTTTTCCAAGTTAATCAACTGAATAAAATTAATGTATACAAATTTGTAGATTCATGAAGTTCAGAATCAAGTTCAGATGCACAAAATATTCAAATAACTCCAAAACATTGCAAGCTCTTATCAGGTGTAGCATACCACAAGGCGCATTTTGTAGATGAAAATGGACAACCGCTTCACCCTACCAATTGTAACATTGCATCTTCTAGCCATAATCATGGCACAATGATTGTAATAATAATTGTTTGGTATAATAATGGAATTATTTCAACGTAAAACCAATTAATCATGCATTGTTGATGTGCTTACTAATTGATATCATCAATTTTGTATTAATCATATTCAAATATATTTTTTCAAATTATTAGGATTCTAGTGATGATGAGAGGCCTAGCTACCATCTTCCATTGCACCCCGCGACAATGTCGAATTGAGAGAAGGTTGAATTAAGAGAAAAACTCGAAGAGGAACAATACCAATAATGTTTGAATCAACCACCTATTCAATTCCCTTTACGTCTAGATTCACCAATTAGGAATGACTACAACAATAGTAGTTCTTCACAAGATGGAAATGGAAGCAATCAAATAGTGTTTGGTATGGATGATTACTTAAGGGATATGACTGCCATGGATGTTGTTAGATGTATTCCAGAATGATGATCAACTAGGGGATGATGCTCATATCACTGACACCTTTTTCAAAAGCCTTAAATTTTCTTCCACCACCCCTCTCTTTGGACCCGATGGAAAGTCAAAGTATACCTAGTTGGGGACAATGATGTTACCATACAACTTGAAAGAAAATTTTGGCTTGTTGAATGCATGTTTCTCAGAAATTTTGAGGTGATTGACCATCAAGTACTGATCCCTTATATTTTGAGAAATATAATCACACAATGTAAATTACAAATGGTCAATTTTATAAACGTTAATAATTATATCGGCATCAATGTACATTTAATATTGTCCATGACTAACTATAGGTTATTCAAAGATAAGGTTCTTTCGAGTGATAATGTCTTTCCCAGTAGCTGCGAAGAGGCAAAGAAATTGTTGAAAATGTTGGGTGTTGATTACATATCATATCATGCATGTCCAAATAATTGTATTATATATACAGGATAATATGCAGACAAAGAGATATGTCTAGAATGTGGGCATGAAAAGTATGATAAATCAAAAAAGAAGGGTAAATCATGTGGTCCTCCTTTTAAGATATTGAGGCACATGCCTATAATCCCAAGGATTCAAAGGCCATTTTGTTACAAAGAATTAGCTATGTTGCAGGAATGACATGCCTCACACATAATCGAGTTGGGAGTTATTTGAATCCCAACAGATTCAATAGCCATGAGGCATATAGCGAATACATGGCCTAAAAAATTCAAGGATGAAGTATGAAGTCTACGACTCAGCATATCCATGGATGGCATTAACCCATATTTCCTACAGAACACCAACTATTCTTTCTAGCCTGTATTATTGATCAATAACAATATCCCCCATGGTTTTCTGTGAATAATGAAAATATTATGTTTTCTCTCATAGTCCCTGGTAAAAGACAAGTGAATAATATGGATGTCTACTTACAACCACTGGTAGATGAATTGAAGGAATTATGGGATGCGATAAATGTATACGATGTATCAAGACCCATTGCAACAAAGAGGAGTTTTACATTTTATGGCATATGTGCTTACAAGACACATGATTATCCTAGCTTAGGATTTTGTTCTGGTAAATTACATGTTTATTGATTTGTTTATATATGTAACAGTATTCTTTCACATAATAGTTATTTAATCCATTTTAATTGTTTTGATCTTCATGATTATCTTTAACGTGCCATGCATATTGCATACAATAATTTCATAGGTCTTGTAACAAAAGGGTATTTTGGATGTATATTTTTTCAACCTTCTCTAAGATCTAGATGGTCCAACGACCTACGAAATCTATTGTATGACTACTCCAAGATATTCCTCCCAAAAAAACATCCTTACAGAAGAGCACCATCTACTTTCAATGGTAAACAAGAGAGAACCCAAAGTCCTCCAATAATGACACTAGATGAATGGCTTAGGGCATATGAGAGAGAGAAGGATAAGGAGTTCATAGAAATGTTTGATTCTTTGAAATTTTCGTTGAATCCTAGGATGACGAAATGTTTGTAACTTAAGGCATGGTTTTGTATTGTAAGAGTGACTAGTGAAAATGTTACACATAGGGCATGTACTTACTGAGTAAATGGTATGTGAGCCAGGACTACTCATGACATAAGAAGACGATGCTCAGTTCGGGTCATGAGATGGGGAGTTATTTCCATCCACGGTTCTTAGTTTTAGCGTGATGTGTCTTCCTTGTGTGTTTTTCATTTAATGCTGCTATGAATGCTCATGATCATGGAAGATATTGATAGTTATTCATATGACGAAATTGGGAGCGTATGAGACAATAACAGTGGGTAATTTTTTCTTGATTAGAGAGATGTATTTGGGGGATAGGGGTTATTATGCATAAAATATCAATGGAACTGGTCAAATCCCACCATTGGTTAACTAGGTTGTTGGGTTTATCGCATATACCACACGAGAAGTTTGGGTTAGACCATGCCTTATTGGGGTGTTTGGTCTTCCTATCATATATAGGTTAGTGATGATGATAAGTGGGTGGAAGGATTTATGATGGTTTTCTCTCTTTGAACATGTAGAAAATGGACCTAGATGCTTCATTACCTTGAGTTGTTATACATTCCAAAGGTTTCAAATTTGAACTAACTAAGTCAGAATTTTCAGCGATGAATCGACGCATAAAATATAACATAGAGATAAATTGAGGGAGGTGGGGACAACGATGCACATGATGGTTACCTTTAGAGATCTAAAAATTATTCCTTCTATGTCTACACTAGTTTCTTTGGGAAACATGGGTGATTGGGCACCAGTGATTAAATGCCCTTAATTTGGGGCATTGAGTGATCAAATGATCAAGTTTGTTGCACAAAGCACAAACTGGGACATGAGGTGTAGCCTCAATTTTCCTTCTTCGTGCCTACAAGATTGGGCTTCTTGGGTATGAGTATGATGCTAGTTATTATCATATGTATAATATGGTTTTGGATCCGTCCTCCCCTATCTGCATGGGTGTTACAGACAGATTGTGGGACTTGGATTATGCCAGCACGTGTAGCACATATTTATATTGAGGTATTTCGGGGCAATGATGGGTGTAATGGCCATACTCTGCACATATGGCACATAGATGGTTGGTACATAATGCATTACCTTGGATGTTTTTGACCTTTTCTCTTTTTTTTCAGAGTTGGGGTCATAGTCCTTTTCTCGGCATGTAGAAGATATTTTAACTCTTTTAAATTTGGGAAAGTGGTGGTAGGGTGGCCAACTATATATGTTGCACACTGCACAAGGTGGATATGTCCTAGGAACTCTAGGAGCATCCACCTTCTTCCTTTTTTTCTTGTCCTTTTTAGTGGCATCAATTGGTGTCACTATGAGTGTTTCCTAAGTTATGATGGCCTTCGTAGAGGTGATAGGGATGATGCTTTTAGAGGTGATACCTGAGTTTCCTGTCATGGCCAATGGGGCCAAATACCAGACTGACATAGCGAGAGCCATTTTTTCAAATGTAAGGATTTCCATGACCTAGTGTGATACAAAACCGGGTAGGGGATAGAAGAAGGGGGTTGAGGTGATGGCATATAGAAGAAATTTCAAGCCTACAGTCATGACATTTGTGGTTTCAGGCTCTGGGTATTGACTCGATTCATTTTTTAATGAATTCATCATGCACACCACAACTCCGGTTGTTTCTGGGACATCTCCTGGTAATACGGGAGGATCTTTGGGGTATGTTCTGAGGAGTGTTGATGGTTTGAATTAAATGGGGGTGAAATTCGTGTATGTTGTAACCAACTTCACATAAGAATATACAGATGGTAGCATGCCATATAGGATTGTTACAAGTTTCTTCTCGTAATACATGATTTGGTCTATAGTAACAAATTTCCCTTTATGGGTGAACATCATCACTCTGAATACAAAGGCTGCTACAATAGTCATTACACACATATAAATCCATCCAAGAAGGATGTTATAGTCTAGCTGTGCATCCAAGGCTTCAATGTCAATGAGCACAGTCTTCTTGGTGAGATGTACTAGTACATCTTGAAAAATACCTATAGGAGTATACGGGTGCCCATCATATGCTCTAAGCATGATGTCAGCTTTTTTTAGTTCCAGTGATCCTAACTTCTACCAAACCATTTTTGACATGATACATGTGGATGTTCCTTCATCGATGTTGCAATGATGAATGGTGATGTTCTAGATTGAAATCAAGATTTTAAAGGTGACTAGAGAAGAGAGTCGTGGGCTCGCTTTATTTAGTTCAAAAAACATTCAGCGGGAATTAGAATGGTTGATTGCACCTAATGCAAAAAGAAAGGCTTTCCATTGGGCTGGCCAAGATTTAAGGACTTCTAATGTTGACATAACTGAGGGGGACTGAACCAAGTCATCCACTATGTTGTAGCTATGGGAAGCTTTGGAATTATGTCTTGTGTGCCTCATGGGTCCTTTTAAAATTTTTGGCTTAGGTTTGATAGGTACCCTAGAAATGATCAATGGTGCTATGGGTATGCTTGTGCTTGAAGCAGATGCGTTGGTGTCTGGGGGAGATTCATAATTTATATTTATTGTTTGCAAAATAATGTATTATCCTTCCATGCATATATCACGATGAGAATTTTTATTAGTGTCCCTAAAAGAACTATTTTGCTGGCGTGGTTTATGTTGTTGAGTATTAACCACTCCTCCATGGGGGAAAGGTTCCTGCATTACGACATGTTTCTAGTTCTTCCCCCCTTGCCCCTTATTGCCTTGGAGTCTTTTTAACTTTGGGAGCTCAAGGCAGTGGTGAGTATAATGACCATACTTCCCACATATGGCACAATAATGATTTTTCCTTAGACTGGTCATCTTGTTTTTCCTTTGAGAGTTGTTTTTAATTGGTTCCTAGTTCTAATTTTGGTTGGGATTTTCCCCAACCTGTGTTTGTGAGGGCCATTGATGATTTCTTCCCCTATCCAAGATCTCCCTCTATTTTTCTCTTTGGTTTTATCTTAGCAAAATTTAGTGGGTCGTTAGTATTCTCCTAGTCGTATGGCAGTTTTTGTTGAGATTAGGAGGGTTGGACTAAATTAACCAGTGCATTATTTTGCACATGTGGTATATTTTGTTGTTGTGTGGGGAAAGGAGAGTATTCGTTTCCTTGTCCCTAATTGGCGCATGCATTCTGGGATGAATCTCTTACGTTGGTATTCCTAGGTGAGTATTAATTTCCCTACTTGGGAGGGTATGGTCCTCCTTGTGGGGGATGATATTGTTTAACCATGTTAGTCATGATTTGAAATGGTGCATGCTTACTAGGGTAGTATCTTGCGTGCGATACATTTTGAGTATCGAATTTTTGACTAGTAAACGAATATGTAGGATATTGGTAATCTTTGTTGGGTTGAGTTGAGGTTAAAGACTGTATCAATACATTTGTAGTATCAGATACACCTAGTATCACTTTATAAGTTTGGAGGTGTGGGACATTTGGAAGAAAATGATAGATGTATCCAAACATGAGCTCTAGCTGCTAGACATTACTAATGGCTTCTTCCTCATTGCGGGGGGCATGAATTGCCATAAATTTTGATATTTCCTATCTTAGGGATTTTAAAAAAAGGTCGAGGAGAACTTGATCATCAAAATGTGCTTTGCACAAGATACAACGATTTTTTCGTTTGTGGATATGGTTTTATATGTGAACGATCGGTGCTTTTGTGAAATGGGTTTCCTTGTCCCTAATTGGCATATGCATTCTGGGATGAATCTATTACATTGCTATTCCTAGGTGAGTATTAATTTCCCTATTGGGGAGGGTATGGTCCTCCTTGTGGGGGATGATATTGTTTAACCCTATTAGTCATGTTTTGAAATGGTACAGGCCTACCAGGGTAGTATCTTGCGTGCGATACATTCTGAGTATCAAATTTTTAACTAATGAACGGATATGTAGGATATTGGTAATCATTTTTGGGTTGAGTTGAGGTTAAGGATCGTACAAATCCATCTGTAGTATTGGATGCACTTAGTATCTCTTTATAAGTTTGGAGGTGTGGGACATTTCAAAGAAAATGATAGATGTATCTAGACATGAGCTTTAGCTGTTGGACTTTACTAATGGCCTCTTCCTCATTGCGGGGGGTGGGGGAGGGGGGGGGGGGGGGGTGAATTGCCACATCTTTTGATATTTCCAATCTTAGGTATCTTAAAAACAGGTCCAAGAGAACTTGATCATCAAACTATGCTTTGCACAAGATACAACGATTTTTTCATTTGTGGATATGGTTTGATATGTGAACGACAGGTGCTTCTGTGAAATGGACGAGGAGTTCCACTCCTGAGTCATGATGAAGCAAGAGATGAAATAATGTAAGGAATGAAGTAGCTAGGGATTTAAATATTCCATGTGACACAACCAGATTATCAACATACCATTTTGCTACAGACCATGTAATAGTGCATTGAAATAGTCATAGTCGAATGGTATCATGTATGATATTATTCAACAAACACCACCAGTGAAAATTCATGACTTGGTTTCCTGTGTCTTCACCATGCCTTCCTTCAAATTTTGGAATGTCTCAAGGAAGCTTAGTGGGCATGGCTAGCCAATTAAGGCCATGTGAATTGGGTCATTTGTTATCTTACTTAGATTTGCTAGATTCAGGAATTCTAAGAAAGGTATTTGCGAGTTATCTGCTACGTTGAAACCATTTTGGGCAGATATATGCAAAGGGGTCCACTATAGGGAGGCCAAAGGAATATTACCCTGGTGGGTTCTCCTCAGACTATCCGAAGGAGTGGTATGAGGGCTCCCCAAAGGGGTAACGATTGCCAACCCTTACGGGCTCATGAAAGGTATATTTTGTCGAGGAAGTGTCCCGAGAAAATTTTCCTTGATAGAGGAAGATCCTATAATGGTGGTCACATGACGTACTATTTGCCTAAATGGTGGAAGGCCTAGAATACCTCCCGGTAATAGGAAAGGTTTAAGAAACACCTAGATCGATAGAGTATCATGGAGTCCCCTATGGTTTCAATTAGTGTGACTTAATTTTTAAATTTGTAGCGAAGAATATCACTATAAATGCAATATAATCACATACATAAAACAAAGTGAAAATGGTAACGCAATTTTCCTTTCGACTAAGTTATGTGGTCAATCAAGAAAAAAAAAATTTGTTTGTTTGTTTGCATATGATAAACTTTAATGCCAACCTGATCGTCCTTACCACTCTTAAAGTGACTAGGCCTTTCGGAGATATCTTCTGATGGTTACTAGGGCTAACGTCCTGAACGTACTAGTGATGCCTTCTAACAGCCGAAGAATCAACCAAGGTAATGGAAATGAGGATCATGTGTTTCTCGCACTGTCACATATAGGGAAAGGATGGCCTATATTTTGGTCACTAAGCACCTTCATTCCACATGAGCATTCAAGTCTTTATCTTCTTGGTAGTCATTTACTAGTACCAAGCACTAGATGGGTTGGGTTGCCCCAAAGAGTATTGCATGCATTGGACCTAGGTCGAACCCCCTCTGAATCGGTTGTCTGTTATGCTCGGGTAATATTCTCCATGGGATGATTGAAGGATTTTTAAGCACCCTAGAAGTAAACTTATATGTTTCATAGATGTAAAATGACCATGGTAGCTTAATGGATGCCTACCTCCAATGGTCTTAACCTGAACTATTAATTCTTTTATGACCCATTTGGGGAGAATTAATTGGTTCAAGTTATGGTTTATTTTGACTTATATTGAATTTTCTTATGGTTTGAATGGTTAAGTAAAGGTAAGTTATGTGCAAAAAGTCTTTGAATACCAAATGCCTTCTTATGCAAATCTTACAAAATCTTAGAGTGTAGCGAAGTGAACATAGAAAAGTGTGATAAGATGTGGTTACGTGATGATCCTTTACTATATCCCTCTAATTACACTAAGTGTTTGATTGTTCCTTGCATGAAATAGAAATGATGTGGAGATAATGAGAAACTTAAAATTCTCCTAATTATGACTATGTGGAGCTAAAGGTAGATGCGGATTCCAAATGCTTTGATAAAACATTCAAATGCAAGCCTAGGTTCACCTAGAGGCACATGAGAAACAAATATTACTTGCTTTCTACACTAACATTTGGCCCTAGTCCCAAATATAATGAAAAATGAAAATAGCTTTCTTAGTAGTAAGGTTTTGTGGGTGATGGGCCACTTACTCCTTTACTAATTAAACTATGTGATGTGCATAAACTTCAGAAAAATAGTTTGGAAAATATGTGTGGAATTTTGTCACTTACTCTTCTCCCTAATTAGGCTATGTGTGTTTTTTGCAAATATAAAAAATAAATAAAACTCTAATTTCTCTACTGAAAATGGTTAGCACAACAACTAGGTAAACTAAAAAATAGAATAACGCAGTGCAATGGTGAAGAGAATTCACTAAAGGCTACCAATCACCTAAAAATTTGTAAAATACAACGCTTTTTTGGATTTCTGGAACATTGCACATATTTTTCAAACATAGATGTGGAACGATGCATCTATCAGAGATAAAATCACGTGGTCGAGAAAAGAGAGGAAATGTTTTTCTTTCTGGAGCTCAAAATAGGTCCAAAAGGTCCTGAAACAATTCCTAGAGAGGTCTTGAGTGGCTTGTAGATGGTTATACAAAGAGACAGTCTTGCAAAACAATCATTAGAACAAATAAAAGAAACAAGTGGAGTCAAAAATTTATGTTAGTTATTTTGTGGAAATGGAGCACCAAATAATACTTCCTTAATAGTTGGTTGTTCCCTGCAAAGGATCACAAAGAATGATGGTGTTGTTACTAGCATAATTTAACAAAGAAAAGCATGATTAGTACTATACGTAATGCATGTAAAAACATAATCCTAAACACAAGAGACAAATAAAGAAAAACACTCAATGGAGAAAACATGCCAATATATCAATGGATAAAGACTCCCTTTATTGACTATTGGTGGTAGAAGAATACAATAGAATGCTAAAAAAATTAAAGAGAATCCTTTGAACTATGGAGCTCAAATATCCTCTGTAAGGAGGTCCCTTTCCCTAGTCTCTTTCCAATCTTATCCTCTCTCTCAAAAGAAGTGTGAAGACTCTCCAATTGTGGACTCCTCTTCTCTCACTAAGATGTTGGATTTCTGAGAAGAAATATGGCGAACATCTTAGTTCTCTCACTTCCCTTGCTTCAACAGTGAAATGTGGTGTTTCTCTAGTAGAAATTTTTCCAGCATAACGATGTATCATGTTTTTCTCTTCCCATGGCTTGTTTATATATAAATATTTTTGAACTCATTTTCCCTCCCTTGGCCCAAGGGTGATAGTGACGCAAGAGTAGGACAAGAAGATTCCTTTGATGGCTACATATCTTTAGGGAAACCTTAATTCAGGTGTCCTTGATTGTCAATGACAGATAATCAACTCCCCAAGTGTGGGAAGTGGTCCCAAAAAATAACATTTCACCTTTCCCACGACCACGTAGTCCGTGCAAACTTACTTTGTTTCTGGTGCCCGGTCAAACATTTTTCACATAACCTTAGGAAAATTTTAAATTTTTATCCTTCTATGATGTTATAAGCTATAAAATATTCATTTTCACCTTTTTCTTGTCATTTTCCAATGTCTCTTGCAGTGTACGATTTTATGGTGTTAAAAAGTGGGATGTTGGATGCGTCACTCTCAAGTGTACCTATTTTTCCACCAACCAATTGAAATAATAGTTTAATATTTTACCACATTTTGAGATTATGGAAGGTCATTTATTTTTGGTTCTCTTCATCTTTCTGAGTGAGTTTAGTGGTTGGTTCTTAATATGTTTCTATTGTTATTTTTTGGGATACTTTTCCATACTCCAATGCTTCTCATTATTCCTTGGTTTGGAAATTTGCAAGCTTGGGGAGCATAACGTTTATGTTGTTGCATAGATGCTACAATCCTATGCAAAAGCCTCATTTGTGTGAAGCTAGACTTTTTTTTTTGTATTTATAAGATAAACGGAGGTGTATTTTGCTTGATCCATAAAATTATGGGTTGGTGGAGGTTCATTGTACCTTAGTTATGCAATGTGCAAACTTGGGAAGAAAAATTTTTATGTTGTTGCATAATGGTTGTAATCTTGTGTCAAAGCACTCTATGTGTGAGGCTAATAGAATGGGATTCATATATACAATGACATAATGGATGGAATTTTTAACGATGCCCTTCATAGAAGATATTTTGAAAAGAAACCTAGTGAAGATGACATGTGTGGAGAAAAGCGCTGAGAATTTCCATAAGGATCAACATGATTGTGCCTACAGAAACAAATACAAGAAATCCAACTATACGTATGAAGATGTTATAGTTTCATTACAATCAAAATTAAAATGAGATTAGAACAGATGAAGCAAGATGAGAAGTTGCAAGATAAAGGGACCTCCTTTGAAAATAGAGAATTATAATAATGAACATACCAGGAAGCCTATTGAATGAGCTCTGATATCTAGATGATATAGGAAGTAGAGGAATATGAGAAGAAATATTATTCTAAATGCGCAAGGAAGGTAGGGCTATATCACACCAAGTGAAGGATTATATAAGAGTCTAATTATGGTTTTACATTGAATATATGGTTCCTTTATATGGGAAAATGATCATAATCCTAAACAACTGAAGTTAATATCTTATATCTAGTGCCCCCAACAATCAGAAAACTTATGTTCAATATCAATCTCTGCTTCAAACATTTATATGGTATATTTTAGAATATATAATTATTTGATATATAAATAAAGATTAATACAAGACATGACACAAAGTAACCCTCCCCTATGCATTTTTCCTACAACATATCACCCACAAAATAATTTAATGATAAAAAATTTACAAGTCGTATTTTTTAATAAGCCTAATACACATGTATTTTTATCCCCGTGACATCGTTGGTGCACTCTCACATGAAGAAAGTCTAAAGCATGTATTTTTAGTCACCCCCGTGCATATTGAAGAACCTTCGCTTCGAAAATGACTAAAAACTTTGAGTGTTCAAACCTACAAAACATCTGATATCAAGTCTTGTGTTCAGAAAAAACCTTCGTTCAACCATATATGATACATTTTTCCAAATAAAAATTAAATGAAGTAAAATAATACTAAAGGGCCCAAAGTCCAATATAAGATGTAGTATTAGAGACGACAACTCATACAAATTGAATCGTATGTATCATTTAGTGGAAAGAAACCTCATTGAAGTCGAATTCTTCATATCCATAATCAAAGTCATGTTCCATTTGAGTAAAATACGTGTCTGAATTCCCAATAATGCCATATGCATGAACTTGAAGTCTCTTATTGCCACCAAAAGGATATATTTGAGGATCATGCTTTGAGAAAATGATAATATAAAGTAAAAATGTCAGATTATTGTTTCAGACACTTTGTTTGAACAACTTCAATGAACCATATTAACCGTTAACCAGGTCCTTCTCTGAATCCTTTCTAGTCACTCTACTCATACCGCAAAATTTTTACCAATGCTAAACACCCAACATTTTGCGCTTCTGAAAAACATGGATTAAAAGTGAAAACAGTTGGAGATGGTTTCACATTTTAGTTTTTTATAAATTCCCTTGTGAATTAACGTATATAGAAAATTCAACACTTCCACTATATTTTAAGAAGAGAGCATGTTCATATTTTATTTGCAACAAAATTCTAAATTTGATTTGAAAATTATTTTGAAATTCGATAAATAAGGTGACATGGGGAAAAATCACGTCCCTGTGATTCAACATAATACCATATACAGGAAATGATTTCTTTCCATATGCAAGACTACCTACATTATAAGAAACATAAATAAAAATATATTTTTTACAAAAATAAAGATAATTTGAAATCTCACCTGGCGAAAAATCACATCCATTTGAGGTAAACATGGGTAATTTTGTATCTAAAAGAAGCAAAGAATGTTTGAATTCCCCCTATGAGAGACAAAAAATTAAAATTATCATTGTTATGTAATCTGGTTATTTAGAAAATAATAAATTATTGTGGAATCTAGGGGTACGTTTTATTTTATGCTAATGTTTTTTCTCTCTATTCTTCTCGTATTCCTATGCAACTTCCCATTTTGGGCCTTGTCCATTATCTTCTATATTTATCTATAATTAAATTAACAATATTTATGAACACTTTAGTAGTTTGAACTTTTCTAAATTCCTTTGGGATGTTATATTATATATAAAATTGCGTTCGTACAGTTAAAAGACAATTTGTGGACAACTTTTGGAAGGTTGACTTGGTATTTGTTGGAAACTTATCTCACATTAGGAGAGAAGAAAGTTATATGTTTCTTGCATGTTATAGATTTGGATGAAAAATCCTATTAAAATTTTCAACATATTGTTTTGACACCCATAAAATGTAGATTGTTTATCATTCTCTTAGAAAGGGTATGATGTCTTAGATCCTTATAAGTATAGATATTTTCATTGGAATGTGGCTAGGGAAATGGAAAAATATTCTACTTTGTAGAAAACCTTTTTACCATTCTAGTTGGAATCATTATCATTCTAGAAGTTCAAAAATTTAGTGATACTGTATTTAGCTATTATTCTCTACAAAGTATTTATGCCACAATTATCACTTATTGATCCCTCGTTAAAAGTGGAAAATAGCACCAAATTCCACCTTGACATAACTCATTTGATGGAGATGATGATTGCATTGGATTCTTCTTTTCGAGATGTCCAATATTGATATAAATATCATCTTATTCGGACAATAAAAAGTGTGATTTTGAATTTATTCCCACACATGTGAAAATTTTCAAGGTCGTACTCAGCTTAATGTAGGCTCAAGGAGCCCAATGGATGTGTCTCTTCATCCAAAATGAAGGTTATAAATACAAGATACCTTATTCCTCATCTAGACATCCATCACTCACACATTATTCTCTCTTTCTTCATCAGATCGGTTCGTACATCTTGGGCAACTTCTCTCTCTCACACATGTGTGGCTAGGATGAGAGAATGTATGGGCCAACTCACAGAACCAAAATTGCAGAATTTTAGACTGTTTGACTAGCATTAAACAAGGTTTCTTTTACATGTTTTGATTTCGATTTTGAGAGAATAATTTTATTTTATATAGGACATGTTTACTGGCACATAAATAAAGTATTTGGAGTTGTTTGGCCTATGTTGACCACATGTTTGTTTGACCACAGAGCTAACCGTAGGTTGGCCGAGTTTGACCATATTTTTGTGAATGTTTTGGGTTGACTTTGACCACTGCCAGAGGCCGAGCTTGACTACATTTGACCAAGCTTCAAAGGAATTGTTTATTTTTTATTTCTACTAAATTTGACTTTTTCTTTAGAGCTGAAGTTTGGAAGCAGTTAACTAAAAAATTTGATAGGGTTGATTTGACTTTGTACTGGGCTAATTTATTTGAATTTTGTACTCTCTATCTCTCTCTCTATTTAACTATTGAATAATAAGAGGAATAATTTGTGAAAGGTTTTTCCCCACATCGGATTATTTACCTAGGATCCACCAAATCTAGTGTTCTCTTTTCTTGGCTTGTCTTCTGAATTTTTTTATTTTCTATCTTCATTTACGATCAATGTGACTAATGATTAATGTGATTTCTCCTGAAATTAACTAGAGAATTTCACTGGGACTCTAAATGAACATTGAATTAAATTGTGCTAAGCATAGATCACACCATTGTTAGCTAAAATTAACATGGTATTAGAGGCCAAGTGAAGAAAAAGCCCAAACAAAAGAGAGAAAATAAATCACTAAGATTTGTTGGACAAGGGAAAAATCCTTGATGGCTTCTACATCTTACTTCAAATCTAAGTATATTCTCAATGATAAACTTGATTATCATGCATGGAAGATCTATTTGGACTTGACCTTTAAAGAAAATGATGTTATGGACTATGTGCAGGTAAATGTTGTGGAACCTCCTTCAAATGCATTGACTACTACTAAAAAATGTATAGGAAAGGTGAGGCCAAAGCTAATAATATCATCAGAGTCTCCATTAAAAAATTTGGTTGCTTACATTTCTAATTTGGTAAAACCTAAGGAGATGTATGACAAGATGGTTGGGATGTTCAAATGAAACAAGGAAAACCAAATTCACTTTCTCAAGAACAAGTTGAAGGACATCAATATGAATAGAGGGGAATCTATTCAATCCTAATTCATGAGGATTACCAAAATAAATAATGGTTTTCTATCTATTGGAGAAATTTTTTTCTAACAGGGTGCTCACTCTTATTTCCCTTGGAGTTTTGCCATGAGCATGAGATGTGTTTAACACCACTATTCTTAAAAATGATAGGGTTCCTTATTTCAATGAATTATTGACTAGATGCACTCAAGAAGAGAGGAGGATGATGGAGAGAGACAAACCTTAAAATGGAAATGGGACCACTCCATTCTCCGCTCATGCTAAGGGGAATACAAATGTTGGTCCAAAGAGACAAGTTAAAGGACTCAAATAAGGAAGAAAGGGAATATGCTAAAATTTTAATAGGTTTAGCCACTATATGATAGAGAATGTCCTGATAATAAGTATAATCTACAAGATTACAACAACAGCGACAAAAATTCAAAGGGAGTGGCAATCAATGGAACAATAGGTTCAAGAAAAAAGGAACGAAAAATGCTCATGTTGCTCGATATGGAAATGGTAGACCTCCCAAAAGGTCAAGAAACTACAAGTATGAGGAATCTAATGTTGTAGAAAAGAAAATAGAATTTTATCTTATTTCTTCCCTCACTGTTGCCTCTCCTCTGGACACTTTGGATAATTGGTTGATTGATAGTGGTGCCTCAAGGAACTTCACTGGGTACAAGGAGGACCTCTCTAATTTGATTTAAAATAAGACTAATTTGGAAATAATACTTAGAGAAAATGACACCTACCCCATGAAAGGGATATGGATTTTCACTCCTCACTTCAATCAAGGTCAAATCCTTCATCTTCAAGAAGTATGATATGTACCTAATTTGAAAAAGGACCTGGTATCTATTTCAATGATAGAAGATAAATTTTTTAAGGTAACATGCATTGATGGGAAGGAATGTGTTTGGAAAAGGAACCAGAAAGATGCATTTACACTTGGGTTTAGCGTTGACGGTGTCTATCAGGTTGGAGGAAGTCCTCTTGGAGCTATGACTTGCAATACTTCTCTTCAATCTCAATTATGGCACCGAAGATTTTCTCACCTTCATTAAAAATCCTTACCTGATGTAAGTAAGATGGTCATAGGTATTCCTGAATTCAACATTGATCATGAAGGTGTTTGTAAGGGCTGTGAAACTAGAAAACATACAAGGGGAACATTTCCCTCAAGTGAAAGTGAAACTACCAATAATTTTCAATTGGTCCACTCTGTTATATCTGGCATGTTGTCTGTAACATCTTTGGGATGAGACTTGTACGATGAAATTTTTATGGATGGTTTATCTCGAAAAACATGGATATATTTCTTGAAAAATAAGGACTAAGTGTTCAAATGGTTCCACTCCTTCAAATCCTTGGTTGAAAATCAAACATGGAATAAGATCAAAATATTGAGGACCTATAATTGAATCGAATATTCATCAAATAAATTTAATGACTACTGTAGAGAAGTATACATTAAGAGTTAGAAAAATACTACATATACTCCTGAGCAAAATATAGTTGGTGAAAGGAAGAATCGAACAATCATAGAAGCTACTTGTGACATGCTTCATGATCGAGGCTTACTGAAGTTCCTATGGGGAGAATTTGCCAACAATATTGTATACATTCAAAATATAAGCCCACATCAAGAATTGGACTTCAAGACACCCAAAGACATTTTCACCGGTAAGAAACCTAATGTTTCTCATTTTAGAATTTTTGGTTGTCTCATGTATTTTCATGTGCCGAAAGAGAAAAGAAGCATCCTAGATGCATCTGGGAAGAAATGAACATTTGTTGGATACAGTGTAACTTAAAAGGCATATAGAATATATATGCTTGGTTAAAGAGAATTTGAAATAAGTCATGATGTCACCTTCAATGAATATTATTCGCTTGGGAAAGTTAGAGATCTTCCTATCCCAAGAAAGGACAATAATGATGATGCAGGAAAGAAGGATGAATCTCGAACAGATGAACTAATTATCCATGTTGAAGGCCTAATGAATCCCATTCATCCGCCTCTTGGTTAACCCTATACCTGAAGGAAAATACATTTATGGCTCAAAGGTACTCTCGAAGATGTTGAAATACATATTGCACCAATGGGGAAATTTTGTGAAAGTAAGAAGCTGTATAGGTACCAAAGGTACTTAAGTTCTATGAGTAGAATTGTTCAATCTAATCCATGTACGTTTGAAGAAGGTGTGAAGTAAAAACTATGGAAGGATATGATTAATTAGGAATATGAATCAATCATGAATAACGATGTATAGGATGTGCTTCCCAGATGCAAGTACAAGTCAATGTTCACTTAAAAATGGCTTTACAAAATAAAAAATGGATCTGATAGGGTTGTTGAAAAGTTTAAAGTGAGGTTTGTTGCTCGAGGCTTCTCTGTAAAGGAAGGAATGGACTATGATGAGATATTCTCATCGGTTTTTGGATACACCCCTATTTGGTATATAATTTCTCTCACTTCCTCTCAAGGATGTAGCTTAACCGAAATGGATGTCAAAATTTCTTTCTTCCATGACTCGCTTAATGAGGAAGTCTATGTATATTAACTTGAGTGGTTCGAAATTCAATATCGAAAGACACATGTATGTAGGTTGAAGAAATACCTCTGTGGGTTCAAGAAATCCCCTAGGGCTTGGTATGAGAGGATTGATAGCGATCTTATAAAGCTGAGTTTTACAAGAATAAAAGTTGACCTGAACTTATACTTCAAGGCTAAAAAGTACAGGCCTCTCATTCTGGTACCTTATGTGGATGATTGCAGACACATGTATGTAGGGTGATGGTTTACCTTCACCTAGGATTGACATATGCATAGGATGAGTGGTTCACCTTCTCCTATGGCATATGAGTAGGATGAGTTGTTCACCTTCTCCTATGGAATATGAGTAGGATGAGTGGTTCACCTTATCCTATGGAATATGAGTAGGATGAGTGTTTCACCTTCTCTTGTTGATGCCCCAACATACATCCTACCCATGTAGTGTGGCACTCATGGGAAGTCCCTCTCCTATGGTCAATGAGTTAGGAAATGTGGATAGGTACCATAACACTATCGATGGATGCATCATGTATTATTGTACTCCCTATTTCTAGGATGTGTGGCATCAACTCGTTTTGGGATGAACATAGGTTCAACCTCTAGACTGAGTTTTGTCAATGGAGAGTGGAAAGGTCTTGTGAATTGGTCTCGATGAATTTGTATTCATTATTAATTCATGGTTTAGTGTAGAAGAAATGAAAAATATGGTACATGATAACAAGATAGCATGATGATTAGCAACAATAGTTGGATTGGCAAGTGGAAATCTCCCTAGTTGAGAGGGATTGTTAAAAATCAAAACTAGGTCCAAATTGCAGCTTAGGACAATTCATTTGATAGAGATTATGATTGCATTGGATTCCTATTTTAGATAGGTCCAACATTGATATAAATATCATCTGATTCGGACAAGCACAAGTGTTTTTTAAATTTATTCCCACACATATGAAAATTGTGCAGGTCAACTTGAACATAATGTAGGCTCAAGAATCCCAATGGATGTGTCTCTTCACCCACAATGAAGGGTATAATTACAAGACATCTCATGCCTCATTTGTAAATCCATCACTCACACATTATTCTCTCTCACTTCATTAGATTGGTTCGTACAACTTGGGAAACTTCTCTCTCTCTATCTCTCTCTCCCTCTCTCTCTCTCTCTCACACACACACACACGTGCCGCTAAGAGGATAAAATTTTGGGCTAAACCACAAAACTAAAATTGCAGAATTTTAGAATATTTGACCAGTATTGAGTAGCATTTATAGAGGCTGATCTGACTGTTTTTTACTATAGTCTTAAGGGAAAATTTTCGGGTTTTTTATGGTGCATTAGTTGGCACAAAAATCGAGGATTTTGGAGTTGTTTGATTTTCATTGACAGCAGGTTCACTTAGTTTGAATTGAGTTTTTTCAATTGTTTTGGGTTGAATTTGATCACTGCTGAAGGCCAAATTTGACTACCTTTGACTGAGATTCAAAGGACGTGTTTTACTATTCTTTTGACTCAAGTTGAATTTCTAGTTAGGTATAAATTTCTCTATAGTTGACTTCTTAATTTGACAGGCCTGATTTGACTTTTTATTGGGCTAGTCTATTTGAATTTTGTACTCTCTTTCTCTGCTAAAATATTTAATAATAATAAGAATAATTGATCAAAGGGTTTTCCCCACATTGGGGTTTTTCCCTGGCATCTGCCAAAGCCAATGTTCTCTTCTCTTCACTTGTATTCTACATTTTTTTATGTTTTATCATCATTTACTATCAATGTGACTAATGGTTAATGTAATTGATACTAAAAACAATTGGAAGTTGTCATTGGGATACTAAAGGAACATTGAAGTAAATTTTTCTAAGCATAGAACATACCATTGTTAACTAAAATGCACATCTTTGGACCTCTTCACCTAGTATTCTAGAAATGTACTCATTTATCCACCTCACCATTCTTTAAAGTGAAATTTGACATCACTCCTTTTCATATTTTTCATGAAAATTTCACTATATTACAAGAGATATGTCTATAAAAGGATGAGAAGGACCATAAATGAATTTCTTCATGTTCGAAACACCCAAACATGTTCATAAAATTATTTTTTCAATGAACATTGATTCCATGTTACCTCACATGGGTTGATATGACAACCCAACATATGGAAAAGGCTCATTCCAATTAAGGGAATTGTATGGACTTGATCCATAAAAAAAAAATTGAAATGCAATTGTCCCATTTGAGAAGAATCCTTGACCAATCTAAGGCTCATTACATTTAAGGGAATTGTATGGAATTGTTCCATAAAAAAAAATTGAAATGTAAATGTCACATTTGAGAAGAAGCCTTGGCCACTCTATTTTAGAACTGCTTCTCATCTATCTATCATTCCTACTAAGGGAATTCCTAGCTCATTCAAACTTGTGTTACTTTATAGGTTGTTGAAACTTTAATTGCTTCCACCAAACATTATCAGTATTTGTGCATTGTAACTTAGATATTTTTTACTTAATAATATTCCTTATCAAGTTAATTCATCTAACCAGGTTGCATACCGAATAATTAAAAATGTAACACATGAAATTCCATATTTTAGATGTGTCCCATTTCCAAAGCTTATGAATTCAATTGGATCTAACGAGGAAAATGACATGGAATTTTTGATAATTTGGAATATGACCAAGGATATATTGTGTATGCATGAAAAAAATGACTTCATTCTGATTATTGAGAAATAACTGGATCCAACATGGATGGAAACCGCCTTGAAATTTGACACAAAACATTGTTTTGAATGCTCACTTCAAATTTAAAATATTTTTAGAATCATTTACGCCGACTCATATTATATCAATCTTTTCATCTAGATATTGTTATAATTTATATTCATTTCCCTATGCTACTTAATTATTTTGATTCTCTAATAGAATGGAAAACCTTTATGGAATTTTCAACTTTGTTCGATTGTGATAAAATTCTAATAAACAGGATAAAAAACTTAGATCTCTAATCTTATCATCTTTGTGATGGTTCAAAATGGTAGAGTTTATTATAGACTTAATTTAATGGCCTTGGAAATCATCTTCAGTCCATTAAAATTATGGACATTGGATATCAGAGTAAGGTTTTGTCCTACTTTATGGACCTCTTATGATACTATGAAAATTTATCATAATAATATACCAAAACCTCAAATTTGAGATTGCAAGATACTGGTCATAGTTGGATAAAACGATGATAGTCCAAATGGAAATTTAGAAGTGCCTTTAAATCTTATATTCTAGGATAAATGACACTTAACCATAGCTCAGGGGTTAAATATTATCTTAATTATTTTTAATTAAATGACATATTTTCTAGTTGCAAGAAAGAGTACATTGATGGTTAAAGGGTATGTTAATTATTCTTTAACTGATGTCTCGTCTACTTGCAAGAAAGAGGACGATGGAGTAAATGGATGTAAGGTGGCTTGGTACTTCATAGAATACACTTCAAGAAATTTTCATTATTTTTTGTTGGTTATATTTGATGGAATGGAGCATTGCTGATATAAATTTAGATGATCAAAAAAGAGGAAAAGTACTTTGCAGTATCATTTGGCTTATACCTATTTCTTCCTCTGGAGAAGAAAGTATAAATATACATTAAAATGAGGACTCCACTAAGCTACAATTTGGATATAAGAAGAAATAATTATGACGTTGCAAGGAACCTTTGCTCGTGCATAGAAATTTTCATACAATTATCATGGTGATGAAGGTACACCTCCATCAATTATTTTATGGCATGCCAGATTTGTACATTTGAACTATGACAAACTTCATTTGTTGAATAAAAATGGTTTTAGTGGTTCGCCAGCTACTCCTAGGAAACTTAAGAAATGTGATGCGTGTATCTTAGGAAATCACAACAAACAATCATTTCATGATTCTCATTCCATAGCACATAGAAATCTTGAACTCATTCATTCTAATTTGTGTGGCCCTATGCTTGTTCCTTTAGAAAATGGAAATAAATATATGATGACATTTATTGATGACTACACTAGAATATGTTGGGTTTATTTATTGAAGAAAAAATCAGAAGCATTTGAAACACTTAAATTTTTTTATGCATGGATTGAAAATGATGCATAATATCATATTGGCTCTATTTGTACTTGGAATGGAAAAGAATATAATTCAAATGAATTTGAATACTATCTTCTGCAACATGGGATCAAACATCAAAAAAATGTACCTTATAATCCCTAATAGAACAGAGTAGTTCAAAGAATGAACAAGACAATCTTATATATGGTACGTTCAATGATCGTTTTCAGGAATGTTAAGCTCATATTATGGGCTGATTTAATTCTAGATGTTGTGTATATAAAGAATAGGTGTCCATATCTTTCTATCGTAAACTTGACTCCCTATGTGGTATGTCCATAGTCCTTCGATGAGGCATCTCAGGATTTTTAGTTCCACTTGTTATGCCTTAATACCTGAGGAATAGAGAAACAAACTTGGTGTAAGGAATTGCAAATGTATCTTCTTGGGGTACTCAAATACCTCCAAAGAAAAATGTCTCTGTGATGAAGTGAATAATAATTTTATTATATCTAGAGATGTGATATTTCTTGAATCTTCCAAGACTGATAATGTTGTTGAGTGGAAGCTTGTTTTCATGGATATATTCATACATGTAAAGTATTTTCAATAGTTTTATGAAGTTATTCCACATATTGAAGCCCCCCTATACTAGATGAATCTATAGAATCTCTTTCTGAAGCACTCTCTCCCCCACATGAAGCTCCAGCCACTTGTAAAGATGGCATTTTCAGTGATTTGATTGACATAATTGGGAGGCTAGATCTTGATTCAACCCCATATCAATAAACTAAGCAGTCTGACCATCTCAGAATGTTCCTCCGAAATGGTCTAGAAAGACACTTGACTATGTTTTTCCTAATGAGGTTGGGAAGAGAAGAAAATGAAGCTAAGCCAGACATAATGGATCTTATGTAGATGATCCCAATTCACCTACTGATATGGATGTTTCATATGATTATGAAATAGATATTTCTACATATTTTGAGCCAAAGTCCTTCAAGAAAGTCACTTATCATGATGAATGGAAAGAAGCGATGCAGAAAGAATATGATGCTTCGATAAAGAATGAAACCTATAAGCTCTTTGATCCTTCATTAGGAATCAAAGCAATAGGCTACAAGTGGTCTTCATGAATAAGTATAAATTAGATGTCTAACTTCACAAACATAAATCCAAGCTTGTGGAAAAAGGTTTTGCACACAAATAAGGGGTCAATTATGAGGAGACTTTTTCCTCCACAACAAAATGGGCTACCATCTAAACACTCATTTCCTTGGAAGCTCAAAATGGTTGGAACATTTATCAAATGGATGTAAAAATAACTTTCTTGAATGGATATCTGAAAGAGAATGTTTTTATGTCCCAACTAGAAGGATTTGTTGTGAAGGGTCAGGAACACAAAGTATGCAATATTGTAAAATCCTTGTATTTCCTCAAGAAATCACTCGAGCCTGTTGCAAGAAGTTGACTAAGCATCTTCTAAAACTCAATTTCAAACATTGTGATATTAATGATGAATTTTTTTTTATCAATAAAGGTCGTAAAATAGTTGTGTATCTGGTGGTGTATGTATATGATATTTTGATAACAAGGAACAATGAGAACTACATCGCATCCATAAATAAAAAACTAAGGAAATATTTCAAAATGAAAAATTTGGTCCATGTTCACTACTATCTTGGTATTGAAGTAACCCAACATCTAAATTTTATATTCCTCACTTAGAATTAAATTGGATATCTTGAACATGTTTGGCATGGTTGAATTCCATCCTTTAATTACTCCAATAGAACACAATTTAAAGCTCACATCCATTGAAGAAGAAAAATTCGAGGATGAAACAAAGTATAAACAACTCGTACGAAGTCTCATCTACTTGAGTCCTACTAGAACAAACATTTCATTTGTTATTGGAATCCTCTCTAGCTTTATGCAAAATCCTTATGAGGTTCATTAATTTGTTGCAAAAATAGTTATAAAGTTCTTGAATATAACTCAAGACTTTGGACTCAACTATATAGAGACGTGTGACTTCAACTAGATTGGATACTCTAATTCAAACTTTGACAGAGATAAATAAACCAGAGTATTTACTTCAGGTTATGTTATGATTCTTTGATGAGGAGTTCTCTCCTATAGGTCACACAAACAATTATTTCCACTAGATTCCATAATTGAGGCAGAATATGTGGCAACGCCTGAAGCAACAAAGGAAATTGTGTGGTTCGAAAAAATTTTGGAATATTTTTAGGAGAAACAAGTACATTCAAATCCTCCTTTGTTTGAAAACACTTCTACAATAAAGTTGTCCAAGAATCCAAAGTTTTATGATCAAACAAAGCACACCAATACAAAATACCATCTCATTGAATATCGTGTTGAGGCAAAAAAAAAAAACGACCTACGACATTGTTCCACAAATGGTCAGATCGCATACATCTTCACCAAATTTCTTGGAAGGGAAAATTTTGAAAGATTTAGAATGACGTTTAGACTCACCAACATCTCTTCAGATTAAGTGGGGTAATTTTGACACTTGATTTTTGGGATTAGGATAACTTTGGTAATGTTGACACATAATCTTTGGGATTAGGAAAACTTTGGGAATGTTGAAACCTAATATTTGGGATTAGGAAAAATTTGGGAATGTTGACACCTAATCTTTTGGATTAGGAAAATTTATGTAAAAATTATAAATAAAAAAGATAAAGGAAGTTAGAAAATGAAGATATATTGGGAGAGGAAACCCAATAGTCTCCCTCTCCTTTTATATATTCATATTTTATCTTAATGAAAAACACAAATTGATTCAGATTTACAAACCTGACCTCACAGTATATACATTTAGAATAATAATATTGTGTAAATGACAGAAGTAAACATATGATGGAATAATAACAAGAAAAATCCTTAGACATTTTTTGGAATTTAATGGCATGTGAAGCATCAAGGAGCTTGCACAATATGGTTGAGTAAGTCTAGTATGAAGATAAGGGTAATGTGTAGCACATGGGATGAATGGATGAGGGTAGCATGCAAGCATGTAGAGAGGCACACATCAAAATGATTTGAATCAGCTAGTTTGGACATGATGAGATAACACATTAGTCGGGTGAGCACAAAGGAGCACAAATGACTATTGAGATAGGTTGGGCCAAAATATCATTTGGGAAAAGTATGTAATATGAAACATTGACCCTATCGAAATGGAATGATGAAACCTTCTTCAATTTGGATCTATTTCTTGTAAATTCCAAGAGAGAGTTGGGTAAGGAAACAAGAATTTGACCAAGTACAATTTGGATTATAAGTGGTAACGTGAGATGATGAGTTGGTGAAGGATTTGGAGGGGAAATGAATAAGTTTATATGGGTTTGGATAGTGTGAAATCACCCAATCTCTAGCATGATTGGGTGGATCATTGCATAATTCATGACACAATTTTCTTACATGACAAAGTGTAGGGAGATATGTTCTTGTAATTTAGAGGAAAATATAAGAATGCAAACATAAGACAAATAAATACAGAAGCTTCTGCTTGAATAAATCATTTATATTCATTAATTATTCTCTCATATACATCCATTGATCTATAACTCTTCTCTCTTCCTTCTTCACATTACAGTGTCCCAACCACACATATATAAACACCAAACATTTAAATATGGAATCATGCATACTCTAGTTTCCTTTCCTCACGAAAACTAAGGCTTCACAATTTAACTAAACTTTTCTGACTATCCTTTAACTTAACTCAACATTTTTCTTTTTCTTGACTCAACTTTTCTGACTTTCCTTTAACTTAACTCAACATTTTTCTTGTTCTTGACTCAAAATTTCTAGACAAATCATTAGGCTTCTAACTCAAGCTCACTTGACTTCTAATATTACTCTCAAATTTATTTCCTTAACTTAACTCTACTCTTCATGCATCACATGCATATGGGAGTAATTACTATTTCTAAAACTACCCCTTAATTATGAAGATATTTCTCAACCATAACTTAATTGTTACTCAACTATGCATGCTACACTTGCAATAAAAATTTGACTCAAATAACTTTTTACAATGTATTTTTTTCTTTTTCATTTATTCCATATTTTATACCCTTGAAATTTCTTCATTTTCAGTTGTGCTTTCTTGATGGAAGCTCCCTATTTCTTCACTTGCTATTGCTCCAATTTTTCTTTGAATTCTTTTATATTTGTTCTAAAAAACAATTCAAGATTTCATAGCCTATCTTCTATAGATTTCTCTTGAAATATTCATTCACTCATAGACTACTACCAGGAATCTTCATCTTCAAACTATGAGATTTTCCATGCTTCATCCACTTCATATTCCTGATCTTATTTCTGCCATATTTCTTAATAGTATAATTTGATCTCTTCTTGACTCCATTCTTGAAAGGTTGCTTCAATGCTTTCTTCTTTGTTTTCGGAAACTTCCATGCCCTTTCCTACATATTTCTCATCATATTCTCTTTAAGCTATAACTGTAGCTAGATTATTTTCCTGTCTAATTTCACACTCAAAATCAATGTTAAAAACATCTTCATTATGCTCTACAATGAGATATTTCTCTATTTATTATTTCTTCTTTGACTCATCAACTACATTGAGGCTATGTTCCATTGTTATGTTATTAGTGGATATTCTCATGAAAAACTCATGAATCACTTTATCCTCTTCTTAGTCATTAATTGTTGCTAGATCCCACACTACTTCATGACAAATTATAACTATTGCCTCATAACTTGCTGCTATAGTGGTAGCTTCAACCTTCAATTGTTCATAAAACATGGCACTTTCCATATTTCCACAATTAGTCCTTGTTTCAAAAAAGAGACCATACATTTCATCAACGTAATTTCTATCGAGTCTGTGGTGAGATATCTAAGCATGCACGTGTTCATTAGTAATTTCAACTTCACCAAAGTCATGATTTTTTGTTGGATACAGGAGAGATGAACTTTAAGCTCTACAAATGATTAATTCATATGAAAAATTGTCTTTGTTATTCTCAAACTTAAATGGCTTAAACTATGATGAAAAGAGGTCATCATCAACTACAATCATACCAACTAGATCCCACATGTTATTCACCTCTTTATTGGAAGCTTTACCATCACCAACAAGGTCTATTTTTGGATTCACCAATTCACAAATCACTTTGCAGTCACCATCCACATGTGTTTCCTCACAATGGGATTCACCATCCATGTCACAGTGGGGTTCTCGAGCATCTATATGCTCTTCCTCTACTTCACACTTACAAGCTCTATCTTCTCACTCTACAATATTTGATGTCTCTTCTTCATCCATATGCATTTCTACATGGCGGGCTTCACTTTTATATTCTTTATGACCATCATCCACATTTAAGTGGGTCCAAGATCTATTTTAATCCTAGATTTTTTCTCATTTACTCCCATACCTGTAGCTGACTTTCTATTGATTCTTCAACATACTGTAACAAAATTTGTTACTTTATGTCACTTTCCATTATGCCAAATTCTACTTTCAGGGCCTTCCATGCTTCCTAGGAGGATGTATCTTTTTCTACCTTGCACAAGGACTTCTGATCCAATTCATGTTTTATAACATCCCAACATAAGGATTCACATACTTCATCATATGGGTTATTAGACTGATACTCAATAAACTCTTTACATCGAAGAAAAGTTTTCATTTTGAAAGTTCCCAAAAGTAAAATAAAAATTTACCAATAAAATTTGGAAGTGTTACAAGATCTATCCTAATCCATTCATCCTCAAATTTTTCTACTTCATCTACATGTATTTTAGATTTCATGACTGTGGCAAGAACTTATATGAGCTCTTTGAAATACTTTTCCTCTTCCTTTTGATTTATTTTCTCGGTTTGCTTCAGTCTTGATTTGTGACCCATGACTGTTGTTTTTCTTTTTTTCTGTCTTCTTTCCTTATTGTGTCAGCTTTCTAGACATGAACATCACATACACTTTATTATATTTAAAACTAAACGTTTTAACCTTTACTTTAATACTAGCTCCCGACAACTACTAGCCACTTTTTTAAGCTCTTCTATGAAGTTTCTTATGGAGCCTCATGCCCATAGCTTGTGGTGAAGACTCCTTTTTTGTTTAGTTTTTTTGGCTCTTACCTCTTTATATGGTGGTGGCTTTATAGGCGGCTCGCCCTAATATTTCAGTAGTTGGGTTTACAAACCCTTAACGAGCTGTAATTTCTAATTATGTACCAATGTAGGAAAACTTGGATTTGTAGGTTACTCATAATATCCAAGGCTCTTAGTGGAAGTAAATTGTGACCTTATTAAGTCCATTGGTTATTTAAAACCTTGCTAAATTTTTCTCTGATATGGCTTGTTATTTAGTGGCAGAGATAAACATGCATAAATAATGAAAATAAGTACACAATTTTCTTCTTGAATAAAATAGTTCTATCCATTAATTGTTGTGTCATGTACATCCATTGAGTTGTTGCTATTATCTCTTCTTACTTCACATTACAATGTCCTAGCCATGATTATATAGGCACTAAAATTTTTAAATATGGAATCATGCAAACTCTAACTTTCTTTTCCTCATGCAAACTATGACTTGATACTTTAATTAAACTTCTCTAACTTCACTTTAAACTAATTCGACATTTTTATTTTCCTTAACTTAGAATTTCTTGACAAGGAATTAAATTTTTAACTCTCACTCGCTTGACTTATAATATTATAATTAACTTGGTTTACTTCACTTAACTTAACTCTTCATACATTGCATGCGTACGATATTACTTACTATTTCTATCAAGTGAAACGATTTTGATTTATGACAAAGTTGTGATCGATGGAAGTAAATCAAATAGGAAATTTTGGGATAGATTTGTATAAATTGTGTTCTCTTATAATTTTTAAATTGCTATACGAGACTAGAATTTGAATATTTGACATTGATTGCATACGGTTACTTTTTATGTTAAGGAATAATTGTATGGAATGATTATATAGATACTTTGATAAGTGTTAAACTTATGAATTTTAATAACCATGAAATATAAAAAGTGAGGTGTAATATGGAATCACGTAGTTCAAGAATGAGAAAATAAATAAAATAGATGAAACGAGTCACGATGCACCACAAATCTATAGTGATGGTCCATTTGGATGCACTAATTCAACCTCTTAGTGATGGGTCATTTGGGTGTGCTGATGTGGGTGACTTGGTTTCTCAGCAATGCATTCATGGTTTTCTAATTACTAGATGAAAATTTTTACCAAAATCTTAATACCTAACAATAAATTTATATAAAAAAATACTAAACTACATTTTTGTATATTTTATTTTACAATATGAGTAGAAAATTTTTTTACAATAAGAAAATTTTAAATACTAAAATAGTATGAAGAAATAACTAAATTATTGTTATGTATCTCTTTGATATATTTTTCATGGTGAAAAGAAAATTGAGATGTGAGTATAATACATATGCAAAAAATGAAGGTTTAAAATGCATATACTCATGAATTTGTATTTTACTTTTTTTGGATTTCTTTATATATAGGTCTGTGTAGAAAAAAGGTGAGATTTTTTTTTATTTTTTTTATTTTTATTTTTAATTGTTATATTTGTAGGTTTTAACCATGAACAGAAATTATCTACACACGAATCTTATAACAGAAAATAAACAATAGCGAGAGCATAAAACATAAAATAGATAAACACAAATATTTTCCCCTGGATCCCAAATCGGAATGACCAGCTTGATTTTTCATTATATTCCTTTTAGTGTTACAACAAATATATATACATGCCAAAGCATACATAAACCCCAATCCATTAACCCTAGATTAGAACATAACCATAGTTCCCTTGATCGGATCTACAAAATACCAGTGGCCGAAAACCATCGTACCCCAAAACCATGTGCAAACTCATGCACAAAACATGGGTGGGTCTGCCTATGAGTGGGTCCACACACCAAAAAAAAAAAAATCGCCGAGGCACTACCCCGGACCCCAACAGTGGGGGCTGCCTCCCCACTTGTGACCCCCCTGCTGCGCCCGGCAGACTCTTCAAAGTGTCCACCTTTACCAAAAACACCCTTTTAGCCTCAACCATATCTCTAACAAAGTGATATTGAACATAAATGTGCTTTGTCTTTGAATGGTAAGCAGGGTTTTTAGCCAAGAAAATTTCACTTTGGCTATCACAGTCTATCCTTATAGCTTGTTGTACCAACCCTATACTTGAACACAATCTATGCAACCAAACTACTTCCTTGCTTGTATGAGTGGCTGCTATGTATTCTGCCTTTGTAGTTGAAAGAGGCACTACATACTGCCTTTTACTCATCCAACTGACTGCGCCTCCAAATAGGTTAAACACATACCCACTTGTAGATCTTCTTTGGTCCAGATCTCCAGCCCAGTCTGCATCAACAAAACCACGAATGTCCAACATTCTTTCCAATCCTAGTCTTCCCTGGTAGCACAAGCCATAATCACTAGTGCCACGTAAATATCTGAAAACCCGCATCACTGTTGTCTAATGATCCTTCCCTAGGTTTGACATAAACCTGCTCAATACTCCCACTACATGTGCAATGTCTAGTCTAGTATAGACCATTGCATACATCAAATTACCCACTGCACTTGCATATGGAACATGGGACATATCCTCCTCTTCTTCTTGTGTCTTGGGACACTATTCAGCAGACAACTTTACACCTATAAGAATAGGAACATTCACCAGTTTACTATCCTGCATATTGAACCTCTTTAATATAGTCTTCACATACTTCCTCTGGTTTAACCGGAGATTCCTCTTTTCCTGATCTCTCTTAATTTCCATGCCCAAAATATAGTTTGCAGCAACAAGATCCGTCATGTCGAATTTGGAGAATAGTTAGGTCTTCAAATCTTGGATAATTTCTTTGTCATTTCCAATCAACAACATATCATCCACATACAAGACCAAATAAATAACACGGTCACCAATTAATTTAAAATAAACAAAATGATCCTCCTTGCTTCTGGTGAAGCCAAGTCCCCGTATATAGGTATCAAATTTCTGATACCACATCCTTGGTGACTGTTTTAACCCATAAAGAGACTTCTTCAACCTACATACTAGTTCTTTCTTACCCTTCACCACAAAGCCTTCAGGTTGCTTCATGTAGATCTCCTCTTCTAGATCGCTGTGAAGAAATGATGTCTTCACATCCATCTGTTCTATCTCAAAATCAAATGCAGCAGCAACAGATAAAAGTAATCTAATAGAAGTAACTTTGGAAACAGGAGAAAAAATATCACCAAAATCAATTCCCGGCACTTGGGAATAACATTTTGCTACCAACCGAGTTTTGTATTTCTCCACCTTGCCTTCTACATTCATCTTCTTCTTAAACACCCATTTTCTCCCAATGGGCTTCCTTCCAACCAAAAACTCCACCAGATCCCATGCCTCATTTCTGTGCAAGGATGCCATTTCATCAACCATGGCCTCCTTCCAGAGTTTTCCATCCTCGGAATCTACTGCCTCCCTGACAATTCTGGGATCATCATCAATTATAGTTAAGGCAAAACCTGAACAGAAAGCAGATGGACTATACCTTTCCGGTTGCCTTCTTTCCCAAACTGATCTTCTCAAAGATGGAGTTTGTGGCTCTTCCTCTTCTAAATCTTCTTCTGCTGTAGAGTATGATTCATCCTCCTTTAGCTCAAACTTTATCTTCTCAGGTTCCTTTGGTATGATTTCATGTTTAACAGCATATTTCACCTCTCTAAACACCACATCTCGGCTGTACACAACCTTCCTTGTTTCCGGGATCCAAAGCTTGTAACCTTTTAAACCATCCTTATACCCAATAAAGATGCACCTTTCAGATTTATTATCCAACTTGGTCCTTTTCTCCTTTGGAACATGTACATATGCATCACATCCAAATACCCTTAGATGTGAAAGAGAGGGTTTCTTACCAGTCCATACCTGATGTGGAGTCTTATCCTCCAACGCTGATGAAGGTGATCAATTAACTAAGTAACATGTAGACTCCACTACCTCTGCGCAGAATTCTTGTCCTAACCCGGTACCACTGAGCATGCTTCTTGCCTTTTCCATTAGTGTTCTCTTCATTCTTTCTACAACTTTGTTTTACTGAGGTGTGTAAGGAGTAGTCTTATGTCGTGCTATACCACAATTCTTACAGAACTCTCCAAATTCCTTCTTGCAGAACTCCCCACCATTATCTGTCCTCAGCGCCTTTATATTCTTCTTTGTCTGGTTTTCCACCAGAGCCTTAAATTCTTTAAATCTGTCAAAGACTTCAGATTTCTTCCTCAAGAAATATATCCATGTATTCCTTGAGAAGTCATCTATGAATGAAACATAGTACACAGACTTTCCCAGTGATGGAACTGACACAAGTCCAAACACATCACTGTGCAAAAGTTCTAATATCTTGTTCGCCCTCTTAGCACCAAAAGGAAAACTCACCCGATTCTGCTTCCCATATACACAATGTTTACAGAAATCAAAATCCATAGAGAAATTAGAAATACCTTCTACCATACCATTTCTATGTAGTATCCGAAGGCCCTTCTCTCCAATATGTCCAAGCCTTTGATGCCATAGCATGGTCTTTTATATAGAGACAACTAGGCTTTCCACTCCACTTTCAGGAACCACATAACTATTACACCCATCAATAACAGTGCTACCTTGTAGCTTGTACAGAGTTCCAGTTCGAACTCCCCGCATTAATACCAGTGCTCCCCCAACCATCTTGTAGGCATCTTTCTCGAACATTGTTTTTACACCTGCATCATCCATCTTACTTACAGAAATCAGATTTCTGGCCAATGCAGGAATATGCAGAACAACAGGAAGTGTTCTAATCCTTCCACCTTGCAGTTTCAGCTTGACCTTTCCACGTCCGATGATTTTGGCCTTCCTATCATCCCCTAGGAAGACATCACCATCATATTTCTCATACTCACAGAACCACTCCCTATGGGGAGTGAAGTGAAAGGATGCACCTGAGCTAATCAACCATGAATCATGATCTACATGTGTATTTGAAGAAGAAGCCAAATACACATCCCCACCTTCATCCGAGGTGGTTTTTGCCTCTGTAAAAGGAGCATCATCAGGTCCCTTTCCTTTCTCAGGAGCTTTAGATCTGCACTCCTTTTTGTAGTGCCCTTCCTTTCCACATTTCCAGCATGCCTTTACAAAATTTCCAAGAGATTTAGATCTCCCTCTAGATTTGGATCTCCCACTCGAAACCTTATTCTTGCTTCTATTTTTGGACCTTCCTCGTACAGATAAGGCATCTCCATTCTGGCCCTCCATATTTCTCCGTCTCATTTCCTCCAACAGCAAGGCTGAGACAATGTCATCAAAATTCAAGGTAGTTGTATTGCTACCTATTGCAATAACCAGACTATCCCACGAGTCTGGTAGAGAACACAACAAATTGATGCACTTATCTTCATATAAGATTTTAATATCAATAGATGACAGCTGACTTACCACAGTATTGAAGGCATTCAGATGCTCTGTCACCAAGTCTCCATCCTTCATCCTCAGGTTATACAACTTTTTCTGCAGGAACAAATTATTCACCAGAGACTTAGATTGGTAGAAAGTCCCAAGTTTTTCCCTCAAATTCTTCGTCGTAGCTTCCCCAGATACATTGAACAATACTGAATCTGAGACACAGAACCGTATTGTGCTCTTAGCCTTTCGATCCAGTTTCTTCCAGTCTTCATCTAACATTGCCATTGGTTTAGTACCTGGATCTACCGCGATCCACTGATATTTATCCACCAGCAGATCCTCCATCTTGAGCTTCCACAACTCAAAAATATGACCATTAAATTTCTCAATCTCTATCTTTCCACTGCTTGCCATCTTCTTTCACTGCAAGAATCGATCCCATAGATCTCCCACTGAATAAGGTCTACCTCATGCCCGAGCAAAAAAACCTCAGCAGCAAAGGTGTCCCCTTGAAGCCGAAACAACCCTGATACCAAATGTAGGTTTTAACCCTAAACATAAATTATCTACACATGAATCTTATAACAAAAAATAAACAATAGCGAGAGCATAAAACATAAAACATATAAACACAGAGATTTTCCCCTAGATCCCAAATCGGGACGACCAGCTTGATTTTTCATTATATTCCTTTTAGTGTTACAACACATATATATGCATGCCGAAGCATACATAAACCCCAATCCATTAACCCTAGATTAGAACATAACCATAGTTCCCTTGATCGGATCTACAAAATACTAGGGGTCAAAAACCATCGTACCCCAAAACCATGTGCAAACTCATGCAAAAAACATGGGTGGGTCTGCCTATGAGTGGGTCCACACACCAAAAAAAAAAAAATTCGCCAGGGCGCTGCCCTGGACCCCAACAGTGGGGGTTGCCTCCCACCTTGTGACGCCCCTACTGTGCCCGGCGCAACGTACAACGCGTGGGGCTAGTCGTGGAAAGAATATAACACATACCCAACAATATTTTATCTAATTCCTTGCAAATTTATATCAAAGTTTTAGTTGAAGTAATTTAGGAGTTTTCACATATTTAAAAAAACAAAATTAGCTCATGGAGTGTAACTCACTTGACAATTAACTTATTATCAAGTATTATGTAAAAGCATGAAATTCACAATTCAAGTAATTTAGGTCAACCAAAAAATAATATTTTTTTTATCTATTTTTTTATTATATTTTTAGAATGTGATATGTATATTGTATTATGTAATTTTTTATATAATTTTCAAATAAATATACATTAAATTAAATACTTAAAGATTAGTTAAAAATATTCTAGATTTTCAAAATATTATATTTTAATTTTATAATTAATTAAAAAATAATCTAATTAGCATATTCTAATTTTATATTTAATTAAAAGGAAAAATATAATATAAAAGAACGAGATTGATATGATTAAATATCATGGGGTTTGAATATCTATTTTAAAAAATGTAAAATATAATTATCCCCTATCCACTTGTGGAATATTTGTGCAAACTCCTTCAATGCAATGACAAACAAGTTGTTTCTAATCATATCAACAGATATTGAAGGGAAAAAACAAGAATGGATGTTCGAGAAATATTTCCAGGAAAAGATGTCGTGTTCTTCAGAGTTGGCTACCCCCAAAAAATTAAAAACCCAAAAAATAGTTGACTTTATATAAGATACGTGAATGTTAAGTGAAAAAGAAACCTAGATATAGGTGCTAGACAATGGTAGCCACCAAGTTGGCAGACTTAGGGGACTTAGGGTGTCAGAGCCAATTTTGTGTATTAATTGTTAAGTGTCTTAAATGGGTTTCTTAAGTGCCCATTGTCTCATATACAAATTTTTTCCTTATAACACTTTTGTCATAAATATAAATTTTTATCTTAAAATATTTATTTCCTTAAACCATTTTTGTCCTAAATATAAAGTTTTGTCTTAAAATATTTTTGTATTAAACTATTTTTGTCTTAAATATAAAGTTTTTTTTTTAAATAGTTTTGTCTTCAAATTTTTTTGCCTTAAATTTTATATTTTTTTTCTTAAATTTTATACTATTTTTGTCTCCAATATTTTTATCTTAAATTTTATATTTAAGACTGAAAAAAATTGAAAAACTGAAAAGAAGTGGAGCAGAGGATTGATTTTCACAATATTACGAATTAGTTAAATAGGATTACATGGGAAACATCGGTAATAAATAACTGGAGTAAACTCGACTAAACTGGACTAATTAGAAACTGAACTAGACACTTGGACTGACGGTTTCGACACCTAGCAAGTGGTTTGGATTACATTCTTTAACACTCTCGTTTAATTACAACCACATAAAAATTTAATTAAGATACCCGCCGGTCTATGTCTCAGCGAGGCCTAGAATTTAAAAATTGACTTTCAACTAGATTTATTTTTCTTCTTCTCTTTTTCCAGATTCTATAGCCTCTAAATTGTTTCATATTTTTCGCTTTGTTGTATCCTTTAAACGTCAGATTCTTGATTTGCTGGTGCAGGTATTTTACTATTCCAGGTTGTCTAAGCCTGTCCTCGAATTCTTCAAAAAATGACTTGTATGTGGGCTGCTGCCACATATTGTCTTCTGTAGTGTGCTTTTCATTATTACTCTGCTACAACATAAGATTAGAATAATATATGATTTCTTCAAAACTCCAATACCTGAAAAATTTCATTGACCTATTCATCATGCATGTCATCTTCAAAATTCATATCTATGTCTTCTATGTAGATTTGATCCAAACATGGTGTTGCAAGCCATGTTTCAATAAATTTTAACTCTTCTTCATAATCAATTTGTGTACCTGCACACTTGAAATCATTGTTAGAATAAAAATATTTGCAGAACAACATTCGTTCTGGTATTTCTACTCTACTGTGAGAGCTTTCTCCTGTTGTGTTTCTTTTTCTACTTCTATCTCTATCTCTGTTTCTGCTTTCCCTTTGCGGACTTTTTTCTTTTCTTCTGTCTCTGCTTCTTTCTGTGTCTCTTCCTTATACTCTGAAATGAGAAATTTCTGTTGTTCTTCTTCTTTCTCTGCTTCTTTCTCTATTTATGCTTTCTCTTTGCAGACTGTATTTATCTCTATTTCTGTCTCTATCTTTTCTTCACTAACCTATGCTGGTGCAATCAGGTTGTCTTCCACTAACTGAAGTGGGGTTATCTCACCAAATAGCATCATGTCAATATCATGTTTTTGTTGCATCATCTACAACCAGTCATCATTAGCCAATAAATCTTGATCAAATTTTGTATCAACAATATTAGTCTCTGGATTTACCATATCATCAGCAAGCTCAGTTGCTGGAATCACCATATCATCATCAGCAAGCCATGTTGCTGGAATCAACAATTCATCATCAGTAAACTCTATTGTTAGAATCGTCAAGTCTTCATTAGCAAGTTGTGTTGCTAGAATCGTCAAGTCTTCATCAACAAGCTCTATTGTTGGATTCATCATATCTTCATTAGTAAGCCATGTTGCTGGTATCATCAAATCTTCGTCAGCAAGCTCTGTTGCTAGAATCATCAAATCATCATCCACATGTAGTTGTGTACAGTGGGGTTGAGAAGCATCTTCATGCTCTCTCTCTGCTGCTTCTACACTTTCTTCACGGACTTCATCCACCTATGACTGAGCACAATGGGATTCAACAAAATCTTCATCTCGATGTAGATCTGCTACTACAGATCCACCTTTATCTGCATCTTCAATACTCTCCCTTGTACCAAAACACCTCTCAAGGGTATCCCATGCCTCCTTGGCTGTCTTGGCATCTGAAATCAAGGGAAGTATACTTTCATCGACTGATTCTTTTATGCATTTTAATGCATAGGCGTCTTTTTGCCTCTTTATTTCTAGATCTAAAAAGATCTCGAACATCTTCTATTTTTTCTTTAGCCTCTTGGATTTTCCCATTACCTCGTTGTTTGGCTTCCACAAAAAAATGAGTCTTCATATGCATCAAATACCTTGTTTCTAAAAAAAATTCTCTTCCTCAAAAAATATCTTTCTACAGATTCACTTTTACAAGGCTTTCACACTCACAATTGTAAGCTTTTTTTTTTTTTAAAGCTCCAAAAAAAATTCTTCTCCTTTCACATGCCATAAAATAATTTCGTTTTTAAGTATACCTTGAAGCATTTTTTTTTCTTTTTTTTTTTAAGAATGTGTTGGCTCCCTTTTAAAAACCTTAAGATAAAGCTTTTAAAATCCTTTAAATAAATACATTGAGTGTGCTTTTTTTTTAATGAATTTTTAACATGCCTTTCTTTCATTAAATTATGAGCCGTTTTCAAAAAAATTCCTTTGAATACGATAATGCTTTCATAGCTTCATGAGTTTAACTTTTTAGAATCCTTTGAATGTGTTTGACCTTCATTGGATATTCGTAAATCATATTAAAACAAAACTTTACGCAATTTCTCCATGTCGGATTTGGATTTCTGAAAAAATACCTTAACACAAATGATGGAACCCTTGTTTCACATGCAGCTTAACGCAAATGATCCACTCAGCCCCCGCGTCACTTGAAATCCGTGCAAGCAATTGAAACTTAATGCGGCTATTAGCTCTTGGCTCCCGCATTATAATGTTGAGCTTCTTAACAAGAAGTGCATTAAGACTAATGCTAAGAAGCTTTTAAAACAGAGCGTTACTGCAGAAATTAAAAAAATATATATATTTAAAAAAATAAACTCTCTTCAATCACCTTTGCTTGCTTCTTTTTTGATTTCTTCATCTTTTTTTTATTATTTCCGCATCTTCACTTCGCTCACACCGTTATTGCTCGTAAGTATTATACAATGTCTCTTCGATCTCTGTTGCTCTCATGGAGTCTTACATAGGCTCGCCTCTCCTCTCTACTACTCCACCTTGGCTTTGTTGTTGCTCTCTCAGGAGGCTTATGAAAGCTAGCTCTGATACCATGACAAAAATTGAAAAATTGAAAAGAAGTGGAGCAGAGGATTGCTTTTCACAATATTACATATTAGTTAAATAGGATTACATGGGAAACATCAGTAATAAATAAATGGAGTTAAACTCGACTAAATTGGACTAATTAGAAACTAAACTGGACATTTGCACTGACGGTTTCGACACCTAGCAGGTGGTTGGGATTACATTCTTTAACAAAGACAATTTAGCTAATATTAAATTTTAATGTAAAATAACTAAAATGATAAATTTTTAAGATGAAAGATTTATTTTATCCTAAAAACATGTCTTAAAAGTTTCGTGTGTAGTAATGACTTCAAATAATGAGATTGATCTTGCATGTTTGAATGATAGAAAAATTAAAATTAACTATGACGAGCATCATTTTTTGGTGGTATTTGAATCCTAATGATTTACTACGCTATTTAGTATCGGACTCAAATAGGTTTGACTCAAACAGGTTTCATATAATGACACCAAATCGTGGATGGGGTAATTGATGCAAGAGCATTAGGCTCAGAAAATCCTTTGTATTTTAATAAACATAGGGGTCTTGTGTTTTCAAAAGAATATTGGTTTCTTATATAATTATTAATGTTTTTTAGTGACATTTAGAATAGATATTGAGAGAAATTTGTAAATGTTCCCGAATGATTGGAGAACATGAGGGAAGTAGGATAGTTGAGATTCCATAGGAAATGAGAGATTTGAAATTTAATTGTAATTCCTAATGTAGAATTGGTTCCATGATTTTATGAGTTTGAAAGGAGTTTTAGGGATAAAGGATATATTTTAGGACTTAGAGGATTTGGAGGATTTTGTTGAGATAATGGAGGATCTGAACCTAAATTGGTTCGTAATATTTTGTATAAATTGTAAAGCCTCAAGGCAAAAGAGGACAGTAGCAGGTAGAAGAGTTTTTAGAGAAATAAGGTTTGTTGTGGTAAGCCTACGGGAAGTTGGAGAAAAGGGCCATTGATTATAATATCAGGCCAGGGAAAAGAGGTCTTTTGTAATTATTTGATTATATGTATATTGAAGGAATTTGATTTCTGAATTACTGTGTGCACTGATTTATTGAGTTTTAATGAAGGAAATGAATGAGCAGAGTACTCGAAATCAAATGATGTAATGAATGAGTTCAGGATATTGAGTGTGGTTTTAAAAGGTTCAAGTATTCAGTTATAAATTGATTTCTATGTGGATTTCCTTTACCAAAGGCCGATCATTGATCACAGTATGGATCAATGCCATTGAAAGAAATATGATCTTGTAAATTTGATATCCAAACACAATTGCATAAAGGAAAGAAATTTGTTCCTATCGTAGTATATACATGAAGGTTGACTTATGAGCTGAGGGTTCATATATAGGGATTTATGAAACCTGTGAATTGATAAATAGTGGAGAGCGCACAAATGGAGTAAAAAAAATACTATTATATAGTGAAAGGGCTATCAGAAATTGATGCCTAAAAACTGTGAATTTATTTTTTAGAGGAATGGTAAGTCAAAGGCCAACAAAATTGTGAAGAGGGTTTCTACATAGAAGAGAAGCAGAGAACTATTAGTCAGTGAAGAGAAAGCAGAATTGCAAAGAAAATGAATTGCATTTGTGTGGAATTACAACGAAACCAGGAGTATGAAACCATGAGTAAATGGCGAAGACAGAATAGTGAAGATGGTTTTGAAAACCAACTAGTGGTTTTCACGTAGCAAAAGGATGGTAAGTGGTAATTTTTGGATCGAATGCGATACGCCTCCGCAAGTGACATGTGGATGTACAAAACCACTTATTTCGCATGAGTTTGGAAAATTAAAAGTTATGAATCTTAGTTATGCGATAGTCATTGGATCGTTGGGTTGGAGCATGATGAAGTGTCAGCCGTAAGATTTGATAATGATGGACGGTGAATAGGTAAGTTAGATATGCTGTGGGTCCGAAAATATATTAATGTTTATCGGCCTTTATTATTGGTAAATGCATATATTTATTTGGTAAAGTGTGGGCCATATATAGTGAGCCTCGATGCGGCCTGTTGATAGGCGAAAATGGTAAGTCATGAAGAATGATGATAATTCTATTATAATAATATTATAGTAGAATTATAGTAGAATAATGGAAACTAAACCTAATTTAATCTTTGAAGGATATTGTGGATATGCGGGGGTAATAAATATTAACCAAAGTGTCCGATAAGGTGAGTTGGTAAAGTTGTGGGCCGTAATATTTATATGGTTTATTTGGGCTTAAACCATATAATAGGAAATCATAAGTGGATATGACATTATGCTAGCACTTGGGTATTTTAACCTAAGTCAAATTCCTAAGAATGAAATATCAGAATGGTATTTCTATATGGTCTTAACCATAGGTTTGGTAAAAGGAAATATGCTTCCACTTAAGAGTATTTAAAGTCATAAAACGTTTAGAATTTAGATAAGATAAATCAAAGGACTTCCGCTTATAAGGTTAACTTGGGATTGTTAAAAGGGTATGAAACCTTAATGAACATAATAAATTTTTGAGTATGAGATGGTAAATTCTGGGAATGAATGTGACATGCATTTTTTTACATGAAGAATGTGGGTTTTTACTATTGTGACTGCATCATTTTTGGTATCAGAGCCAGGAACATCTCTTTGAAGGTTCAAGTTTGTTTTAACTGGAACTAGAATGAATGCATGTGTGATGGAGAAAATAAAATGGATCAGACTTTGAATCTGATAGATTGCAGCACATAGAGATACAATGCAGATGCGAGGTGAAACAAGATCACACAGAGATGTTGAAGGTGAGTTGATAAGTACTATTTTAACTTTGGTTTGAAAATTATGTTTGCAGAATTCGAGTTGTAGACAGTTGAAGAAAATCTCAGCAACTGAAGATCACAACTTTTAGAGAAGTGATGAAGGAATCCAGTAAAGGATTCTAAGTGGAAGAAGAATGTGGCATAACCTTGAAGAATTCCAACAGAGGTTGGATAAAAAGGATATTTGTGTTCTTAGAAGGTGCATATGAGTTGAAGCCTAGAAGGAGTAGAGAGGAATGCTCAAGAGGTTCCAGAAGATAGAGAACCAGTGTTTTCCAAAAGACCAAATCCAGAGAAGAGGATAGGTGAGGTAAGTTGTAACAAGGAGGACTTGTTATTGTAGAGGCTTTAGTACAACTCATGGTGAATGAGTGAGGAACTCATGAAGATATAAATGGAGAAGAATATGACTACTGATAGTCATAGAAGAGATAGCATAGGTTCTGAGAGAGACCACAACAGAAGAAAGGAGAAAGAATATGCCAAGGCAAATGGCATAAGGAAGTAGTTGACTGATGCAGAATATGACAAAGATTTAGCTGAGATAAGAGAACAATTTAATAAATTGAAAATTATGATACAATAAAACCAGAGAATTGGTTGGATCATGAAGAAGAAAGTAAAGTGGCAGAGGCTATAATAGAAGAGAGAACAAAAAGTGAATATGCAGTTAGTAGAAGAGCTGAGAAAGCTTGAACAAGTGATGAGTGTACAATTGGAATGTGAAGAACTCAGAGAAGATGAGTTGAAAATGGAAGTTTCCATTTGTGAAGCAGAACAGGGAAAAATTCTAAGTGAAGCTGAAGACTAGAGATCTATGAAAGATCTTATGAATCATTGTGAAGATTTAAGACATCAAAAATTTTACCTTGCTGAAGAGGGAATTATTGATGATTTCCTGAGTTGTTGGGAAAGTTCATATCAGTTAGATGATGCAAAACCTTGTATTTTTTAATCTAATGATTTTGATGTGATTACAAGTTTTGCAGAGGACAATAAATCTTTTGAAGCTATCAAGTGTATGGGAGAGTATATTTCAGAAGATAAATACTCTGAATTAAAGAATGATGAATAATGTCTCTTGAATGAGGAAAGCATCGATGCATTTATATTTGAAGTTGTTATAATACAGGAAGAATTCTTGTGAAAGAAGAAGATGGAATTCATTCCGAAGAATTGATGTGTGAAGCAACAGTTAAGACTGCTGAGCTTTGTGATTTACAAACTAAATATTTGTGTATAAATGAAGGAATTGTAAGTGATGTGGAAATACTTCAGAAATTCAAAAAATAAATTGCATTGCTGGAATATTTGTTGGAAAACTCAGAGTATGATAGAGAGATCGCAGAAGACAGAGTTCACTACAGTGAACAAGAACAGAAAGACATCATGGAAGTAGATGATGTGGAAGAAAGACTTGTTGACAGTCTAGAGATTTGTTCAGAGAAATATTTAGGTAGAATTAATTAGCATACTTATGTGCTGATAGAGGAGGAAATTTCAGAGTAGCATACTGAAATGTTGCCAGAAGAAAGAAAGGCACTGAGGCCTTATGATTTTTATTTTAATAATTTTTTTGTGAATGCAGGTTTTGATGGAGATGCTGGAGAAAATTTGACACAGTTGGGCAGTCAAGTAAAGGAGAAGGAAGAAAATTCTGTGGAAATATTTAATCCATAGAATAAAGAACTAAATCGTTGGAAATTATGTTGAAGAATCAGGATTCAATACAGGAAGAAAAATCTCAATTTCAATATTGGGAAATGCAGAATGTGAAGATGAAAAATTCAGAGGACATCAACAAAAAAATAAAGCAAATAAATTAAGATAACAGTAAAGGGAATACTATGTATCAGTCCAATGAATTGTTGAAGGGAGAAGAAAAAGAAATTGTCATAAGTGACAATCAAGAAGAAGTTAGTAATTGCAAAAAATAAAAGGGTAAGGATGATAGGGTGGCAGTAAGAATAAAAGTTCAGCAATCAAGAGATGAAAGAAAGCAGCAATCAGAAGATTTATTGGACAGAGAAATTGAACTGATAAGAAGGATAATGATGAAAGTGTCTCAGAAGAAGACATCAACAAGAAATAAAAGAAGCAGCAGCAACAAAAGGAAGACAGTAACAGACTATGGAAGTACAGCCAGTGGAGAAAAGTAGCATAAAGTGTGGACACCTGGAGAAAAGCAACAAAAAACAATAGAAATAGATGATAAATTACAGAACAAAGTATGGGATCCAGGGACACAAAAATTTAAAAATCACACGATCAAGAGATCATTATTATTTTTAACCTTGGGATTCTGATGCATGAGCATTAGGCTGAGAAAATCCTTTGTATTTTAATATAAATAGGGGTCTTGTGTTTTCAAAAGAATATTGGCTTCTTATGTAATTATTATTGTTTTTGAGTGACATTTAGAATAGATATTGAGAGAAATTCGTAAATGTTCCCGAATGATTGGAGAACATGAGGGAAGTATGATAGTTGAGATTCCATAGGAAATGAGAGATTTGAAATTTAATTGTAATTCCTAAAGTAGAATTGGTTCCATGATTTTATGAGTTTGAAAGGATTTTTATGGATAACAGATAGATTTTAGGACTTAGAGGATTTGGATGATTTTGTGGAGGTAATGGAGGATGTGAACCTAAATTGGTTCATAATCTTTTGTATAAATTGTAAAGCCTCAAGGCAAAAGAGGACAGTAGCAGGTAGAAGCATTTTTAGAGAAATAGGGTTTGTTGTGGTAAGCCTATGAGCAGTTGGAGAAAAGGACCATTGATTAGAATATCAAGCCAGATACAAGAGGTCTTTTGTAATTATTTGATTATATGTATATATGAAGGAATTTGATTTTTGAATTATTGTGTGCACTGATTTATTGAGTTTTAATGAAGGAAATGAATGAGCAGATTACTCGAACTCAAATGATGTAATGAATAAGTTCAGGACATTGAGTGTGGTTTTAAAAGGGTCAAGTATTCAGTTATAAATTGAGTTCTGTGTGGATTGCCTTTACCAAAGGTCGATCATTGATCACAATATGGATCAATGCCTTTGAAAGAAATATGATCTTGTAAATTTGATATCTAAACACAATTTCATAAAGGAGAGAAATATGTTCCTATCGTAGTATATACATGAAGGCTGACTTATGAGCTGAGGGTTCATGTATAGGGATTTATGAAACCTGTGAATTGATAAACAGTGGAGAGTGCACAAGACTAGAGTAAAACAAATACTATTATACAGTGAAAGGGCTATCAAAAATTGATGCCTTAAAACCTTGAATTTATGGTTTAGAGGAATGGTAAGTCAAAGGCCAACGAAATCGTGAAGAGGGTTTCTACATAGAAGAGAAGAAGAGAACTATTAATCAATGAAGAGAAAGCGGAATTGCAAAGAAAATGAATTTTATTTGTGTGGAATTACAATGAAACCAGGAGTATGGAAAAATGAGTAAATGGCGAAGACAGAACAGTGAAGATGGTTTTGAAAACCAACCGGTGGTTTTCGAGTAGCAAAAGGATGGTAAGTGGTAATTTTTGGATCAAATGCAATACGCCTCCACAACCAACACGTGGATGTCCAAAACCACTTATTTCACGTGATTTTGGAAAATTAAAAGTGATGCATCTTAGTTATGCGATAGTCATTGGATCGTTGGGTTGGAGCACAATGAAGTGTCAGCCATCAGATTTGATAATGATGGATGGTGAATAGGTAAGTCAGATATGTTCTGGGTCTGAAAATATATTAATGTTTATCAACCTTTATTATTGGTAAATGCATATATTTCTTTGGTAAAGTGTGGGCCATATATAGTGAGCCTCGATGCAACCTATTGATAGGCGAAATTGGTAAGTCATGAAGAATGATGATAATTCTATTATAATAGAATTATAGTAGAATAAGGAAAACTAAACCTACGTTAAGCTTTGAAGGATATTGTGGATATGCGAGGGTAATAAAGATTAACCAAAGTGTCCGATAAGGTGATTTGGTAAAGTTGTGGGTTGTAATATTTATTTGGTTTATTTGGGTTTAAACCATAGAATAGGAAATCATAAGTGGATATGACATTATTCTAGCACTTGGGTATTTTAACCTAAGTCGAATTCCTAATAATGAAATATTAGAATGGTATTTTTATATGGTTTTAACCATAGGTTTGGTAAAAGGAAATATGCTTCCGCTTAAGAGTATTTAAAGTCATAAAAAGTTTAGAATTTAGATAAGAGAAATAAAAGGACTTCTGCTTATAAGGTTAACTTGGGATTGTTAAAAGGGTATGAAACCTTAATGAACAGAATAAATTTCTGAGTAGGAGATGGTAAATTCTGGGAATGAATGTGACATGCTTTTTTTTACATGAAGAATGTGGGTTTTTGCTACTGTGACAACATCAGTAATCATAGTGAAAAGAATCACTCACTCTTTGAGGGTGTCAAAACGCCCACGTATGTTTATAAAACTTTATTTATCGAAGGCCTGATTCAGTTGGGAATTTTTATTTCAAGTTCTCCGTGTGCTTGTGGTTTCTATGAACAATTTCTCGTCTATTTTTTTTATTTTCTCATTTTTTATCAATGACCCGCCTTCACATACATTCTACATGACTCGAGGGATGAGCAATGTGATCCTTTATCACATTTCTTATTTATCATAACTATGTAAGGACTTGGATTATTGTTTCAAAAGGTTGGACAATCAGGATATATCTATGATCTCCGCTTGTATGGGGTAGATCTTCCTCTCACCCACAAAGTGTTTGAAGATGAAGTTATATTATTTGGTTTACCAAAAAAAGAGAAGTGAAAAGAATTGTTACCACTTTACAACTATTTATGGAAGCCTCATATTTGAAAATGTTTTTCTTTAATTTCCTGGAGTTTCTCCAGATTAATTTAAGTAGAACTCTTGGTTTCACTAGATATTGCATGCCTTCTAAGTATTTAGTGATCCCTTTCATATTATTCTATAACAGGGTTTCCACATAGGAAGAACTAGCAGCTATATCTCATCGATAGGTCAAAAACTAGACTTATAGGACTCTCAACTTTCCATGTTGTCTCATATTAACAAAATCAGTCTTACAAGCATTTTCAAATTATCGTTTATCGGTAATTCCTATCCCTATTAGTATGTGTTAGCAATTAATATCACTATGCAGTAATTTTTTATGGATTGTTTCGGCTAAAAATCAGAAGTGGAAATTGGTAGGCTGGGAAAATCTGATTTCTCCAAAAAAGAATGGTGTATTAGGTCTCTGATGCCCATTCCATATCAGCGAAGCCTATGTTACAAATTTATCATGGTTTTGGATTCAGGGAAGTCCCAAAGTCTGGAATCAAATATGGTATCATACATCCTTGAATTTGAACTTAGGGGCAGAAAAATTACATTATTATGGAATAATTAAAGGCTCAAGGTTCTGGAATTAGGCACAAGCAACTAAGGATGTAGTGAAAAAATCATCCTCCTGGGAGATTGGAAGAAGGGGGGCTTTATTTTGGGAGAGTTGTTGGAAAATTTCCACCATTGATGAACAACTAAAACCTATTAGAGCAGTAACACAAGCCCATGGAGCCTTCAAGTGGTGTATTTTTGGATACCTTCAACAAATGAGCAGGGTTAGCAATATTGGAAAACAATGGGTGATTGGGAACTATGTGGGGATACAGACCTATGATAGATCCTTCTCAATAGAATCATAGTAGTTTCTACTTAAAACCATCTAGAACATTCAAGGTAAAAGAGGTGTGTTATTCCATAGCAAATCCACCTATTTATCATGATACCACCCCATGGAATAGAATTTGGAAGTATTTTGGATGGTAGAAAATTTCTACTTTTTTATGGTTGTTAGCTGGGTGGCGTACACTAACTTGGGACCATCTACACAAGAAATGTTTGAAGGGCCCCAAAATGTGGATTATATGTTTAAAATTTGAGAATATATTGAACACATTTTAGTCAACTACTCTTACGACCAGAAAATGTGGGTGTTTATACATCGAATTTTTGAAGGTGCCCTACCTAGTCTAATAGACACAAAGACATGGATAGAAAATTCGTTCCAGAAAAAACTAAAAAACCTAATTATAATGGAAGCTTGGTTTTTAAATTTGGGGTTTTCACTGGAAGTTATGGAAGGAGAGGAACCTAAGAATTTTTAAAGAAAAACAGAATCCCGTATCCATCTTAGAGGAGATTACAATTGAAAATATCAAAGAGAGAGTGTTGGTGTCCCTTTCTAACGTAGAGGAAGGAAACATTGATGATTATGAGGCCCTAATCCTTAATGGAATTGATATAAAACATAAAACGCATACAACCTTCTCTTTCAGGACTCATAAAAGGGAAACCTCTCTAACAAGAACATTCTCCCCCCCTTAAATATTTTATTGCACTGAGTTTCGACGTTGTCTCAAAAGGTAACTGAGGAGATGAAGATTTGGTAGGAATATTTAGAGATGAGAAATTTGACTTGATCCATGTGTATGCTCTTTCCTTCAGGATGGCCAAAAATAATCAAGTGGAATTAATTACATTCGAGAAAGGGATTAGAATAGTAGTAAGGGAAGGGTTTGGGTCGGTTCATATCAATGGGATTCCCAATTATTGATTAGTTTTATAAGAATGTTATTAGTAGGTCACCAGTTTGATAAAGTGATTCATTATTCAAACTCACAGGAAGTGGTAAGTAATTTCAAATACTTGTTGAATAAATTAGATTCATACACAGGTAGGGAATAAGGTGGCGTATATTTTGGCTAATTGGCGAAGCTCAAGAAAACATGTAGCCATTCACGTGTCATGATCATAATTGGTAAATAAGGAAGGCCCCCAATAATTAAAGCACTCAAAACACTAGGATAAGTAACTTCTTGTAGCTTGGGCCGTCGATGGGGGCAATACAAGGGCATCAGAATAGGCTAAATAAATTGGCATGTTGTCTCCCTTCAATAGCCAATTTTCGTTGGGCATAATAATTTTCATGCAAAGGGTTTGTATGGGAATGGAGGTGGCAATACTTGGAGAGAGATATGGGCTCTCCACATGGATTCACATGGGAAGCACGTGGCACATCCTAGGATCACACCATGGAAGCCACTAACCTGGGTCTCACCCGTGTTGAATGCATCATGCAAAGAGTAAAGTATTTTGTTAGGGTATTTTATTTTGTTAACGCAACCTCTTTCATTTGTGTAGCAATGGAGCACCTCTCCCATGGTGGATTGGTTATTGTAAGTCCTTGTATTGAAAACAATGGAATTTCATTGATGACCTCATTCTAGGTCACTTCTTGGGGATTAGGAAAACATGGTGTCTACAACACACTTCACTACCATCAAGGAATTTGTAAAAGACATGTTTTAATTATGGTTTCCCTTACATCATGCAGGTATATATTTATATAAAGTTATTTATTTTCTCAGGGTGGGAGAAAAAAATTATCATGTGGTTGGCGTTCATCATTTGTAGTGGTTCTGCTAGTGCTGGTGGTCTCCTCCTCAAGTGGCCACAATGAACGATAAGTGGGTACTTTCTCAATTTTTCAATTTCACTTAGTGGGTTGGAGTTATCCCTTCTTGTAGTACTAGGTACTCCTACTTTCCTTAACTCATTATCATTGGATACTACGTTTTTTTCAAGACTCACTTTTGCTCCATCTATGGTGTCCATGTTTATTTGTTATTTTTACATATCTCTATGCCAGGTCCCGTGTTTGAACTGGTCATGGTACTTCCTTTGAAAAATTCACAGAGTTCTGACCCGACGGGCTTTTCATTCAATTTCCCGATATTGGTATGTGGTGTCTGGTACCAAGGAACTTTCTCGGTATAGTTTTGAAATGTATTCTGACTTTTTTCACCCTTTCTCCTTCAAACCACTTGAACCCTCTCATGCTATGGTATTTAGAATTTATCAGTCTCTATGAAGTTATTCTATTGTGATTTTTTGTTTATTAAAGGGAAGGTTGTAGTATGCAACTTCAATAAATTTACTCCAGTTAGAGTATCTTGTAAGTGACAAACTAGCATTATTTTTGGGGTTTTCTTCCCTCTACTCATTATCTTTAACTTGTTTTCTTAATTTCTACAAGGGTGTCCTTATTCGAGGGTCAACAACCATTCACTCTCTCATTTTTTTCAAGTTTTTGTCTTATGACATGTCGGGCCTTATACAATGCTCAAAAACCATTTACTTTATCAGTTGGCTTGAGTGCTTGTTTTGTGCCTTGTTGGAAGTTTTTGAGTGGAAATGGAAACTTAGCAACAAATTTCTAGATGCCAGGGAGGTGCTCTGGGGGAATCTTCCTCAAGAAATTGTTAGTTGTTCTGTTGGAAATGAATAGAAAAATTTTTTGATGTGCCTCCCCTACAGGTTAGAAAGGATATTTTTCATTTGGAATCAAGGGATTTTGCAGATCAAAAATACCATTCAGATTCTGAAATTGGTGTAAATTCTCTTAAATGGGCTCCCTATCCAGGGAAATTCCGAAGGAGAAGAATTCATTTTCTTCATTATATCACCATACATCGACGTATGGAAATAGTACTTAGTATGTTCATTTAGGACAAACAGGTAGACAACTACAAGCTCTTTACTGGAAAAGAGGATATCAAGAGAATTTTGAGGGATATTACATATGACCTCAATGATATAGTCGTAATATTAAATTGAGTGGAAATATTATTCGTTTCTGGCTCAGAGACATAATCAAATGATCATTAGGATGACGACGTAGAGATCAATGTTCCACCTATAATAAGTGTTCCACCTCCGACCACTATAGATGAAAACTCTCCTCCTCTCTCTCGACTCATCATTTTGGATTAATATGTTCATTATGCCTACTTGTTTGTAGATTATACTTGTGGTTTATTTCCAGATGTTGGTACTTATTTACTATTTTTTTTACTCTCTATACTTTTGACCTATCGCCAATGTTATAGGCTCGAGGCTAATATTTTTTATATGGTTGTCATAGTTCTTTTTATCTTCATATGTAAATCCAAGGTTTTTAGATATATATTCGTTAGCTAAAATAATGTCTTAACAACCTTCTGATCAATTAGTGTTGGTTATCATGGAAGCAAAAAAAGAGTTTTCAGTATTGACATGAAGTTTTTATCTATGTAATCTTTTTTGGTATCAATAGAAATATAAAGACCAATTTTAGAAAGAAAAAAAAAGAGAAATAAAAAGAGAATCATAATTATTTACAGTAAATTCAGATATTTGAATAACTTAACATAATAATCTTCTTATTATTTAATATTTAAAAATTATTAAATACCATTGAAATATTATATTTAATAAAATTAATTATAAAAAAAATTATATGCATATATTTTCGTATTATTTAATATTTAAAAAATATAAAATTATATAATTAATATCACATGAGGATTATAATTAAATTACATAACGAAACATATAAATTTATTTTGGAAAACCCAATATTTAATGGTTTTGAATTTGGCAGTTGATAATATTTATTTTATGTAGATTATTTCCTTATATTATAGAAACAATAATGTTTTTTTTTTTGTAATATTAGTAGTTTCTGTCCATTTTCTATTAATATAAAACTGGGAAAAATAGATACAAAATTTAGGCCTCAACCTGCCTGAAGGAAATCAGGTCTATTGGCCATCTAAGAAAATTGTACGCCATCCAAAACATGAACTTCCTTAATATCCTAAACAGAGTATTAAGATAAGTAATATCCAAGTTTTCTAATATAAACATTTATAGAAAATAAAGCTGGCCATTAAAAACATAGAACAATTATCTCTACTCATCATCAGACTCCATTGGGGCGGGATCTTTGACACTGGATCCTGGTATTTCGACCTGCTGCATGGCTTTTATATCTTTCTCCATTCTACCAAGTCTAGCATACTGGTGTAGTTGACGGAGGTTAATTTCCTTAAAATTGGCGAGATTTGTTAAAACAGAAATTATAAATTCATTATAATTTTACTAAGAAAGTAAAAAATATTTAATAAGTTTTTCAAAAAAAATTTCATGAAATTGATTCGACCATATTATTTTTCGTGCTATGTACTTAGTTTTAGAAAATCTAACTATATTTTATGCTATTTACTTAGTGATAGAGATGCTAACTAAGGCATGTAAAAAAGATTTCAATATAGAAGCCATGTGAATAGGCCCTTAGAAGAGAGACTACTAAGGGAGAGTATTTCTATCATTCCTTGTTATAAGGATGCTAATATTCATTCTCATATTATATAATGATGAGTTTGGAGATGATACCTTTAGAAGTCTATGTGCTCAGGATCTTAAAAAATTCATCTGATTTCCTTGATTCATTTTCATAGTCTGTGGAACTATGACCAAAAACCGCCATATAGAGAACATTTAATTTGGCCCAAATTGTTCAAAGTATTCCAATATGAATATAATGACTAGCTACTTCTCCAATGCACTAGCAACAAGTATCTTTGTTAAAAAGTAATAGTACACAAGACAAGACGAAACATGTTAGTTTTTGATCTTGACTATGAGAACCTTGTGTCCTCCACCCAACCCTAGAATTCAATCATAATTTGTTGATATCATTACATTGTCATCCAAGCCACCATCTTATTCCATGTTCCCTAAGTGCATGAAGAGACATCCTAGTGAGAATATTGATGGACTTTTTAGGTGAAAAAAAAATACATATTTTAGTTGAATCAAGCATTTCAATAGCAACGATGATGGAAATAGTGTAGATATGCATTAGTGAATGAGGGTACATGGAATGGAGCATTGGGAGGCTCAATATAGACACCAGGAAAAATTGGTGCAACAGAAAAATGGCATGGCACTTAAGTCTCACAAAACTGAATCACGTGGATTAGACCCATAACTTAATAAAACATGGAACTGGAACAAATCCAAAGTAGAAAATAACACCATAACTATCCATAGAAAAATAATGGATGTATCCAAAAGTTAAAGGAATAAAATTAGGGACCTGTGGGTTTTAGTGCTAAAAAAAATCACTAGCAACTCTAACTAGAGAAGGAATATATAAACAAATATTTGGGATCATCTAAATAATAGATAAAAACCAATTTAAAATGAGATTGTGGCATCTCTAGCATGATGGAAAATGTACTTTATGCATCCACCTAAATCCTTCATCAACCAAAACTAGACTTCATTGAGGTTTCAACATGATAAATAGCCACAATCAAGCCCTTCATCATCAACTCACAAAGACATAATATAACTTGCATATATCTACTCATGGTCACCAAGAGGGAGGATTTATGTAATGAAACAAAAAGCATTGAACATTGAGCTAGGTTAGCTTGGCCAAGGTTAAAACTATAATCATTCTCGAGGGGGGGCATTTATTGAATGCTCACCATTCCTTTAGTATTATTTTATTCAGGATATTATAATTCACATGAGTATATATTCATGTTGGTTGAAAATTTAATAAGTACAAGAGAAAGAAAAATAAATAAAGATGTAATTTTATTAAATATTTTTAGTTCTAAGTTTAAGATGAATATATGATCCAAAGGTGGTTTTGTAGGATGTCAATTGATATGGGATGTGTGTAATTCCTTTTATCTAGTCAATATGAATTTGAGATGTGATATTCATTAATTTCATATTAAAAAAAGTTTAGGTGAATCTTTTGACTGACAATGGCCACGTGAATAAGGACTTTGGTTCCCGAGATTTCGTGTTCAAGTCCTCCCTAAATGTACAATGTACTCATATGTAATATCCTCCCATCAAGTCTAATGACATAAAATTTCGGTCAATTTTTTTGTAAAATTTTGGCCAAAATTTTACCCGACTTTACATCGATCGGAAAATATCACGAAGCCGCTACAAAAAAGCATTTCGCGGCAATATAAATTTTCGTGAAAGCATTCATTATTTTCACATATTTTCGCACATTTGGTCTGATTTTGCAAAGAATTGTTTTGGGTTTAAGGACTTTTCTTGGAGGTACATTCAAAGGACATTTTTGCAAAACATTGCTTTGGGTTTAAGGAATTTTCTTGGAGGTGCATTCAAAGGATATTACATTCAAAGGACATTTCTTGGAGGTATGTGATACATTTTTTGGATGTTTTTCGGGCTTCATTTTTTTTTTAAGGTATGGATTTGGGCTTAATTTTCATTGTTTTTAGAGGTTTTGGGCTTAATTTTCAAAGGAATGTTTTTAGGCTTAATTTTGAAAGGAATCTTCTTAGGCTTAATATTCAAAGGACATTTTTTGGAGGTATTTTTTAAAGTGATATTTTTTTAGAGGCCTTTTTAAAGTGGATTTTTTTAAGAAGTTGGAATTAATTTTCAATGGACATTTTTTGGAGGTATTTTTTGAAGTGACATTTTTTTAGAGTACGTGTTTTGGGTTGAAGTAAATATTTTATAATGATTTTTTAAAATGACTTTTTGTCTAACTTTTTAAATGAAATTTTTTTGCAGGACTTGGAAGCAAATATTTTAAGCTTCGTTTAATTTTTATAAGACATTTTTTTCTCGTATTTTTTAAAGTGTTTTGGATTGAAGTATTTATTTTTTGCAAAAATTTTAAAATGAGTTTTTTTTTAAATTAAATATTTTGTGATGTTTCTTTTAATTCAGTTTTTGTCTAAATTTTTGAAGGAAATTTTGTGAACTTCATACTCTATTATCATGGGAAATCGAAGGAATTTCACGAGAAAATATGATCGAAAAAGAGACCCTGAGGAACGTAGAGAAGAGATGAGAGACTCTCGAAAAATAAAGAGAGAAGCACTCTCAAATATTGAAAGGGAAAATCAACCTCAACTAGAAGTTGAAACAGGTATGTAAATATAAATATTATTAATTTGATATTTAAAATTTTCCTAGTTTAAAATTTGAAGCTTAATTTTTATTTGATGAACTAATTTGAAAAATATTTTGCAATGTAAACAGAGAGAGATATTCCTCAAAACATTGATGATGACATACACAATTTTGAAAGAGAAAGTGAAAGATATATTCAACTAATGATTGAAGATGGTGAAAATGTTGAAAGAAATTCAAGTGAAGAAATTGAATCACAAGGTATGTATATATGTGTGTGTGTGGGTGTGTGTTGAACACATGCACGTATTATTGAAATCATACATATTTATTAATTTAGTTATTTATTGAATATGTAAACTTATTATTTATTATTCATTCGAATATGTACAGATGAAATCAATGTCGATGATGAGATGTTAGAAAATGTTGACACTCACACATATGGAGTTAAAGGAGCTGACCATGCTATAAGATATCGTGTTAAATGCATTTTTGATACATACTTCATAAAGAAAAATGTGACAGTTCAAGCCCAAATGTTGAAAGGTCCCCTATCATCAATGAAATTAAAAGAAGATACCACTTTATTGGGTATTTGAAAATCAACAAAAGATAATAAAAAAAAATGAAGGAAAATGTGATACAAAATATAAATAGTGCTATAAACTCAATTAGAAGATCTAGATAGAAAAATGTTTCAGATGTACATAGATCAATACATATGGTAGTGGTTTCATCAAGTACTAAAGAGAATTGCTTGGTAAAACCTATGGCACGAGCATTAGGAACCTCACGGAAATCTTTGCACAAACATCGGAAATTTCGGTTCCAAATAGATGTAAACGATGAACTCGCTTGTTGGAGAGCTATTTGTAGGAAACCATACAAAGATAGACTTGGAGAAAATGTTAAAAAAACAATATATGAATACTGGAAGAAAAATTCACGTGTTTTTCCAAATGAAAGGGATGTGATGCAAAGAAGAATAGCAAGAAATCACTACGAACAACACGAAAAAAATTTCTTGCAAACCACTCAGATATAGTTGTTAAACAAGTTCAAAGAAGAGAATCGTGAAATTCATGTCTCAATCAGTGCTTTTGTTCAACAAAAATCATGGTATGTAAAACCTATCACTATACGATAGACTTGTTATTGTCATTATAATATCGAATTTGAGTTATATTATGACACATTCCTTAATTTTGGTGGAACATTTTCGAAAGATTCACCTCCTCCTTCCACTAGCCATGATTTCATATCTCAAATTCTATGTGAAAGAGAAAGCGATGAATTATTTTACGAAAAGAAATGTGTTGGTGATAAAAAATGCGATTATTGTGGAAATTTGACTAAATTTGAAAACAAATATCATATTGATATAAATGATCAATCATTGTCCAACATGAAAGTGAAACGGAAGAGATATGAATATATCCATACATTGATTCAAGGTTCAAATAGTGCTAAAAGAATTGAATTACAAGAAGAAGAAATTTGTGTGATATATTTTTTGAGAAAGTTCGAGGCAGAAATTTATAAATAAACCAAGCATTCCCATAGAGCTCGATGGAAAGACTTGGAATTCAAAAAATCTCGTGAATATTTTCCACGAGGGACCATTTTGTCAGTAACTGATTTTGCAGAAAACTACACATTTGTTCCCCAAAAAGAAATTCAGAGTGAATAATATCATTCTGACCAAGTATCCATGCTCGTTCATATTCTATATAGACATGTTGAACAAAATGTGGAGCATATAGAAACAACCAGTGAAAATCGACATGTTATTAAAGAATATCACTTTTATATCAGTGACGATCGTACACATGATACATATTTTTTACAACACTGCTTTGGAAAGATTTATGACTCCTTGAAAAGTCATGGAATAAAATTCAATGAACATTGGATATGGTCAAATGGATGCACAAGTCAATTCAAATCTTCACGATCATTCTTTTTGTTGTGTTGTATTCATAAGAAAACCTACATTAAATATTGTTGGAATTTCTTTGAGACTGGTCATGGAAAAGGAGAACATGATGGTGCAGGGGCATGCATAAAATGAGCACTTCAAAGATATCAAATGAACCCCTCTGCAAACCGACTTGTTGACACTAAACAAGTTTTTCAATGGTGCAGCACTGCTCTAAGCCATGAGACTAACTGATCAAGGGAAGTGCAAAGGTACATTCAATTTAATTGTTATTGGATATCTAATTTTAAAAAGTGTACATTTATCATGTAATGATTATCTTTGATGGTATTTTGATATCATATTTACATTATTTTTTGAATTTTCCATATATAGGTTTTCTTGGCATATTTGGATTGAAGATGTAGATAGATAAATTGGAAATGACGTTGAAACAATAAAAGGGAATTGAAAATTGGATTCAATTAAACCAAAGTTGTCCACAAATGTGTTTGAATTGGATAAAAGAAAATATTCTTGCTTTTTTCATTTTTACATAGACAACACAGAATTCAATGACGTTTGTGAAAACAAAATGCATATAAAAGATTGGAAACATATAGAGTTAAATACAAAGTGGAAAATTTCTGTTGTAATGTTTGAAGAAATGCAATCAGAGGAGACTACAATATCATCTGATGGTGATCGAGTTTCTGATCTTGTTAGAGAAGGCAACATTTGAATTTCTTTCGAATAATAGAGATCTAGAAATAAATTTAAATACATAAGTTTTTTAATTTTGTTTTATTCTATAGGAGATTTTTTTGATGTAATTGCACCAACTGACAATGATGAAAATGTGAAGTATTATTTGATGCATTGCACTGAACAAAAAATGAAATTATTAGAAAACTATAATGATCACGAGTTTCCATATGAAAGAGGATCTATTATACTGAAAGGTTATTTTTTCAAACAAACTAATCAAAGTGAGATTTTTTTTTACTTTGAAGACTATGCACCTGATGTCATAAGTTGTCAATATAGTCACTTGGTGTGTGCAGCACACATAAAGTTGATAGAGGTTAAATCAAAGAAAAAAATTAAAATTAAGAGATGGAAAATGTCAAAATACGATCATGAATGGATCATTGAAGATGACATTCCATTGGAATGTTTTTGATTGAACTGCCCAACAATTTCTTCTCTTTGGATTCATGTTTTAGAACTTCCAGAACTCAACTAAAAATTGAGCTACCTTGTTATGTTATATGTGCAAGTGTTTGCACATGTACATTGTTCTGGTACATGCACACCAGTAACAACTGAAAGTAGTGTTTCTATACATGCATTGATTAAAAATGTTGCACGTTAGAATTCAATTCATTGAAAGTAGCTTTTCTATGTTCATTGATGAAAAATGTTGCAAGTACTGGATATATATCTTCTAGAATGCAATTAACTGAAAGTAGTTTTTCTATGTGCATTGATGAAAAATTTTGCACGTACTGGATATATACATGTTCTAGGAAATTAACTGAAAGTAGCTTTTCTACATGTTCATTGATGAAAAATGTTGCACGTATTGGAGATATATATATATATATATATATATATATATATATATATATATATATATATATATATATATATATATATCTGTGTGTGTTTGTGTGTGTGTGTGTGTGTGTGTTCTAGAATGAAATTAATTGTTCAAGTAGTTTTAATATATGCATTGATGAAAAATGTTTCACGTACTGAATATATATATCTTCTAAAATGAAATTGACTGAATGTAGCTAAATGTTATTGGCATTGATGAAAAATATTGAAGTATTGGATATATATGTTCTAGAAAGCAATTAACTATTCAAATATCTTTTCTATGTGCATTGATAAAAAATGTTGCACATACTGAATATATATGTTCTAGAATGGAATTAACTGAAAGTAGCTTTTCTATACATTCATTGATGAAAAATGTTGCACGTACTGGATATATATACATTATAGATTGCATTTTTAAAATTTTATGATTGTTTTCAACACATCTAACAAGACCTAGAATCTTATGATTGTTTATATATATATATGTGTGTGTGTGTGTGTGTGTGTGTTGTACTTCAATCATTTTAACATATATATTCAAGCATGTGTAAAATCATTTCTACATGTACATATATTCATGTGATTTTTTTTTTGTTTGAAAAAGGACAACTTGAATTTTAAAAACAAAACATAATATCATAATCACATGCCAAATGTAGTTCAACCATCCAAAACTTGAGTTTTAAAAACAAAAAAAATTATAACACAACATTACTTCACATGCCAAATGTGGTTCAACCATCCAAAACTTAAGTTTTAAAAACAGAACAAATTATAAGACAACATTACTTCGCATGCCAAATGTAGTTCAAAATCAAAACATTAATATAGATCACAAAATTACTTCACATGCCAAATGTAGTTCAACCATCCAAAACTTAAGTTTTAAAAGAAAAACAAATTATAACACAACATTACTTCACATGCGAAATGTAGTTCAATCATCCAAAAATTGAGTTTTTCAAAAGAAAAACATTAATATAGATCACAACATTACTTCACATGCCAAATGTAGTTCAACTATCCAAAACTTGAGTTATAAAAAAAAAACATTATAGATCACAAGTATCAAGTATTAAGTAACATTACTTCACATGCCAAATGTAGTTCAACCATCCAAAACTTGAGTTTTAAAAACAAAACAAATTATATATAACACTGTAACATTACTTCGCATGCCAAATGTAGTTAAACTATCCAAAAATTAAGTTTTAAAAACATTATATATCACATTCACATGTACCAAATGTAGTTCACATAAAATATGTTCAAAATTTGTAGATCTCACAAGTATCAAGTATCAAGTTATATATGAATGCATCTAGATAATATATAAAAAAGTAAATTTAAGACTAGAAATCTATTGAAAATATAATGTTGCACGTGTGAATGTGCATCATCCATCAAATACATATGGATGTAGTGTCTTTCCCAGCAAAGTATTAATCTGCAAGCTATCCTGTGAAGCATGGGGAACCTGTACACAATGTGTACAAACATTAAAATTTGATGTTTTAAAATTGAGTGAGAATATATAGAACTTCATGTAAAAAAAAAAAAAAATCATGCAATACCTCATTAGGTTCCCTCTCCATTTGTTGCTCATCCGCTACAACTTCCCCCATGGGAACATCTCCAACAATAAATTGTACAATATACATGTACAATTATATATATATATATATATATATATATATATATATATATATATATATATATATATATATATATATATATATATATATATTAAAAAATTTCGAATGAAAATACCTATATATAAAATTATTTTCAATAATATTAAAAAAAAATTAGATAACTTGTTAAAATGGTTGAAATGGTGTGGATGTTCCTATCTCCATCGGTAGAGTTGGTGGAGAAAAGAAATCCTCTATAGAAACCTAAAATTCAAAAAAATTAAAAGTATAAAATAACTCAAGATCAACATCTCAATTTATAATAAAAGTTTTAAACTTAAATTTATAAATTATAGCTTAAAAACATATATATTTAAGTGAAAAATTGAAAACTTCTGCTTTTGGATTTGGCACATCTCCGAAGAGAGCCTCCGAAAGAAAATCTCCAAAACCCTAAATTTCAAAAAAATTAAAATAACTCAAAATCTCTAGATCTCAATTTATAATAAAACTTTTAAGCTTTAATTTATAACTTATAACTTAAAAACATATATGTATATATATATATATATATATATATATATATATATTTAAGTGAAAAATTGAATAGTTGTGCTTTCAGATTTGGTACATCTCCTAAGAGTGGTTCAGAAATAAAATCTCCAAAAACCTAAAATTCAAAAATTTAAAATAACTCATGATATAGATATATCTCATTTTTTAATGGAAATTTTTGAGGTGGAATATATAACTTAAAAACATAATTTTTAAAAGTGAAAAATTGTCCATACTTGTTGTTGTGGATCTGTCACATCTCCTAAGGAAGTAGAAGGTACATCTCCGAAGGAAGAAGAAGGTACCACCATCCCAAAAACATCGGACGAAATCAGAATTTGTTAAAACATTTTGTTATATGTGTGTGTGTGTGTGTGTGTGTGTGTGCACAATTATTTATTTTAAAAATATCACTTAAAGAACACTAACATTTTCTAACATATCTTGATGGTTAGACCCATCTCGATTGTGTGAACCAAGGCTCCGAACATGATATTAACATTTTCTTCATTCATCAAGCGTGACAACTACAAATGCTATTAACATATAATGATACATTTTTGTTAGATTAATGTATGAAAATAAATGTATGTATATATGTATTTATTACAAATTGTACATGTGTTAAAATAATTGAACCCTAACCATTAACACATATATTTCCCATATCCTCTTCCTCATGAATATTTAGGTCATGCCAACCATTGTGACAATTCAATACATATGTTTTGAGATATTCATCACTCATGTTGTCAATCTCTTCATCTGTATAATACACAAAATTAGCGCGTTCATTCTCACGTGATCTTTGTCGATTCAAAAAAACATCAACTCCACCCAATCCACTGTGAACATTGTCGATGATGCCATCCCTTGCTTCTCGACTAATTTGAGAAGTGGCTTCCATATCTAACCACAAAGTTTTAACACAAAAAGGTAGACTAACCAATGGTGGCTTAGGGCGAGGTAGCTCAACATCACGCCTAGCACCCCTACGATCACACAATAGACCTTTCCTAGGACCAAAAAATTCAGAGGCAAGGTCATTGTAATTGGGTTTCATTTGCAAAAATAATTCTGCATAATATAATTTTTCAAAATAAAGCGGAACCTCATCGTTCCATCGGAGTCTTCCATAGGCCGAAAGGTGTGCATAACAAAAATAGTGAGCTATATAAGGGTGCTTGAACTATTTCAACTTCAGAATCTTTATTTTCATCCCTTCTTTGAAATTAAACATAGACTTTGCCATTTTTGTTATAACTCTTTCTTTAACAACCTCCCATTTATCGGGACCCGTCACTATTTCCTTTCTTTTTCTCATGACTTCTACAAAAGTATCAGTGGTTGGCCAAAGCTTTCAGCACATATCTACTAGTTCGCCTAAAGAGTGTGTAACTATTTCCAAGCTTTTTCAACTCTCAGCAGGTAGATTCAGAGCCATGAGATCTCTCTACAATTTTGCATGAAGATGTTGACACATTTCTAAGGTGCATTGCTATATTTTTCTTTCCCAAGGTATATGGGAAATTTCGGCTGGATAAGTCATGGTGGGTGAACAACCTTCTTATTAAATGACGTGTTCTTCCCTATATCTTTTTTGACCAACATTTGGAGCATTTTCAGCCTCTGCATAAATATATAAAATTTTATATTAGAAGAAACACTTGTAAACAAATTTGTACAAATTAAATGAAAAAAACATTCAAATTGATGGCCACCTCGATGTAGTTGGCTAGCATCTTGCCCACCCAGAGACTGTTGAGAACTAGAAAAACCCTACTAAGAACCAACACGACCATCTGTTAATTGACCTCTGGGGGAATAAATATCACCACCTTCACGCAACCTACTAGCACTTATTGATGGCCCTCTAAGGTGATTTGAACCACTACCAACCTCTCGAGGTAAGAGAGAAGCTTCATAAACAAATATGAATTTATAATCAATTCAAAAATACATTCATACATATAAATACATGTACATATTTATTGATTAAATTGCGTGAACCATACCACGACTGGGTGAACCATGAGCATGCTCCATTGATGGAGTAGAGACCCTTCTCCTCTTAGCTCCTAAAAAATAAAAAATTAAACTCATTAACAACTAATTTAACTCACAAAGTTGATAAAAAATCAATTCCATATGTACACACATGTATGTATATGTATGGAGATTTAAGATTATATTTAAATACCATGAACATCCCTCGATCCCTGATCCCCCTCTCTCATAGAGAAATGGGATTATGTTGATCTTCGGTATTCATCCTCCATGATATATATCTACGGTGGAAATTTAGAATTATTTTTTAAATTACTATTGAAAATAAATTCAAAATAGATTTCAGAAAATAAATGTAATTGTGTACACAAATTATGTAAAACACAACTTTCAAAGCAATAATTGAAGTGTGAAACTCAATTTAAGCAAAAACATTTATAAAAATGTCAATTTCACCAAATTGCGCTTTACATGGTCGGAGCACACTTGGTATAAAATTGAAAAAAACACATGGTCATTAAAAAAGAAGTGTCAAACTCCATTTAAACAAACATTTGCTGAAGTCCTTGCATTTTAATTTTATAAAAATGTGAAGTTCACCACTTGCTACAAATGTGCAGTTCACCAAGTTGCGTTTTACATGGTGTGGTGGGAGCACACTTGGTATATAATTGAAAAAAACAAATGGTCATTAAAAAAGACACATTTGTAAGTAAAAAACACACACATTTACAAGATATGTTACAATGTCCATCAATAAATTTTGAAGGAGAGCATCTCAACACTAATTCATCTTTGAGAGATGAGTCTTGAATTTTGGAAGAAGAGCGTCTCAAAACTAATTCATCTTTGAGAGATGAATCTTGAATTTTTGAAGAAGAAAGTCTCGAAACTAATTCATCTTTGAGAGATGAATCTTGCATTGGAATTTACCCATATAATTCTAATTCATCTATTAATTCATCTTTGATAGATGAATCCTGAATTTGCATTGCCCCACACAATAGATCAGCAGACATCTTATTCACATTTGTACAATGTATTATACAAAAAAATTGAAATTGGATAACAATATTGTTTTCTATTCCATGCATTTCTCTTAGCCTCTCCTTCTTAACTTGGTACACGCCATTCATTTGGTTGCACACAAGTTCAGAGTTGGTGAAAACTACAGTTCCATTTGATCGATACTCCATAGCAGTTCCCAAGAATTCTATCACTGCAATATAATATGCCGCTTTGTTTGTTGTTCTTCCCGATATATTCATTTTCCTTTGAACAAATTTTCTAGTCGCAATATTGGAAAGCACATATGTAATCACTTCTTTCCATGGATTGGGATAGCAAGAAACATCTATGCATAATTTCCATTTTTCAACTATATTTAGTGGTTTTTTTATCCCTGAAAGAAAAATTCAATAAAAATATATATTAAATTGACATTTATTGCAAATGCATGGGAGAAATGACACATGTGCATGAGATAAATGACATGTGCATGGTTTATCATAAAGTTTGACTTAAAGTTTATGGTAGAATTCACATCTAGAAATGAGATGCGTTAAATATTGCATTTCCTAGAGTTTAAGGGAGATTTATGCCACATATACATGGTTCATGCATGGTTTTCATGAAATTTTTCCTTAAAATTTATGGCATAAATCACATATAGTTCAATAACATGCCTTAAGAAAGGATGATATTGAGAGTTTAGAACTTGTAGAAGTTAATACTCAACTAACAAACTAAAATCCTATGGAAGTTAAACCACTTTAGTTTCAGTTTTTAGGCCTTAAACTTTGACTTGAATTAATGCAGGAAAGCCTTGAGTTTGGGGATACTATCCTATGAGAGTTCAACCACTTTAGGTTCATTTTTTAGGCCTTAAAAGTTTGCCTTGAATTAATGGGAGGAAGACTTTAGTTTGTGGGAGAAATAACATTTACATGGTTTGCAAAATTATTTTATGCACTTACTAAAACAACGTTCATTTTTTAGGCCTTAAAGTTTGCCTTGAATTAATTGGGGAAAGCCTTGAGTTTGGGGGATACTATCCTATGAGAGCTCAACCACTTTAGGTTCAATTTTTAGGCCTTAAATTTTTCCTTGAATTAATGGGAGGAAGCCTTTAGTTTGTGGGAGAAATGACATTTACATGGTTTGCAAAATTATTTTATGCACTTACTAAAACAACTAGTTATGTCAAAAATCACACCTTTATGAGTTTGTGGGAGAAATGAAATTGAAATGACACATGCCTTAAAATTTTCCTAAATGTTTATGGGAGAAGGGAGAAATGACAAATGCAAAAGGTTTTCCTTAGAGTGGTAGTGGTTTGTGGATATTAAAATGAAGAACTTCTATTTAGATCTATTAAAAATATTGATTGTAGGAGAATTTCCTGGATATGTCACCTTTGAGAAAGGATGAGATCCATAGGCTACCTAACCATTTACATACTCTGCCTTTAGAACTTGTAGAATTTAACACTCAACAGACAGACTAAAATCCAATGGAAGTTCAAACTCCTGTGAGAGTTCAGCCACTTTAGGTTCAATTTTTAGGCCCTAAATTTTTCCTTGAATTAATGAGAGAAAGCCTTTAGATTGTGGGAGAAATGAAATTTACATGTTTTTCAAAATTATTTTATGCACTTACAAAAAAACATGCTTTAAAGTTAATGGGAGAAAGCCAATATGACATGTATGCATTGAAAATTTTGCCTAAGAATTTATGGGAGAAATGACACATGTACACAGTATTCCTTAAAGTGGTTGTGGTTTATGGATATTAAAATGAATAACTTCTATCTATATATATTCCAAAGATTGACTGTAAGGGCATTTACTGGATATGTCACCTTTCATAACAGATGAGATCTCAAGGCTACCTGGCCCTTTCCAGACTCTGCCTATAGAACTTGTAGAAGTTAACACTACCTGTCCCAATTATACCCTATGAAGTGTGTAGAAGACTCGTGGAATCACTCACACTACTTTACGTAGACATAAGGGTGTATGAGAGTGTACTAAGTTCAAAAATATGGTCATGTTATTGGATATCTTTCCCAATAGCCCAAATGTACTCCTTAAGTATATGTGGGGTCTATATAACCATCTACAAAAACAAGTGATTCTTTCCAAGCTAAGGATAATGTATGAGCCATGTGTATACGCACATTATCTAGAAACCATAGGCCAAAATAAATGGTACTTCAGTTTTTTGAAGAAAAAATAGCACGAAGAAGCTTTGAAGGAGGGGAATAAGAACAGGAAATAGGAGGATAAGAATAAAATAACCACTACACATCCACGCAAGGGTAGTATAAGTAAATCTAACCATTACAACATTGATGGTCACATTAAGGAGAATTATTGGATGATTGGTATGTGTTATATATTATTTATGCGAATACCGCCATGCACCATATATTTTTCTAATCATAGTGGTGGGAATAAAATGGGCAGAAAGTACCCCCACTTTAGGGTTTCATATAGACAAAAAATTCCCCACACATAGGTGTTCAAGGGTAGTGCCCCAAAAAAACGTTTTTGGGAAAAAATGAGCATAGTTTTGAGATATATAAGTCCAAAATGGAACAGTTGTTGGTGAACAAATATCAGTGGATCACTATGGATATATCTTCTTCATTAAAAGGGATTTTTCTAGAAGAATGTCCACTAAGTTGGAAAGAAGGGAAAATATCACAATTATATGTTAATGTGCATGTGTTTTAAATTGAATATTTTTCATTTTATTAAGAATCTATTTGAAACAATTAACTATATACTTGGTTAAAACCTATTTTTTGTATCAAATCACTTTTGGTTTCAATGAGAAGCTTTTATGGCTAATGTGTTTTTCTCGAAATGTGATAGACCCCATTAAAATGGGATATTTATCGGAATGATTCCTATGGTTTAATAAAATAGTTTCAAGTAGTTTAAAGATATAGATGCATAAATTCAATGAGCATAGTTTTGAGATACATAAGTCCAAAATGGAATAGTTTTTGGTGAACAAATGTTAGTGGATCACTATAGATATATCCGCTTCATTAAAAGGGATTTTTGTAGAAGGATGTCCACTGAGTTGGGAAGGGAAAATATCACAATTATATGTTAATGCATGTGTTTTAAATTAAATATTTTTCATTTTATTAAGAATATATTTGAATAATTAACTATATAAGGTTAAAACCTATGTTTTGTATCATATCATTTTTTGTTTCAATTGGAAACTTTTATGGCTAATGTGTTTTTCTCGAGATGTGATAGACCCCATTAAAATGGGAGATATATCGAAATTATTCCTGTGGTGAAATAAAATAGTTGAGTAGTTTAAAGATATACATGCATAAATTCAATGAGCATAGTTTTGAAATATATAAAAGTCCAAAATGAAATAGTTGTTGGTGAACAAATATGAGTGGATCACTATGGATATGTCTGCTTCATTGAAAGGGATTTTTCTAGAAGGATGTCCACTTAGTTGGAAAGAAGGGAAAATATCATGATTATATGTTAATGCATGTGTTTTACATTGAATATTTTTCATTTTATTAAGAACCTATTTGAAACAATTAACTCTATAAGGTTAAAACCTATTTTTTGTATCAAATCACTTTTGGTTTCAATGGGAAACTTTTATGGCTAATGTGTTTTTCTCGGAATTTGATAGACCCCATTAAAATGGAAGATATATCGAAATGATTCTGATGGTGTAATAAAATAGTCTCTAGTAGTTTAAAAATATAGATGCATAAATTCAATGAGCATAGTTTTGAGATATAAAAGTCCAAAATGGAATAGTTTTTGTGAACAAATATCAATGGATCACTATGGATATATCTTCTTCATTAAAAGGGATTTTTCTGAAAGGATGTTTACTAAGTTGGAAAGAAGGAAAAATATCACAATTATATGTTAATGCATGTGTTTTACATTGAAAAATTTTCATTTTATTAAGAATCGATTTGAAACAATTACCTATATAAGGTTAAAAGCTATGTTTTGTATCAAATCACTTTTGGTTTCAATGGGAAACTTTTATGGCTAATGTGTTTTTATCTCGAAATGTGATAGACCCCATTAAAATGGGAGATATATTGAAATGATTCCCATGGTGTAATAAAATAGTTGAGTAGTTTAAAGATATAGATGCATAAATTCAATGAGCATAGTTTTGAGATATATAAGTCCAAAATGGAATAGTTGTTGGTGAACAAATATCAGTGGATCACTATGGATATATTTTCTTCATTAAAAGGGATTTTTCAAGAAGGATGGACTAAGTTGGAAAGAAGGGAAAATTTCACATTTATATGTTAATGTGCATGTGTTTTACATTGAATATTTTTCATTTTATCAAGAATATATTTGAAACAATTAACTATATAAGGTTAAAACCTATGTTTTGTATCAAATGAATTTTTGTTTTAATGGGAAACTTTTTATGGCTAATGTGTTTTTCTCGAAATGTGATAGACCCCTTTAAAATGGGACATATATCAAAATCATTCCTATGGTTTAATAAAAAAGTTGAGAAGTTTAAAGATATAGATGCGTAAATTCAGTGAGCATAGTTTTGAGATATACAAGTCCAAAATGCAATAGTTGTTGGTGAACAAATATCAAAGAATCACTATGGATATATATGCTTCATTAAAATGGATTTTTCTAGAAGGATGTCCACTGAGTTGGAAATAAGGAAAAATATCACAATTATATGTTAAAATAAGTTTTTTTTAGATTTAATATTTTTCGTTTTATTAAGAATCTATTTGAAACAATTAATATACAAGGTCAAAACCTATGTTTTTTATCAAATCACTTTTGATTTCAATGGAAAACATTTATGGCTAATGTGTTTTTCTCGAAATGTGATAGACCCCATTAAAATGGGAGATATATCGAAATGATTCCTATGGTGTAATAAAATAGTTGAGTATTTTAAAGATATAGATGCATAAATTCAATGTGCATAGTTTTGAGATATATAAGTCCAAAATGGAATAGTTGTTAGTGAACAAATATCAATGGATCACTATGGATATATATGCTTCATTAAAAGGGATTTTTCTAGAAGGATGGAATAAGTTGGAAAGAAGGTAAAATATCACAATTATATGTTAATGTGCATGTGTTTTACATTGAATATTTTTCATTTTATTAAGAATCTATTTGAAACAATTACTTATATAAGGTTAAAACCTATGTTTTGTATCAAATTACTTTTTCTTTCAATGAGAAACTTTTATGGCTAATGTGTTTTTCTCGAAATGTGATAGGCCCCTTTAAAATGGGAGATATATCCAAACGATTCCTATGGTGTAATAAAATAGTTGAGTAGTTTAACGATATAGATACATAAATTCAATGAGCATAGTTTTGAGATATATAAGTCCAAAACAGAATAGTTGTTGGTGAAAAAATATTAGTGGATCACTATGGATATATCTTCTTCATTAAAAGGGATTTTTGTAGAAGGATGTCCACTAAGTTGGAAAGAAGGGAAAATTTCACAATTATATGTGAATGTGCATGTGTTTTACATTGAATATATTTCATTTTATTAAGAATATATTTGAAACAATTAACTATATAAGGTTAAAAGCTATGTTTTGTAGCAAATCACTTTTGGTTTCAATGGGAAACTTTTATGGCTAATGTGCTTTCCTCAAAATGTGATAGACCCCATTAAAATGGGAGATATATTGAAATGATTCCTATGGTGAAATAAAATAGTTGAGTAGTTTAAAAATATAGATGCATAAATTCAATAAGCATAGTTTCGAGATATATAGAAGTCCAAAATGAAATAGTTTTTGGTGAACAAATATCAGTGGATCACTATGGATATATCTGCTTCATTAAAAGGGATTTTTCTAGAAGGATGTCCACTAAGTTGGAAAGAAGGGAAAATATCAAAATTACATGTTAGCATGTGTTTTACATTGAATGATTTTCATTTTATTAAGAATATATTTGAAACAATTAACTATATAAGGTTAAAACCTATGTTTTGTATCAAATCAATTTTTCTTTCAATGGGAAAATTTTATGGCTAATGTGCTTTTTTCTTTTTGTATCAAATTCATTTTGGTTTCAATGGGAAAATTTTATGGCTAATGTGTTTTTCTCGAAATGTGATAGACCCCATTAAAATGGAAGATATATCAAAATTATTCCTATAGTGTAATAAAATAGTTTCATGTAGTTTAAAAATATAGATGCATAAATTCAATGACCATAGTTTTGAGATATAAAATTCCAAAATGGAATAGTTGTTTGTGAACAAATATCAGTTGATCGCTATGGATATATCTGCTTCACTAAAAGGGATTTTTCAAGAAAGATGTTCCCTAAGATGGAAAGAAGGGAAAATATCACAATTATATGTTAATGCATTTGTTTTACATTGAATAATTTTCATTTTATTAAGAATCCATTTGAAACAATTACCTGTATAAAGTTAAAACCTATGTTTTGTATCAAATAACTTTTGGTTTCAATGAGAAACTCTTATGGCTAATGTGTTTTTTCTCGAAATGTGATGTACTCCAGTAAAATGGGAGATATATCGAAATTATTCCTATCACGTAATAAAATAGTTGAGTAGTTTAAAGATATAGATGCATAAATTCAATGAGCATATTTTTGAGATATATAAGTCCAAAATGGAATATTTGTTGGTGAAAAAATATCAGTGGATCACTATGGATATATTTTCTTCATTAAAAGGGATTTTTCTAGAAGGATGGACTAAGTTGGAAAGAAGGGAAAATATCACAATTATATGTTAATGTGCATGTGTTTTACATTGAATATTATTCATTTTATTAAGAATATGTTTGAAACAATTAACTATATAAGGTTAAAACATATTTTTTGTATCAAATTACTTTTTGTTTCAATGGGAAACTTTTATGGCTAATGTGTTTTTCTTGAAATGCGATAGACCCCACTAAAATGGGAGATGTATCAAAATGATTACTATGATTTAATAAAAAAGTTGAGTAGTTTAAAGATATAGATGCATAAATTCAATTAGCATATTTTTGAGATATACAGGTCCAAAATTCAATAGTTGTTGGTGAAAAAATATCAGTGGATCACTATGGATATATCTGCTTCATTAAAATGGATTTTTCTAGAAGTATGTCCACTGAGTCGGAAATAAGGGAAAATATCACACTTATATGTTAATGCACGTGTTTTACATTGAATATTTTTCATTGTATTAAGAATCTATTTGAAACAATGAACAATACAAGGTTAAAGCCTATGTTTTGTATCAAATCATTTTTGGTTTCAATGGGAAATTTTATGGCTAATGTGTTTTTCTCGAAATGTGATAGACCCCATTAAAATGGGAGATATATCGAAATGATTCCTATGGTGTAATAAAACAGTTGAGTAGTTTAAAGATATAGATGCATAAATTCAATGAGCATAGTTTTGAGATATATCAGTCCAAAATGTAATAGTTGTTGGTGAACAAATATTAGTGGATCACTATGGATATATCTGCTTCATTAAAAGGGATTTTTCTAGAAGGATGGACTAAGTTGGAAAGAAGGGAAAATATCACAATTGTATGTTAATGTGCATGTGTTTTACATTGAATATTTTTTATTTTATTAAGAATCTATTTCAGACATTTAACTATATAAGGTTAAAACCCATGTTTTGTATCAAAATACTTTTGGTTTAATGGGAAATTTTTATGGCTAATTTTTTTTTCTCGAAATGTGATAGACCCCATTAAAATGGGAGATATATCCAAATGATTCCTATGGTGTAATAAAATAGTTGAGTAGTTTAAAGATATAGATACATAAATTCAATGAGCATATTTTTGAGATATATAAGTCCAAAATGGAATATTTGTTGGTGAACAGATATCAGTGGATCACTATGGGTATTTTTGCTTCAATAAAAGGAATTTTTCTAGAAATATGGACTAAGTTGGAAAGAAGGGAAAATATCACAATTATAAGTTAATGCATGTGTTTTACATTGAATATAAAAGGTTTTTTCTCTCTCTCATTGTTTGAGTCCTGATCTAATAAAAGGTTTCCACTAAATCCATTCCCTATTAATTTTCATGTGAACCACATTCCCAAACCCACCCGTCTATGTACCTAAGAGCCAAGCTGAAGAAATAAGAATCATCATGTTTTTAACTGTAATATCACAAGTACAAATGATGACAACTACTGGAACTATATGACAGATCATAGAATAGCTAAGGAATGTTAGGTTTTTATCAAATAGACTTATCAATGAAGATTTATGTATGACAGTTTCAAGTTAGTAATATGAACTGGCACATTATATAAGCCATAGTTTTTTCTGTCTGAAAAAAATTAAAAATAAATTAAAAAATTAAAAAATAAATAAATAAAGCAGAAATACTAGCTAATGATTTTCAAATTTTCATTATTATTTTCCTTCCCAAGTAGTGTGCACAATTTATGGGTTTCATTTGAAAAATGTACGATTTATCGATAATCAAATGCAAGTTATAGAGGACGTTGTTGAGATAACCCATGATAATAAGATAGAAGATGTTCCAAAAGAATCAGTGGAACATGGGACAAACAATGATGAGGATGATGACGATACAAATAGTTATGGTGATGATGACTCTATCGAATGGAGATTGGGGCAACCTAAATTAGCAGACAACGCACTTTGAGAGGCTACAAAACTAAGAATCATCATGTTTTTAATTGTAATATCACAAGTACAAATGATGAAAACTACTGGAACTATAAGATAGATGATAGAATAGTTAAGGAATGTTAGGTTTTTATCAAACAGACTTATCAATGAAGATTTATGTATGAAATTTTCAAGTTAGTAATATGAACTAGCACATTCTAGAAGGGAGAGTTTTTTTTGTCTGACAAAAAAAAAGTAAAAATACTAGCTACTGATTTTACAATTTTTATTATTATTTTCCTTCCCAAATAGTATGCATGATTTATGGGTTTCATCTGAAAAAAGTACGATTTATCAATAATCAGACACAAGAATTTGTTGTAGAGGATGTTTTTGAGATAGCCCATGTCGACAGTTATGTTGATGATGACTCTATCATATAGAGATTGGGGCAATCTAAATTAGCAGGTAGCGTACTTTGTTGTGTTTTAATCAACCAAGCTCATGTATGTGCCTTATTTTCATGATATCACAACCTGTAAGCTCATATTGATGAGTAACAAACCAATGTGTTTCATAGCTCAATGGGTACAGGTATGTCTAACACTCACTATGCTTATCTCGATAATGAAACTAAATACCAACCTTATCAAGCTCTAAGCTAATATGGAAACGTAGAAGATCAAAGGGTAACATATCTGTATTCACTATTATAGCTTACCTATTGCGTGTATCAATACAAAAGGATATAGGATAGATAGATATGCTTTCATTATAGTTACTGCTTAGTTCTACTCTTGTAATGACCCTTGATATTTCACTTACAGTATAATATAGGTGAAATTACAGATAATACGTAACACTTGATATGAATGAGTACATCTTACTGATCTCACTAGATTTGATGTTCTATTAGTATTATTACCATTAAAGGTTGTGTTGTAATTACATAATACAAGAAACATGGTATATGATTACATTGAGCTATAAGCATAGATACATAGATATGAGTAATTAAGGTCGTTAATTAGTTATGGTAAGATTGAGGACCATAATTTATTAGTAGTTACTAGCATACAACTTTTACATAGGTCGATATGAAATACAATTATTATCTATTTTGGAAAGATAGAGGATCCAGCTTATGATGAGCTTTAACAATTATTACTAGTTACTTAATAGAAGCAGCACTTTGAGAGGTTGCAGAACTAAGAATCATCATGCTTTTAACTGTAATATCACTAGTAAAAATTATGACAACTACTGGAACTACCTTCACGCAACCTTACTTTCAATTTTAGCAAAACAACTTCTTGCATTACAGGTCGTGGTGTATGGCGTACAGGAATCTGGTTTCATACATAGAAATTCACATAAATTCACATATGAAGTCACAATGAGGATGAATCTGGGAGATCCCTGAAGACGTCATGGAATATGCAGACAAAATTCCCTGCAAACAAAAAATATAAATTAAAATCAAACCAAAAAAAATCAACAAATCAAAATTAGAAAAAAAAAAGAGAAACTACAACTGCAAAATCAACTGCAAATCAACAAAAACTGCCTCATCGTCACGACACAACTACATACCAAAAAAAAATATAGAGCACAACAGAGCAACAACAAAATTCATAGAGCACAACAGAGCAACAACAACAAGAAACAAACAAGAAACAGATGCGTGAGACAGATGTGAACAAGAAACCTATAAAAGTTTGCAGGTCGATATATTTATAAAATATGAGTTCGGCCGAACTAATAGTCCAGCCGAACTTATAGTTCGGTTAAACTTTTGTTGCCAGTTTTCCCATCTCCAGCCAAAAAATATATTTTCCCACACCGATAGTACACCATCAATGTAAACAACAGAATGAGTTCAGTTGAACTAATTTCGAAATATCAATTGAACTCTCAAATAGTTTTGCCGAAATTTTACAAAATTTCGGCCGAATTATTGAGAAAAAAAAATTTCCGCCCCCGATTCTCACAAAAGTGTAACCCAACTTCGGATTTTTACCCTATCTTCCATCTATGACAAAATTAACACCATCTCTGAGATTTCCCAAATTCTAATATCCTCCATATATAGTATTTATAAATTCATAATGTACTTACGTATATCAACTTTGGATCATTCAACGACACATTGAGAGGAAAATGGTATCTAAATATTTTGTTTTGAAGGAGCTGGGGAAGAAATTATTAAAATTTCTCCTTGGAGAGTCATTTGACCTTTTCTACTGGTTGATTCTTCAATCCCACATTTCAAATTTCTCGCTTAGCCCTTCTTGTCATTCTAATGTTTTTTGCGTAATTTTTTCTTGGCCATATTTTTTTCACATCTGATGCCTAATCTTCAATTGAAGATACCACTTGGTCCTCATCATCCTCATTGAGCATGGATTACATGAAGAATTTTAGGATTTAAACTTTTCACTTAGTATATCTACATATAACATAGAAGATTGATTTTGTAAGTAGTGTTTCCATACTTTTCCAATATTCCGAAAGCCCCATACTTAAGGGCTTTTATTTTCTTCCATAGACTCTATAGATTTGATTTATTAATGTATAATTAAGCTATGTCTCCCATCTGAATTGTATTTACACTATTGTATGGTATTTCTCTTCATACTTCTCTAGTTCTATTGTAACTATAACTATGTTTTCCTTAACCTTTGCATGAAATTTTTTTACTCAAAGGAATGACTTGGTTTAATCACTTGGTTATTGATCCAACTTTAATATGACATAAAATAAGGCTTGATGTTAATGTTTTCAAATTGAAAAAATAAATTTCAAAAATAGGCATTTGTGGAAGTACATAGAACTCTATTATAGTAATGTTGCATGTAAGCTAATTTTCTTCCCAAAATGTTAGATTCTTCCAACTATGAAATATAAAACTTAGAACCAAATTATAATATACACCAAGGAATCAATATCCATATCAAAGACATAATGGTCCTTAGAATTTCAAATAACACCTAGAAGTTTTCACAAAGTAAGATTGTGAGTTCTTATTCTTTGATGGTATTATTACAAGCCATCAAAAAAATATTTCATTGAGCTTGTCTATTATCATATATAATTACTAATTCCCTTATTGTATAGTCAATAAATCTCCAAAAACATATATGGATATGCTTTTCCATGGCCTTTTGGGGATTTCAAGTGGTTTATATATTCCTTTCTGACAACATTAAATATGACCTATGTTAAATATAGCTATTTTTTTTTTTTTGCTAAGAGAATTGGCAATTGCAACAATATCGTACTTGCATGACATGGGGTCAAATCCACTGGCTACCCCTATAAACCTTGGAGGAACCACCATGCCCGCCATAACAACCCTCGAGCTATCCAAGACTCAAACTTGTGACCTGCAGAATGGCACGAATGCCTTAGCAAGCGTTTGTTGGCCACGAGACCAAACCCTCATGGGTTGTTAAATATATCTAATTATTAATTCATCTTGGGTCAATAAATGTATGTCCACAAGTTATCCTTAGTATTCCTGAAATAAAAATGACAAATAAGCATAGAAATTTGATATTACCTTATTAATTATCTTCCTTCCATATGCCAAGCTTCTCCATATTGTAGAGTACTTCATCTTGGAGATGGTAATCAACATCTATTTGTTACGTTTTCCCCTGTAGTTGATATTATACCCTTTTAAATTAAATTTTCCCTTCTATTTGCTAATAATTGCAATTGTATACGTTGAAAATATAAATAAAAACATGTTGTTTTATGAATTATGAGACTGATAATATCATTGTTAGGTTATGATTCCATAAAATAAAAATGTGAGAGGGTAATAAATAGGATTAAAGCGGAAAATTCTAAGGATATTTTATTTTATTTTAAGCAAAGTCCTCCCATCATAACCTATGTTAATTTAAAAATAAATTTATGTTTCCATGCTAACAAGATAGGTTTAGTTCCTTAAGTTCCAAGTGATGATTTCATAACATGCATGCTAATTCCATGAGTTATGGAAATCCAACCGTTATACCTAGTTATTTTAAAACATGTTATTTATCTTACAAAGAAATAAGTGCTCACGATTATCATGCACCAAACTAGCACAAATCGAACTAAAAAAGTAGGAATTGAGGGGAAATCTTGGTTAATAATGATGTCAGTATTCCTATTATAGAAGAATAGGATGTTTGTCACATAAATATGATATGATTTTTATTTTAGGAATGAGAATGAGATTTTTGTGTTTGTGACTCCACATACAATTGAATTTCCTAGAGAACTTGGCTTTAACATTCCTAGATAGTCTACAATGGAGTCGTTAAACAGGTGAGGATTGCTTGAAGGACTATAAGGCAGAGAAAGGGATCTCATCCATTGGGTTGTGCAGGTTCAGGAAGATATCTGTGTTGTTGGAATGGTTGGAAAATTTTGTATTCCAAACATTTACTAGATATCAGGCTATGTTACAAAGCTCAAGTAGTGATAGGAACCATGTATCCTCATGGACGCATAGCGAAAAATTAAGGGTGGTTATTTGCTAATATAATTTACTTACTTGAGCTTACATGGATGAACATCTATTATATGTATCTATGGGCTGAAATTATTTCTTTAAAGATAATTATATGGTTATTTCCATTATGATGTGTTATTTTAATGAATTTTTCTTTAAAGATGGTATTAATGCAATTGAAATATAAGTTGTTACTATTATATATTGTTTATATATAAATTACATGTTCTTTAATTTTATATACATATGAAAAACAATATTAAAATATAATATTTAGTGTAAATCGTGTAATTTCGATGGGATATATGGGAATTTGGAGAGATTTTCTAGTGCCTAATCATCCTAGTAGGAAAATGGGTGGTCATATATGTTAAAATCAACAAGGGTATTTAACATTGCTGAAGATGTATTCCTCTCTATAGAACACAAACATGAATAAATAAATGGAATTTATGGGAGATTAACATTTAAATTAATGAAAAAATGCAAATTTTCACTTTTAGATAACATGAAAACTTATATAACATGTGACGATAAAAATTTCGCTACCCCATTTTTAATTGAAAAATAGTTAAATTTGAAGAGTTTTATGGAAGTACAAATTTTGGATGGTAACACTAAGGTCACTAGTATGAAATGTTGCTAGTTATTCAAATTCTAGCTCATTATTGATATCATAATTATGCAATATAATGCTCATTTCGAGATGAGAAGTTGTCACCTCCTATTAATATGTTACATTATTTTACTAATGGAAATGTAGGCTTAAATTGACATAGCTTTAATTGATAAATCTATCAACAAGGGAACCTTCTAATATGGATTATCTCAAAGAGGGATTTGAAACATATATTTCATTATAGTAGAAAGGGAGTGATAAAAGAGGGGAGCAATATTTCTATCTAAAGATGATTCATTTGGAGACTATACATAGACATTTTAACACTCCCATTGATAGTATTGAACATTAAAAAACCATTTTATAACTATTTTGGCTTCGAGAAATAAGAAATAATGATCTCATAAAGTCCTAAAATTATTTTGTGTAAGTGTACTCAAGGTAAAATATCCCCACAATTATGACTGCTACATTGGTCCTCTATGTAGAAACTCAAGAGACCCATTCTCTCAAAAACTTGATATCATAGAGTGAAAAATGCTCATATTACAATGAGTATAGCAATATTGTGTCATATGGTTAAATAGGGAAAAGGTAAGTGTATACTAGGACCTAGATGGTACTATAACTTCTTACAACATAGAGGTTAAATGGTGGAATTTAATTGCAATAGAAAATGATAACAAAAAAATGTATAGAAATTGTTTAAATAAAACAACAATGGGTTGTTAATTCCAAATAAAATGTTTTCATTGATGTTAATAGAATAATATAGGAATTTTCATGGATAGAATGATGGACACAAAGAGAAACTAAAATAAACTAGGAAGGGCATTCTAATTATGAAAGGATTGTTACGTTTAGATTGGGAGTGATGCTAGTGAATTAGACTTTATTTATGTTGTGTTTCATTAAATAGTTAGTAAAAATTACAAATTTGGAATACAATAATTGTTGTCATTTTTTTTTAATGCATCTAATGAGTATTGGTATGTTTAGGGATGTGTGTCATAGTTACATTATGCACACAGATTAAAAATTATATGTTGCTTTGATCTAGAATGAAATATTGTATAATTTTTCAATTTTATTGGTAATTTTAGGGAGGCAAAATTGGAAGAATGTTTTGACAACTATTTTAGGAGAAAATCCAAATTTGACGATTTGAGCCTTGGAAACTTCTATGGCCAATTTAAGGCATAAAATGACACAGTTTGGGATATTAAATTTGTGAGAATAGATTGTATCCCCTCAATGTTGTTCTAAACCCATAAATATTCCAACAATGTGAATATCATATCAATTAGAGATCATATGTGGAATTTATGGTTCCTAAAAGTTATCAAGTTTATCACCATGGAACCAAGGGGATGTTATGTCATCTCCCATTAGTTTCTCAGGTGGGGATACTCAAATGTGGATGTTAAATAATATATTATAGGGTTCAAATTTGTAACACTAATTAAGGGTTATCATATGAAAATTTTCTAAACTTACACAAACACAATTATCAATCTATGTTAAATATTAGACCTTTAGGAAAGGAAGGGGTCTCGTTATTTTGAAATTTTCATGATCATATATGTGATAAAACCATCTAGGAGTGGCATATTGAAGCATAATATACGTAAAATATTTTGTAATAGACATTAAAGATGAAGTGTCCATGGAAACTCCCTAGTGTGCACCCCTCTCTTTGTACTTTCACTTCATAATTATGAAAATAAGATAAAATCATAAGCCTTAAATTTTATGTAGGTTTTCTCCCATATTGGCCTTTTGATTTCACATCTTATGTTCATTTGTATACATAGTGTGTTCATTTCCTTGTATATTTCATTTTTGTTTTTGTAACTTCCAAAAATTTTAGGACTATGCCAATAATATTGAATCTGAGATATAAGGTAGTGAAATACATAATAAATATTATAGAATATTCTATGTTCCATTAAGATAATTATTCTAGTGGAATATTCATGATAATTAATAGATATTCATGATTTTACATCAATCTTGGATTTATATGATATATACATATCAAGAAAATAAAATTCAAATATTGAAATATAAATACACACCATGGAAATTAGATATTAAGACTATTGGAATTCATGATTTTATATTTCAAAATTCATAATTTTTTGAATAAAATATCAGAATTTTGAAATTGAAAATTATAGTTTTGAAATCAAAGGTCGCATCTTTTAAATTTGAAATTATTTAAATTTTGTACTTTTGAAATTGAAAAACAATTTTTTTAAAAAGAATATTGCGAGTGGTGAATGAAAATATACACATCCCCATAAAATGACTAAACTAATAATACTATTGGAAAACTCAATGGGTACGTAAGGGAAAGTTATCAAGAGTTATTTGAACATGAATACTACACCCCCTTGCTACTAGTTCTTGCATTATTGAACAATTTTACAAAATACCACCACATTTATATATATTTTTGTTGTCTCAATATATACAAACAAGAAAAACAAATGATTTGTTTTCTTAGGTCTATGATACCTGTAAATAATTATATATAACATTACTATAAATATTTTCCAAAAATAAAGGAAATAAAGATAAAACCAATAGTAATTGTCAAAATATAAAATCATACCTAGACTCAAATCTTTGTTAAATACGTTGATTAATTCCCATCATTCTATGTCATAACACAATTTTTTCTATCCTGCCTATTAATAATTCCTCCCTCATTTATAATGAATTCATGTTTCATAATCATTATTGAACCTTGTAGTCAACCTATACCAAAATTTTCTCTCACTCCAAATTATTAAAATTACTCTCATTATGGTCTCACAATAATAAAAATACATTAATTCCATTTCCAATTACAACATACTAATCTAATCCTACTTTTGTTAATTCTAGGGGTTGATATTAGGGGAATATACTCATGGCATGTCCTCTTTGTCTCGATTAGGTTGCATGATAAGCTAGTATATTAAACACCTAACATCCAAATTCTTAACAATACTATAATGTCATATGGTATGACCGTCACTTTCATATAATATATAGTGGATTTATAGTAGTTATTATGGATTTGATACCATATTGGGATTTCGGTATTCAAACAAGTTTATGTAAGGTCTCTTATTTTCGAGAAAATTTGGTATTTTGGGTTTCATTTCAACATCATGTGGTGGTGGTAATGTCATATAGTATTACCATAATTTTCATATAATTTCTAGTGTTAATGTTGTTGTTGTTGTTGTTATTGTTGATTTCATGGATTTCATACAATTTTAGGAATTTCTTGTTCAATCACGTTTATGTAATGTCAATCTCATTGTGTAAAATTTGGTATTTTGGACTTTTTCTAAACATCATGTGGTGGTGTGTTGAAATGTGACAAATAATCATGTAATTATTATGATTTATCGTTCAGTCGGTTTCTATAATGAAGAAGCAGTTATGTAACGAAGTAGCCCATATTAATTAGGATGGCCCGATATGCTTCTAACTTCGGATAATTATCATTGAATAATATAGTTTCCAATCGCTTGCCCCATGGAGGTTTCCTTGACACCCTGTAAATGTTTCACCTCGTAAATTTTTGTGTTTACTTATGTATGTGTGATTGACTCGGTTTCATTCAATTCCCGTTCATTTCTTTCTTTTTTTATAACTACTAGGTTTAATAAGTGGTGTGAAAATGAAATTGATTCATGTTAAGAAAATGGAAAATCATCAGTTCAAAAATCATGGTGTATTGATCCATTGTCGTTGGAGAGGATTGAGATGCTAGAGAAAGCTTCAATTTGAAGAACCTATGGGCCTATCTACAAAAGAAATAGGTGAATGGAGAGAAGGGTCATTGTTAAACCATGCATAGATTTGTTGAAATAAACTTTGTCCACAGTCATGGATGAAGAAACGAGACCACTTTTTTTTTTAGATTGTTGTTTGGAAACTTTTTCCGCCGAATGGAAAGTCGTCAGACAAGAGATTGCTAGAAGAAGGTGCCATTTTTTTTCAGAGGGTGGTCGAGAGTCAGCTGAAAATGAACGTTGAGACTATTATCACTAAAAGAAGCAGTTGATTCTATTTTTTTTTGAGATGCCTCTGTGAAGTCTGCCAAAAATACAAAGTATGGGTAAGTGAGCTGGAGAGGTAGCCATCGACCTCATTGCGAATACCAAAGGAGAAACTGCCAAATTTATTAACATCGAGCCCCATAACATGTAATTCAGAGTGCCGCCCTTTTTTAGAGCTGAAGAGGAGGAAATCCGAAATATTTGTCGGAGGTCAAGTATTTCAAATTTTTTTTTTTTAGCATAATTTTTTTTCAGTTGTTGATGATTCCTTTAGCAGTAAATTCATTCCACAATAATAATAATAATAAAATGGAAATTCTTTCTGAAAATTCTGAATTAAAAATAATACAAAAGAAATTGGAAGTTTATTATAAAATTCTAAATTGAAAGGGATACAAACATATTTGAATAGGTTTTAATTCTGGAAAGTTTAAAGAGGAAAACCATATTTTTTTTTTTGAAACGCTAGCTAGCTAAAATGTGGGGAATTAAAAAACCAGTTGGAAATTTAAGAAAGAAGGTAAACCAAGAAATAATAGTAGAAATATTTGTAGGAAAAAATGGCCAAAATGACAAATTAAAAGTTCGAGGTGGAGAAGTTCACCAGAAAGAAAAAATTAACATTATGGAAACTGAAAGTTAGGGACTTACTGGTGCAACGAGGGTTGCACAAAGCATTAGACAAGGTGAAAAAAAAACCTGCATGCATGAGATATTCCAAATTGGATTCCCAAGCTCTAAGTACCATTACGTTATGTCTGGAAGATGAAGTTCTCTTCAATATAGTTGAAGAGAGTACAACTACAGGTTTGTGGGAAAAAATGGGAAACTTTTTATATGAACAAATCATTCACCAAAAATATTTATTTGAAAAGAAAATTATAAAGTCTTCAGATGATGGAGGGTACAAAATTTGCAGAACATTTAATTTTTTTTAATACACTTATTTTCTAATTATCAGATATGGAAGCTTATATGCAGGAAGAAGAAAAAGCTATAACCTTCTTGTGTTCTCTTCCCGATTCTTGGGACCACTTCGTAACTTCAATCAGTTTGAGCACTGCCGATTCTTTGAAATTTGAATCAGTTGTGGGGGCTCTGTTATCTGAAGAGATACAAATAAATTCCAGTATTAAAACATCTACACCAAAAGCCATGGTATTGAAGGGTCGGTCAAAGGAGAAAGGGGAGAAATCAAGGTGTTCTTTTAGATAAAAATCAAAGGGAAATAAGTGTAAAGATAAACGTTGGTACTACAACAAAATTGGACACCTCAAGAAAGACTATTGGAAATGGAAGGAGTTTCAAAACCAGAAGAAGGAAGAAAATCAAGTTGATTCAGGTTTGGTTGATGAATTTTTATCTGTTGAAGTAGGAATTGTAGATGAAAATTTACATTCTAGTAATGTCTCTCAGAATGTTGAGAGTTGGTTGTTAGACTCAGGTGCTTCTCATCAAAAGAGTCCACACATAAATTGGTTTACTTCATATGAAGCTATGAATGGTAGTTATGTGTTTATGGGAAATAATATATCTTTTCATACTGTTGCGATGGGAAATGTAAAGATTAAGATGTATGATGATACATTTAGAACATTAAATGTTGTTAGACATGTACCTGAATTGAGGAAATTTTTGATTTCTTTGGGATTTTTGGACTCGGATGGTTATAATTTTATAGGTCAGAATGGAGTGTTGAAAGTATGAAAAGGTGCTCTGATTGTTATGAAGGCGGAAAAGGTAGGAAATATTTACAAACTCAAAGGAAGTACTCAATTCAATGAGGCAGAAATTGTATCAAAAAAATAAGAAGATGGTTGTCGCCTATGGCATAAGCGACTGTGTCACATGAGCGAGAAAGGTCTTCATTTATTGATGAACCACAATTTTCTTCCTGATTCGAAATCCTTTAATTTGGATTCTTGTAAACATTTTGTGTATGGAAAACAATGTAAACAAAGATTTAAAACCGGAAGTCATAATAATAAAGAAATTTTGGACTATATTCATTCTAATATTTGGGGACCATCTCCTGCTGTGTCTTATGGAGGTGCACTATATTTCCTAACATTTGTTGATTATTTTTCACATAAAGTTTGGGTCTATATTTTTAAAAGGAAAGTTGATATATTTAATGTTTTTAAAAAATTTAAAGCTATGGTGGAAAAGAAAACAGGAAAATCAATGAAATGTTTAAGAACTGAAAAATGGTGGTGAATTTACTTCTTTACAATTTAAAGAATATTGTAAAGATGAAGGGATTGTTAGACATAAAAATTTTCGTTTAAACTCCTTAGAAAAAAGGCATTGCTAAAGGTATAAATCAGACTCTTATGGAAAGATCCAGTAGCATGATCAACAATGCTAACCTCCAAGAGGAGTTTTGGGAAGAAGTAGTATCTACTGCTTGTTATTTAGTTAACATATCACCTTCTGTTGCCATAAATTGAAAAATTCTCGAGGAATTTTGGTCGGGTCAGTCTTGTGATTATTCACATTTAAATATTTTTGGTTGTGATGCTTATGCTCTTATTCCTAGGAATCAACACTCAAATTTAGATCAAAATAAAAAATTTATGTCCTTTTTGGGTATGATTATGAGTGAAAGGATACACGTTATGGGATCCTTTTTTACAGAAGATAGTCATTAGTAGAGATGTAAAATTTGATGAATATTCTCTTCTAAAATTGGATGTTGGAAAAGATGAATAGGAACAAGTATTGCCAAACCAAAAAGTTCAGTTGGAGGCTAAATTTTTTCCATAAATTCAAAAGGAAGGTGTGACTTCTCAAGAAAATGTTGAAGAAGAAAAGGTAACTGTAGAATTTTTAGAACCGATTTAGCAACCAATCACTCTAAGAAGGTCTACAAGGGAAATAAGAACATCGAAAAGGTACGAATATTATGCTTCATATTTTTCTTTTATTACTGAATATGGGAAACCTTCTTGTTATCAGGAAGCAGTGGATGATGCAGATAGCGAAAAATGGAAAAGTCCTATGGAAGAAGAAATGGATTCCTTAGCAAAGGACAATACCTAGAATATTGTAAAACTTCCTGAAGGGAGAAGTGTTGTTGGATGCAAATGGGTCTTAGTATTGAAACAAAATGTTGATGGAATTATTGAAAGGTATAAGGCAAGGGTAGTTTCAAAAGGGTATTCTCAGGTTGAAGGTATTGATTTTCATGATATTTTTTCACCAATCATAAAACTTACTTCTATTCGTATTGTGTTAGCACTAAATATATTACTTTAACTTTAGTTAGAACATTTAGATGTTTTAACAACTTTTCTTCATGGTTATTTGGATGAAGAGATATATAAGGAAGATCCAAAAGGTTTTGTATAAAATCATAGCAAAAGATTATTGTGTAAGCTCAGGAAATCATTGTATGGACTAAGGCAGTCACCATGGAAATGGTACAAGAATTTTGACTCCTCCATGGTGAGCCAAAATTTTATCAGAAGTGAGTATGATCATTGTGTATAATTAAAAATTTTCAATGCAATACTCATTATCTAGGTGTTGTATGTTGTTGATATCTTATTGCAAGAAAAATCATGGAAGAAATCAACAAGTGAAAGGCTCAACTCTCTAGGAAATTTGATATGAAGGATCTTGGAGTGAAAAAAACATATCTTGGGCATGGATATACACAGAGACAGGAATAGTGGTAAGCTTTGGTTCTCACAACAGAAGTGTGTGGAGAAAGTTCTTGAAAGTTCAGTATGAAAAATGTTAAAGATATTGATGTTCGGTTAGCTTCCCATTTTAAGATTTCTCCAGTTTTTAGTCCTAGAACTAATGAAGAAAATAAGTATATGTCTCATGTACCATATGAAAATTTGGTAGGAAACTTAATGTCTGCGATGGTATCTACAAGACCTGACATTTCACATGCAGTTGGAGTTGTCTGTAGGTACATGGAAGATCTAGAGGAAGAACATTAGCGAGAAGTGAAATGGGTGCTTTGGTATTTCAGAGGCACAAGTGAAAATTGCATCATCTTTGATGGTCGTGAAGGTTCAGTCTGTGGATATTTAGATTTTGATTATTCGAGTGATTTGGGAAAAAGGTGGTATAATACAGGTTATGTTTTAACTCTTGCAGGTGGAGCAATCTGTCAGATGTCAAAGCTTCAAGAGACAGTTGCTTTATCCACTACTCAAGCAGAGTATATAACTGCTTCAAATGCCTGTAAAGAGACAATCTAGTTAAAAGGCATGATTGACGAGATTCGAAGGATGCAGGAGAAAGTGAATGTGTTCTGTGACAGCCAAAGTGTTATTAATTTGGCTACAAATCTAGATTATAACATCAAGACCAATCACAATGATGTAAGGTATGACTTTGTGATACATGTGATCATTGGCAGAAAATTAGATATCAAGAAGGTAGGTACATAGGAGAACTAAGAAGATATATTCACAAATCCAATTATAGTAGATAAGTTGTGATGTTGTCTTTCTTCTCTTGACTTGTAGAATATATGATGAATGGGGATGGGAAAGGGATCATTAAAAGTGTTTTCAAGCTGGAGTTTGTTGAAATGTGACACCTAATCATGTAATTATTGCAATTTACCAGTATTTTGGTTTGTATAATGAAGAATAATTTATGTAACAAAGTATCCCGTATTAATTGGGATGGCCCAACAAGCTTGTAACTGAGGATAATTATCATTGAATAATATAGTTTCCAATCCCTTGTCCCGTGGAGGTTTCCTTGACACCCTGTGAAGGATTCACCACGTAAATTTATGTGTTTACTTGTGTATGTATGATTGATTCATTTTCATTCAAATTCTATTCATTTCTTTCTTGTTTTATAAATATTGGGTTCAATATGGTGGTGATGATAATGATGCACTAAGACTTATTTCATGTAGCAGACCTTGAGAAGGTAAGAAATTAATTGGACTTCTTTAAAACTTTATTTATATGACCATAAAGTTATGAGAAACATTCCAATATCACCATAGTATTTCTAACTGAAAAGGACAAGAAGGTTGGTAGTGTTATATATATTTTGAAAATTAGATGAAATGTGAGTATTAGATGGAAAATCTAAGAGAAAATGATTTTAATATTCCACCCTCTTAATATCACAAAGCTGATAGACTCTTTCATCCCATGGTATTTTGGGAACTGAACAATAGTGATTTTCACTATGAAGCTCACAAGAATTAGATATTATCTTATCAGTTTTCATTTTAATTTTAACACTCATTAAGATAAATATGTATTTTTTATTTTAAAAGTTCGGATTGATCACCTCCTTGTAATATCGTAGTATCATTTTTCATTCTAACTCTTTATCACTAAACAATTTATCCTTAAGTTGTTAAGGAATAATATTTACTATTATCTTTCTTTTCCAAAACTATCTTCGTCTTTATGATCCATTGGTCTATCCAATACTAGACATCCTTATGAAATCCTTAGTTTAGTTGAAGCTGGGGTTTTTTGCGATAGATGCAAGAAGTTTAAAAAAATATATTGAATTCTATGTTTTATAACTTCTTGTTATAAAAAAAAATTCCTATTCTTACCGATTCATTTAACAATGGAAATGATTTATTCAATCAGGAGGATAGGGTAAAGAGTATTTCATTTAATCCTGAGACTGTAGGTCATAATTTTTTTTTGGATCTATTCAATCTTCCTCCACAACCCTCTAGAGGTACTTCAACCACAAACCTTACATCCATATAAAATAATAGGAGTGATGAGAGCCTCAATTAGTAGGTTCTTTCTGTTTATTTTAATCCCATTTTTAAATATTTTCTAACTTAAAATTATTTTCAAACCCATAATGAAATTTATATCTTCCCTTTATCCTTTTATTTATGTTATAATTCCAATTGATCTTGTCATGGATTTTGATTGCAAGACATCTGTATGAAGGAATCTCCTCCAAGAATATTTTTCATATATGATATTATCATACGTTATCCTGTTGGATTTAATTATCATGACTTTATTTTTTTTGTATTAACATTCATACCCATCTTGGAGGATTAGTAATGGCCTTTAAACAACATAATATATCCTCAGACAAAAGGTTAGAATATTTTCATAGGAATGAAAAAATATCTTTTAGAATAATATATTTCAAGAATTCTACCTTGAGTAAAGAAGATAGAAATATATTAATTACCACTTTAAGAAATATCAATTTCCCTTCACCTCTTCTTTATGGGATTATCATGAAAAATGCTACCTTGTTTTAGTAGATTAAGTTAATGATGTGTATAAACCGAGGGAGCCTACTAATACCCATTTTTTTATATTGGAAATTGATGTTTCCTAGGACTATATAATTGGAGGCACTATGGTAATATAAGCTACGACATAATTTTCTTTACTAAGGAATTCAATAGCTATAGGTATTATAGTACAAGAAGAAACATTTAAAGTGTATTTGGAGTCTGTAAACCTAAGAGGAATGAGAGTTCTATAATCCTAAAGGAATATTCAATGAAAAACATTTATTTTACTTGGATATTTGGTCTATTATTGTGATCTGTTCTATATATAATGAGTCGATTTGTGAAGAGCACATATAGATTTTTTGCCTATATTCTAATTATGACTAAGTGAGATTAATACATAATTTTCCTATTCTAGGTGTTGCAATGTTTGAGTGGAAAAAAAACCATTGGGAATGATATCCTTGATATTAAAGTTTATCCATTTGAGCACTTATTTCACCACCACTAGGATGTGGCAATAAAGATATTTTAAAATTTTGTTTCTTATTTGCAGTAAATAGTAACTTTTTAATTTTCTTCTCACAAGGTTGCGTTATTATAATATTAATTTATCATAAATGACATAATTCAATGTAATTATGTCGATAGACATGTTTATTTTAGAATAGGATTTCCATAATTTTAATTTAATTATCAATAATTATTAGCTGGATGGTAAGAATTTAAATTTAATAGAATACTCTAGAATATTCTTAGTAGTATATATAAACCAAAAATTGAGATTTATTTCCAAATTAGTTACATATTTTTTGACTTTTAATTCAATTTACTAATTAAAAAAAATCCATATGAAAAAGTGTAGATGAAATGGATTATGGTTTTTCAATCATGTGGTACTAATAAGCCATGGTATTAGTTGAGGTTATTGTAATAAAATATATTTGCAGATTAGAAATATCCACCATAAAGTGGGGGTAAATTTTCATGGTTAAGAATTTTGTTACATATATTTTTAAAAATGGGTTTGCTAACTTATATCTCTGAAGCAGGGGTAAATGAACCCAGGAGTGGGGTTTTCTTACTCGTACTCGATTCATTCACCCAAACATGGGAAATAGGTTCGAATTTTTTACATGTCAATTTGGGAATCACTCCCAAAACCCATATCAGTATAAATTAGGATCTATCATACTCTAAATCAGTTGCTACATGCCTTAAACAAGTCATCTATGTTGGTTTTCATCCATGAAAGTTTCACTACTTAAATTTCAGTTGAAGTGATCCATTGAGCCATCAACACACCCCTGGAATGTAGTAAGTGCTTTGCAGAGCATCTACTCCCATGGAACACCACGTTTTAGAGCATCTAGGCCCACTCAACAATGTGTTGGTCGATTAGAGCACATTTTTCATAGGATTCTGGGAATATTCCCACCTTCTAGTGGCTTCTAGAAGTTTTTGCAGCTATCACACTATCTGATAACTTTGAATATGAACACCATCGAGCCATTAAACCGCTTATCCTCCTATTCCATTAAACAAGGAAACATCTTCATTCATTTTTCGAAAAGCCATTCAATGATCAATTAATGCGAAACCACCCTCATTTCTTATAAATTGAGCACTGATCATAGTGCATAAGAGAGAAAGAATTTGAATTTTTAGAGTTATGTTGGTAATATCACAGCTCTTAGAGGTATTGTTTTCATGTAATGTTATGATGTTGGAGTGATGTTGCTGATGTGATGAGGATGGGATTGAAGCTGGAGCGATTTGACATCGAATCAATCCAACTAGTCATACTAAAGAGATTTGTTCCTTTCCTAATACATGTCCTCATGTTTTTATATGTGTATTTTAAAATTCAAATCATTCAGTTTGATTAAGATGAATATATCATATGCCTTTATGTCATTTTATGTCTTCTCTTAGCCATTGCAAGTATCAATCAAGCGATTTTAGTTCGATTGAGATTCACGGAAGTGAAGAAAGGGAGATGAGGAATAGCGAAATATCACAAGTAGGTGTTCTTCTCTTATATATTAATCTTAAGGAAAAGGTCAAGTGCCTTTAATCTGTTGTTCGAAGTGCAACCACCACACTTAGGAAAAATGATCTATGTGTAGGTTTGATTTCCGTAAAACAAATTAGCGACTCCACTAGGGACTCGATTGATCGTCCTTGGTGGTTTTATCCTTTTTTTCAGCCTCTAGTAGAATTTACTTGATTCATTACAGTGATTTGAATGTTTTTTGGTAAAATAAGTGTGTTTGCTTCCTCTTTTTTGAAATTCCTCTAGCACCAAGGAATTGTTGGTCTTGATACAATGCTCTGCATAGAACTATTAGCTCATAGACAGTGCTCTACAAAGCACTATCTCCCACTCAAGGGTGTGTTGCTCCTATGACCAACCAAAATTCATCATGTTTTTGTCTTTTGCCATCCATTTCAGTGTCTTGTTTGTTGAGTTTTCAAGGGTTTTATTGCCTCTAGAGACAAGATTGCCTCTACTATATTGCCTCACTTTAGATGTTTATTTCTTCAATGTTTCTTTTTTTTTCTTTATCATTGTCCAAATAGCTCCAAAGTTTAAATTTTACATTTGACCAGCTCTTTATTTTAGGAAAGAGGAATTGTTGTTCAAGTCTTTGTTTCTCTAGAAAGTATTGATTGATTGTTTATGCATCATAGTTTTTTTTTCGTTCATTCACACTTAAAATAAATTGAAAAGAAACACATGCATTTCCATGTATTTTTTGTGAAAGCTACATAAGAATATTTAGGGAATTTTCATTTATATGTGCTCATTTTTTATTTCTTACAATCTTATCTCTCTATCCTTTGTAGCTAAAGTTTTCATTGTCGAAATTGAATCGAAACGAATTCTTATCATATTTATTACATTCTAGCAATTTAAAATACATCACGTGGTGAACCTGAAAGGCAAATATCTAACCAAGATCAACTTAAAATTTATATCAGTTAACCTAAGGGAGAATTTTCACTTAAAGATAATATTTAGAAGTCTAAGCTAGAGACATGTTTCGGCATCGTAAAACATAGCAACTGTCGTTAATTGTATGCGATACATTCCGAGTGTGATACCTCATTCCATGTACGTAAGTATATCTGAGCTCATCCACGTACCTTGAGTATATCGGGTGGTCTTCTAGTACGAAAAGTATAAGGGGATGCTCTCACTGCGTGGTTTCACATTGGATAGTGCTAATACAGATTGGGCCTCCACGTAGCATCGAGTATATTTGGGAGGAAAATATTAGGTTTCTTACCATCCATAGGTAACCGAATCGTCCACCTTGTACATTGTGATACAACAAACATTCGGGGATATTTCCTTCACGTACATAAGTCCTTGGTTTACTGGGACGGTATATTGCAGTTCACAGTTTCTTGGTAATCCTTTTTCCTAGCATTACCCTCATTTTGTTTATTTTTTTGTATTAAAATCAATCAGAAATCATGGAATAATATAAACCCTTTCCCCGTCGTTCATGTAGGATAGCGAATAAACCACCTTTACTGCTAGAGGTTACACCTAGTAGCCAAAGGCAAAACCATCCTACTGAGCCTGGTAGCTTTGGAACCTTTGGTGCTACAACTTCATCTAATTTACCAGAGTCATCTGATCCTTTGAGTACCGAGTCTCTAGATTTTTCTATCGATCCCGATTTATCTGCTACTGGTGAGACAAAACCCTCACAGTTCCCTGAGGACACTGAAATTCAATCCAGTGAAATGGTAAATCTAGAACCTGAAGCTTTTCAACTGAAAGTCGATCTTGATCCTCTCGTTCTTTTACCAGAAAATCTTGATCCCGAAGTTTAACAACAAGAAGTTGTTCCCATGTCGGAAGATGATCAACCTGCTCATCCTTATTCATCTGCAACTATTGAGTCCTCCTCTTTACTGCAGAATTTACCTCCTAAAATTTATCTTGGGCCTGACGGTGAAGTACTTCCACCTGGTTTGATTTCAATGGAGGAAGAACTCCAGGAAGCGACAACTCCTTCAACTCCAACTCATTTTTGGTCGGGGATTCATATTTATCTGTATTTTCCTTGTTTGACCTACTCTACTCTTGTTGATCCTGCTCAGTCTCAAGTTCCCGTACATTCTTTAGATATTTATTGGTTTATTTAACCATGGTTGAGACAGCATCCAAAACTGTACCATTTGTTACAGACGCAACAACATCAACTGTTACTTCTTCTTCATTGTTTTCTATGACACCTGAGTCTCGTCTTTATGGTGGTTCATTTGTCCCACTGGGTTACCAAGCTTTAACTAGAACCTACTATGGTGTCTCCTCTAGTCCATGGACTTCGCCCATGTCATCATCTCGAATTTTATCTGGTTCCTCTTTTAGGATTACTGAATGGTTTGATCCTTCATTCAAATCATCAACTCAATATCAAGTTGTTCCATCCAATTATCATCCATCTTATCCAATTTTTCTTCGACTCCCATCATATGAAGGTCAATATGTTCAATATCCTTATACTTCATATCCCGGGGCAACAAATATTTATGCCATATGGAATTAATCCTTCATTTTCAGGTCAATATTATGTTGGAATGCATGTTTTTCAGTGGCAGCCTAACCTGCATGTTCAACCGCAAACGCTTGTGTATCAATAACAACCAGTTCAACCCGTTGCATCTATACCTACTACGCATGTTATTACTTCCTTGGTTATTTCTTAGTTTGGTCGGGCAGGTCCTTCAACCTTTAACCCTAAAGTTTCGGGTCTAAAGACTCCATCTTCCTAGATTATTATACAACAACCATTGTATCAGGAATTTCACAAACACTGGCTAGTTTAACCTTGTCAGAGGCTTCTACTGGTCCCGTCTATTCACAACCTGGTCCAAATTATCCTGGCAGGTAAAAAAAGTTGTATCAAATCCAATGACATCCATTCCAATAGTATCAATCTTATCCAGGTCCTAGTAAACAATCCTATCAAGGGATTGGTCAACAAACTTATGCCTATCAGGGTTACTAGTAGCATAATCCTTATGTTCGTACAAAGTGGCCTATTTCCCAAGAAATTCCATCTTATCTTGATTACGCTTAAACTAATCAAAAATGACAGTTGTCATTTGTTGTAACACTAGAGTTACCTAATTTAAACCGTCTCACTAATGATCCCATTCATTATTTACATTAGTGGCCAGTGATTCCTCATAAATTACCCTCTAATATTTCGAAATTCAATGGAAATTATGGAGAAGATCCACCTATGCACGTTATGACTTATCATTTATTGTGTTCATCAAACTCCTTGAATGATGATTCTGTTAGACTACATATTTTCCATAAAACTCTCACTGGTCCGGCTAGAAAGTGGTATATTGAATTACCACGATATTCTTTCGATAACTTCACAGCTTTAGCCACTAATTTTCTAACCCACTTCTAGTTAACCATCATATATGAAACTGGAATAGAATTTTTGACCAACTTAAAGAATATGACTACTACTCACATATTAGATCACATACATGAGTGGTTTCATCATCATCGAATGGTTAAAAACTTTGTTCCAGATCAGCTTTAATATGAGTGGTTTATAAAGTCCTTGTTTCCATTTATCACCGTGGACGTGGCAAAAGAAGATGTTGTCACTGAAGAGTAAGTAATTTCTCATGCCCAATATCTGGATTTGATTTATACTGAGTCTGGAACGCTCTATGAAAAGGTTTTTAATGAACCATGACCAAATTTTATTATTCATCCTTCTCCATCTAGTAAGGAAATTCATGTGGGTGATGGTGTGATTGGTTATGCTAGCACTCAGCTAGTAAGTCGGCCATCTGGTTCCACACTTGTTATGTCCAATCAAACCCCTATTGCATTAGATCCCACGTCTTCTTCTGAAATACATGTTGTGTCATATGACAAGGGAAAAAGTGACAAGCAACCCTAAAGTAAAAATAAAGGGAAAGATAAGAAGAAACAAAAATCACCCCCACAAGAAAAATCATCTAATACATCCGTTTCTTATCAAAAACCTCATTACCCTTATTTGATATGTAATGAGGAGAATTTTACATGAGATTTTCCTCACCGCTCAGAAGTATCGAAGCTTCTTAAGATTTCTTCCGCATCTACAGCGTTGAAAAACCCTTTTCCAAACCCAGAAACAGATATGGTTTCTACGAATCATGCTTCTAGTTCACAAGTTCTTATGTTATCTGCTAGTAAGACAAAAACTAATGTTGTGGTGTCTAATCTAAGTACAGATTATAGTAATTGAATGGTCAAGATATAAAGCAACCTACTACTTTGACTTTGACTTCGTCTGATTTAATTATGTTGCCTATTATTCCTGAGTTAACAATAAAGCCGCCGAAGGGAGTCATTCAAAAATTTACTTTCAACCCTCGAGCTCGTGAAACTAAAAAATTATAACGTATTTGAAGATCTAGCTCAGTCACCTTTTTTTATGTCAATGTTGAGGTTCTTTAGAACTGTGCCTCCTGAAATCAGGCTTTGTTGTCGACAATTGGTTGAATTGATCTGACGGATTCTAATCTTGTAGTCTTTAACCATGTCGGCTATGTGCCATAATTTCCAACACAATTATCATTTATGATCCAAGTAAATATCCTCAATCACCTCATTCATCGGACTATTATTGATGAAGGTGAAACTACTTGTATCATGTCTATGATTTTCCTGAAGTAACTTGTCTCGCCGACTTTATCACAATCACCTACAATGTTCAAATATTTTGACAGTTGTACATATAAGCCTTAGGCAATTCTCAGTAACCTGCAAGTTGAAATAGGGGGAAAATTTGTTACTATTTGAGGTCATTGACAAACCCCTTGACTACAATATCTTAGTTGGAATACCATGGGTTTATGTTATGGATGTGGTTGTATCTACTTACTTTTACATGGTTGTCTTCCCTCATAGGGGAGGCATCACAGTCATTAATCAACTCGCCTTCTTTGCCTCTAGTTCCTAGGCAACTAGAAGTGTTCCTTTTATTCATTGACCCACGCCATCTCTTCAGAACATTGGCGTAGGACCCCTTAAGGCTTCTTCCCTAATGGGAAACTTTTTTGTTAGCATCGCCTGCGACATCAGTGGAAATCGTAAAAATAGAGACCTACAATCTGATATCTTCCAATTCATCTGACTTAAGGAAGATTCAAAATTATTCTGAAATAGATAGGTTGGGTGAAAACATGTTGCTAATTCCAATTGAGCTTGCATAGAAATCAATATTTTTTTCTTATGTGGCCAATCCTGATCCTTTTTCGCTGATTGTTTGGGTCGATCATTCTTTGGATTATGGTACTTCTTCTTATCCTTTTCCACATGTATTCTCAACTGATGAGAGCATTATGGAATCAGTGATTCCTGAAGAATACACATGGGAAGATTCTCATCAACGATCCCATCTTCTAGATTACAGTGAAGATATTCCAACTGAAATATATCACCCTACAGTTGTTTATTTCTTGTCTAATTCCATTTCTATTCGTGCCGTCGATTTTGAGTGAAACCCATCACATATCAAAGAAATGACTTCTATCGATATTTCGACCAAAACTAGCATTCTAGAAAACATTTATGTTGGTACACCTTGTTCTACATCTGATCTTGACACTTGCCACTTTATTTTCCGTGAATTTTGAGATGTATTTGCTTGGTCATATGAGGAAATGCCAGGCATCGATTCCATCATTATTGAGCACAAGATTAAAATGTACCCTTGTGTCAAACTGGTAAAACAACGCCTCCAGCTTATTCATCCTAAGAAGGTTGTTTCCATTAAAGCAAGCGTCGAGAAAATTTTGTGTGTTGGATTTATTTACCCTGTTTCGCTTACCCATTGGGTTTCCAACATTGTTCCTGTCATGAAGAAACATGGGACAATTAGGGTGTGGGTTGATTATTGGGATGTTAATCATGATTTTCCAAAAGACAACTATCTCACTCCCTTTATCGACCAAATCATTGACGAATGTGCTGAATGTGAAATATTTTCCTTCATGGATGGATTTTCTGGTTACAATCAGATCAATATTCGCCTAGAGGACTAATATAAAACAAATTTTATCTGTCCCTAGGGCATATTCACTGATCGGAAACTCTAGATGGAAATGAACTATGATTTCCATGTTGGGGTAACATTCCATATGAAAATGAATTATGCTTTCCATGACATCAAACACATTGTTCAACTTTATCTGGATGACTTACCTGCACATTCACGGAAATGGGTTGACCACTCTCTACGTTTGAGTGCGATATTTTTACAATGTCATCACTACAAAATACGCCTCAATCCACACAAATGTGTGTTTTGTGTTGGTTCAAGTCAATTTCTTGGTTTCGTTGTGTCGAAATATGGAATTTGACTTGATCCATTAAAGGTACAGGCCATTCTAGATTTTCCCGCGCCTTCCAACCTTCTTCAGTTACAGAGACTCCAAGGGAAGACAAACTTTCTAAGGATATTCATTCCCAGCTACGCTAAAATGGCTAAAGGATTTACTCAAATCTTGAAAAAGGGGACTCCCTTCCATTTGGATGAGGTTTTGCAAGCTTCCTTTGGTGTTCTTAAAGATACCCTGATCCAAGCATCATTAATGTATCCCCCAAATTATCAGAGTGATTATTTATTGTATCTCGTTGCTGCAGATAGAACCATTGAAATGGTTTTAGTCCAAGAAGAAGATGGGATTGAACATTTGATTTATTATTTGAGTAGAAATATCAATGATACTAAAACTAAGTACACTTATGTTTAGAAGCTAGCTTTGGTAGTTGTTCAAGCTATAAAATTATTCCACCACTATATCCTGCTCCGGAAGACCATTGTCATTTCATATTGCAACCCTATGATACACATTCTGTCACATCAATTGCTGGGGGGGGGATAATCAAATTGGATTGTCATTTTCCAAACATTTGATTTGGAATTCATCAAATCCAAGTCAAAGAAGTCTTTGGTTTTCGTTGAGATTATCTGCAAATTTCCCTCGGGTAGCACTAAGTCTACATCAGAACAATCCATTCCATATGAGTCTTTTTTCTGATCACGTCATCTGACCCATGGTACGGATATTATCTGATCTATCTCTAGACCCAAACTTTCTGACCCAATAAATCTCGTTCGCAACAACGATGTATTTGATACTAAGCCAAATATTATCTGATCATTGGAGATACACTTTATCATCGTGGTGTTGATACGATTTTACGTAGGTGCCTCACTCATGAGGAGGTTGAGAAAGTTTTAAATTTTTGCCACGATGGTGCCTGTGGTGGATATTTGTCCGATTTTTTTACCAGACAAAAGATTCTCCACGTTGGTTACTTTTGGCCTACCATATTTCATGACTGCATTCTCGTGGTTAGAAGTTGTCATGCTTGCCATATATTTGATCATAAAACCCGTATGTCGCCAACACCAATTCATCTTGTCGTTGTTGTTAGACCATTTTCCAAATGGGTCATTGACTTCATGACATGTAACTCTCGCTCGGTTGGGGGGCATGGTCATATTATTATTGATGTCAACTATTTTACCAAGTGGGTTGAGACAATGCCTACATTCAACAACAGAGGTGAGACAAATGTATTATTTTTCTTTAACCATGTGGTTACACGGTTTGGTGTACCGCAACCCATAGTCACAGATCATGGAAAAACATTTCTGCATTTACATGGTGACCGAGTTGACTTCCAAGTTAGGATTATCGCATGATAGTTATACCCCTTATTATTCGCAAGCTAATGGATGAGTTGAAGCCATAAACAAAATTCATTAGTGTTTGCTTCAATGCATGATTTGGGTTCATAAATGAAATGAGAATTTAATCCAGTACTCAACTTTGTGGTCTTATCGAACCTCAGTGAGAAACACAACTGGATTTACTCCCTCTCAGCTGGTTTGCAGTCTGGAAGTTATCTTACTGATTCAATGTGAAATTCCATCGTTGAAACTCGCGATTAACCTACTACTCTAATGAATGGGTAGGTATTTTAGATCTCATCCATCTACATGAAATGCGTCATGAAGCCACATTGGCCAAAAAAATACATAAGAGATGAATCAAGATGTAATATTACCGCAATGTCAAGCCTCGCACCTTCTCAGAAGGAGACATGGTCTTCCTTTATGATCAGGAAGCTGATAAGATAGGAACAGGAAAATTTGAACCACTATGGCATGGCCCCTATATTGTCAAGCATATTTTGGCTAAGGGTGCCTATGAATTGGTAGATTTTGATGGGATTCCATTGTCACAACATCGAAATGGGCTATATCTAAAATTTTACTATGCTTGATTCTACGTAGTAAACACTATATGATATTGTATATATGCTTTGATTCCATGTGTATCACAGTGTGTCTTTCAAGAGTTTTTCCTATGGTTAGTAATCCACTTTTCATTTTTTTGCAGATGTCAAAATCTTCGGAACCATTTGTTGGTTATGCTGATGGTGCTAGTCGTAGTAAAATAATCTATCCTCTGGAGCATGGGCCATCTCCACTCCAAGTGGTGAGTTAGTGAGTTTCCAAGGGATTTGTATCGGTCGATCCACCAAAAATATCAATGAGTACTATAGCACACTGATTGAACTCCTCTCTGATGCCATTTCACTTGTCATTTGCCACATCATCATTAGGCTAGACTCACACCTTGTCGTACTATAGCTTACTAGTGTTCATATTGTCTGAAATCCAGCTATTCATCGAATGTTTCTTGGAGTTCGTCTTTTGGAAAGACATTTTTATTACATCCGATATCAACACATTTCCAAAAAATTTAACACTCTGACTGATTCTTTAGCTAATTACATGTTAAATAGACATTTTCAACATATGTAAAAATAGAATTTTAATTCACATCACACAATTGAATAAGATTTCACATAACCATAGAAAAACATTGAAATTAAAATAGATATATAATCAAGTTTTTTACAAAAAATTGTGCCCAAGGCATGTTGGTCATATGACCTCAAAGTGTATGCATATATAGCATATCCTAAGTAGATCTAGTGGTTCTTCTGATAGAAGGCCATTGCTTGGGCTATCATACGCAATAGCTTCATCCATCAGCTGGGAACACCAATAGTATGGCATTGCAGCCTCATCCATAAATCCTTGATCCAGGCATTCACTGTCTAGAGAGTTAGCCCCTCTACATGCTATTGTAACTCAGCTAGAGTCTCGACCAAATCCAAATCCTGAAGTACTGCTCTGCCGACAATCCTCTCTCCTGGTTCACCACCTATTTTTCATGTCCCACTAGTTGAACAATACCCACATATTCATACATAAAAAATATTTAGTTTAGTATTGGAAACATAAAAAACACAAAATATGGAAAAAACCCAAAAAATCAAAAAACATGGTCAAAACGTTTTTACCTATATCACCCCATTGAGCGTCGGCTAATAAAATCAAATCTGGGTCTCCACAGAAATCCATCCCTGCATATGGATGCTTCTCTATGAATATATGTTGTTGTCATAGCCAAGTAAATAATGCAGTGTAAAATGATATTGATGACTCACCAACATGTCTATCCATCAACTCTACCCATTGTTGCGTCCACGGATCCCTAGGACCAGCTAAACCCAGTGTCACATGTTGTGGTTGCATCAATGGAACTCGCTCCAAAATGAAAGTGATCAAGATCGATCCATAGCTGAAATTCTTCGTCTTACCACTTTTCACTTTGGTCAGTTGTTCTTTCATCTAAAGGAGTACTGCTTCGGCCCATTTGAACAAGATTGAGACACTCAAGCACATACTGCACATATGATCTATTCGTGACATGAAGTGTGATGCTGCCAGCTAAATTTGTGATAGTTAGTAGGAGCATTCGCAAAGGAATATCATGTAAATCTATAATTTTTGTCTTTCCATATTTTCTACGCTTTGTACCTGGCCGAAAAAACTGTTGAATGTAGTCTTTCATTATCTCACCTCCACGAACAAAACCCACAAGGGAAATGGGGGCACTACGTCTCAAAAAACCTTTCAGAAAGTAAATTTTATCAAAAAAATATTAGGGGCACTTTGTCCCCAATGTGAAATTCTTGATTTGTTGGATCCCATGAGCGAATTAAGAATTGCACCAGTTCCACATGTTGCCTCATCCCTGACAATCTAAAGTACTTGACCAACCCACAGTCTCTGAGGGATCTCATAGTGCCAAGTTCATTTAGGGAAACCATATCATGTTCCTCACGTTCTCTTTCTCGCCATGTAGTTGACATTTTAATGTGATCAAAGCCTAAAATAAAACCATAAGCTTAGTAAAGATCCATTCCACGCAAAAATATGGAGAAATTTTGGGCACAAAACACAATGCAAATTTCTGAATTGCACCCAACACACCTCTGTTCCTTAGAGAGTGAATTGTAGAGAACCTGAGCTTCATTCTAGTTCCTCTGCAACGCACTTTTCGACATCCAAGGGTGCGCTGGTCCTAGGGCATTGTGTATTTACCCTAGGAGCCCCAAAACCCTAAAAATTTGCATGAAAATAAAAAATAATGAAAACAATAGAAAGAGAAAGGTTAGATCTTCTGCCTAGTTCGGACATCACGAGAAATGGTTCTCATAATCTATCGCAATCAGCTACTCAAGTTTGAGGGAAAAACTAGCTTAGAGCACTAAAAACCTGAATGGTAAATGTGAAATGGTAGAATGATATGGTAAATTCTTATTTAAATAGTATCTTTGATTATTTTATGCATATTTAATGAATCGACTATAGTTTTTACCCATTTTTACTACTTGAACATGTATTTTCAATCCATTTGGTGGTTCTTTAATCAATTTTACAACTAATACAGTGAATTTTTATGTGCATGATCTGAAAATAAATTTTTACCACATATCACACTTTTATCTTGTTTTCGAGCTTTGTTAAACATCGAAAAAGGAACCTCGATGGAGTTCTCTTTCAACTCTTTTTAGTGTCCCAAATCATGAATATATTGCACAACACTTGTCCTTTCAATCTCCTAAAAGGAATATCAAACGACATCTACCCAGTATAATTTTAACCCTTTTCCGAATTGAGATAGATTGTTTATGAAAAAGAAACACCCTATTTTAACATGGCTAAGAGGTTCTCTCAAATATTATTTTACGCTTTTTCAGATATGAGGGAGAATTTTACGAAAAATAACTTGTGGAGTTTATTTTCATCCCTTTTCCAAACCTTCTAAACATGAAAAATTACTGATTTTTCATTGTCATTAGACTCATTAAAACATCAAATAGTGATGGACTTATCCACCATGACAAGATCAAGTTTCACCTTCTATATACTCGTTAAATAATCACATAGCGATGGATTCACCTGAAGGGTGGAATTATACATCAAGCATACCTTATCATCCTCAAACTTCTTAAAAAATAAAAACGTACTCATCAGCAATGACTGGGTAAAATTGGAAAGGGATAAATCACTTTATGGTAGAAAGTCGCTCTTGAACATGACACTCATTCACTTCATCTTCGTGGCTCTTGTGTTGGGTTATCTACTTTATGTTCTATCATACCTATGTTCTATCATGCCATCCATCACTTTGGTTTTGGTTCAATGCTGCCAACACATTTAGTGTCGCTGATATGTTTAAGATAAGTCACTCAGTAATTCCTCATCCTTTTCAGTACTCATAAACCTTCATTTCATGACCGCCATCCCTGAAAATTGATCCATAAATTACATTCTCTCTGAAATCATTACTCCCATTTCATGTCATTGATGGGGGATACATCAAGGCCCTCCTGCCATGAGTCGCTTCCTCTCAACATCAACTCATCATCCAAGAATTTGGCTTAGAAACAACATTTTAGTACCTTGGATCTTGCATACATCAATGGAAAGTTTCTCATTTTCGGCGATAGGTTGACATCACTAGCCTTCGACTGAAATACTTTGTATGGTGTTCGACATTAAATCATCTATTCACACCATGGAGATTGTACTGCAATACTTTGAGATTCTTTATCATCTTCGGTGGTTTCTCTTGTGTCTGTTAACAAATTACATCATTGGTTACTAATCGACGGTGTCTTCCCATGTTTGACTTCTGATCACATATTCACATGGTTAGACTTGCACTTGAGCGATGGAGTGAATGAGACAGAATACCCTAGATCTAGTTTCATCCATCCAGACTGTGATTTCAGGAGTAGTACCACATCATCTGTACAATGGTCTTTACACAAATGGTCGTCCTATCATGGGTCTATATCTGTAGACGACTTTCTGATGCTATGATAGATTATGTGCTAAGTATGGATTGCCTCCCTCAAAAATTCATGTCCAAGATGAAAATGATATCGTGATGTAATGTATTGTAATTGTTGTAGGTCACCGTCCACTTCAAAGCCTACTCATCACATCGTAAAGAATATAATTCAACATTATCATTTTTGACTTCATGCTTTAGGGGGCAACTGTTACAGGTCAATTTGGGCATCACTCCCAAAACCTGGATCAGCATAAATTAGGATTTATCACACTCTAAATCAGTTGCCACATGCCTTAAACAAGTCATCTCATTATTAGTTTTCATCCATGAAAGTTTCACTGCTTGAAGTCTAGTTGAAGTGCTCCATTGAGCCATCAACGAACCCCTAGATTGCAGTAAGTGCTTTGCAAAGCATCTACTCCCATGCAATATTGTGTTACGGAGCATCTAGGACCACTTGACAGTGTGTTGGTCGACTAGAAGCGAATTTTTCATAGCATTCTATGAATATTCCCACCTTTTAATGGCTTCTAGAAGTTGTTACAACTATCACACTATCTGCTAACTTCGAATATGAACACCATGGAGCCATTAAACCACTTATCCTCCTATTCCATTGAAAAAGGAAACCTCCTCATCCATTTTTGTAAACGCCATTCAATGACCAATTAATGCTAAACCAACCTCATTTCTTATAAATTGAGCATTGGTCATAGTCCACAAGAGTGCAAGAATTTGAATTAGTAGAGTTATGTTGGTAAGATCACAGGTCTTCGAGGTATCGTTTGCATGTAATATTATGCTTCTGGAGTGATGTTGCTAATGTGATGAGGATAGGACTGAAGCTGGAGCGAGTTGGCATCGAATCGATCCAACTGGTTGTAACTTCTCCTTCTACTTAATAATAAAGATATTTGTTCCTTTCCTAATAAATGTGTTCATGTTGTCATATTTGTATTTTCAAATGCAACCAATTTAGTTTGATTAATATGAATAGATCATACACCTCTATGTAATTTCCCATATTTTGTTAGCCATTGCAGGTATCAATCAAGCATGTTCAGTGCAATTGAGAGCGACAAAAGTGATAAAAGGGAGATGAGGAATAGAGAAAGATCACAAGCAAGTGCTCTTCTCGTATCTATTAATCTTGAGGAAAAGCCCAAGTGTCTTTCATTTGTTTTTCTAAGTGTGACCACCACACTTATCGAAACTTATCTATCCATAGGCTTGATTTCTGTAAAACAACGTTTTTCTAAAACAAACCCTTTAGAGCTCGGTTCAGGTATGGGGAACCCGATACTCAAAAATTTTAAAATGGGTTCTTTATTTGTGACATGTACTTAGTACCTTATACTAAAAGGATGTGGTGTTTCAATAAAACATGTACACAGAGAGTATGCCTAGTTCGCTAGTCAAAATTCTCTTTTCTTGTTGGATTTTTGATAAAATATTAAAAAATTATGACATGTATTTGTGGTTCCACACTCCCACCAAATCCCAGCGTTTTCTGGATATCCTCATGAAAGAGGAAGCTTGGGATGCAAATTTTTTGAGTTCGTTATTTTGGGTGGTCATGAAGATACTCAATGGTCTATATTTTTCTCTTGGTATCCAATTAAATTTTCCAAGAGGATGGGGAAGATGTTCTAGTTTATTATAAAAATGTTGGCACATTTCATTTCAATGATAAAAGAGGGTATAATGCAATTATGGAATGTCATTTTTCGGATAAAAATAACTGGCGGTGGAATTCATTATGGAAGTTGCATGATCCTTTGAAATTTCAAAGTGAATGTTCAACATGACGTACCCATCCTAGTCCCCATAGTTGTACGTGTATCCAAACCCGTGTTTCTTAGAAGCTTTAACTTCTATGTTAATTATGTTTATCATTATTAAATATTAGTATTATTATTATTTTAGATAAAGTTATAATTTATTTAATTGTTATAAAGTTTTAAAACTAAACTTTTTTTTTTAATTTTAACTATCAATCTATGGTAAGTATCAAAAAATTGATTTCATGATATACCAAACATTGTCCAAATTGAAAAAAAAATGAGTTTATTTTAAATTACTATTATTATTGTTATTAATAAAAAAGATTAATATATTAATTAAACATATATATACATTTAAAAAATATGTTACAAAGATATTAACCATGGATATTCACCCTTACTTGATTATTGAGATTTTTACCCTATAAATAGGTTGTGTTACAATAACATGGTCCAATTACATAGATTATCAATCCCGCATATCGATAAAACCATAAATTATTTGATACAACACTAGTTCATATGACAATTTTATAATTCATCAATATCTAATTTTTAAATAAATCTCAACCTATAATATTGTGTAAAAATATTAAAGATATTATGAAAAAATTAAATACCTATAATCCACTCAATAATTATTAATAATTAATTTAAGATTCTGGAAATCCTATTTTAAATTATATATAAATATCAATTTATTTATTATATACATATCAAAGTGTTTTTTTAATTAATGTAAATAAAAGTTTTATTAGTCAAAGTATTTCATTTAAAATTAAAAATTACATTTTATACTCGATAAACACGATTTATTAGTTAAAATGGAATTCCATAAAATACATATTTTGAGCCAAAACCTTCTTTATATTCCAAAAGGGAAGAGGTATACAGTACCAAAAAACTATCAAAACCAAAATAAAACATATCATCTTTAATGTTAAGGGCCAAGAGGGGGTGCCACTTGAAGGTCATAGTGCACATAATTATTCCTTTTTCTTCCACTAGTAATCCCACAGTCCAAGAATAACAACAAGTGATCACCATGCCAATGTTTTATAACTAGGCTAACTGGACCACCCGGAGGCTGACCCTTCTATGTTGCGTACTTAGTGGGCAACATTGACAGAGAACCATGAAGGAGTAATGAGCCTCGTGGTAGCAAGAATGCTTCAACATAAATAAGAATTTAACTCACATAATACTTGCATAGAAGAGGAGTGTCATTATTATCCGTTATATTCGGTGGGGTGGCTCTCGGCTGGAACCTATTTTTTTCGGAATTATTCATATCATAAGGATTAAATTTTTTTACTTTTAATATAATAATAAATATTATATTATTTTATTTTATTATTAAAAAAAAAATAGCGAGAATTTTTCATCACACAGAGGTACTTTGCACTCCAAATATGATGTACAGAGATTAATTTTGATGAGACTTAGTATTGCAACAATAATTTTACAATTCCCAAGGCTATCAATTTAAATTATCTACTCGAGGTTCATACAAACTGAAGAGAGCTTGACATAGTATGTGAAACATGAACCTTCCTGGTGTGACTCCTTTTGATACAAGGGAAAGAAGAAAATGAAATAAATTCAAATGATCAAACATATACTTGTTATCTGAAGATGCAAAAGGTAAATAACCATAAACAAACCTATTCTACTTTTGCTATAAAATAAATCACTGATAGGAAATCGATTCTATTTGGAAAAATGTAAAGCACATAATGAAAAATAAGTAAATTTAATTTATATTTCTAGAAAGGAAAAGAAATTAAAGGAAACATATTCTATTTTCCAAGTAAGGAAGGTCCTAGGTTACACTTGCAAGAATGAAATCACACTTTGGATTGTGGAAAGGAAATCTAGATTAATTGCATAAATCAACATTCAAGAAGTAAGTAATGTAAGATATAACTAGAGATCGAACCAAGCCTCATATCAATGGATAATCATCCTCCTTGAAAGGATGGAGCTTTCCCCTACAAAATCTCTCAAAAAGTGGATCTGGTTCCCAACACTAGTAACATTCATTAAATGACAGGGACCACATTCATATATTTTCTCAATTGCTGGAGCTCCAGAATTTGTTCAATAATTTCATCATATCTTGTTCATTTATTATCCAATTTTGGTCCATGTTGTACCAAGAAGCAAGTCTTCCCATTATCTCAGCCTACAAATATTCATGATCTGCCAAATATTCTCATAATATTGTATAACAATAAATAATATTAGACAGATAATATTCAATTATCTATAAATATTAATAATGAACATATTAAATCTAAAAATATGTCATCCAATGCAAAAAGAGAGGTTTAATGTGTTAAAGGATGGTCCCAATGGTATTAAATTGTAGCTAATTTGGAGGATCGTCAACATTGATGATGAAAAACCCTATAGAGGAGAAAAAAAAAATGCAAACATAAATCATATGTTGTCTCATCTATGTACTACAATCATAAAGAAAAAAAATGAAAGCTTAGTTTGTGTGGGAATTAATGAAAGAGTGAACTCTTATGGATATTTTTTTGAGCATTGATTAAATAATTATTTTAGCTAAAATAACAAATTTAATTCACTATTCAAAGATACCATGGTGAACTCTTATGGTATCATTCACAAGATTTCTTTTATTTAACATGATATTATGTGAGACTTGGCTATGTATTTAACCAGGTTGGGGCCTATAAATAAATAAAAAAGTATTTTTACTCTTTATACAACATAATATATTCTGAAAAAAGTGGAAAAAGGTTGTCAAGTGTACATTTTAGGTTGATATTTTCCTTCCACATAGGTTTGGTGCATATTTTTTTGTCCTCTCATATTCATTTCTAACTAATTTTCAATATTAAACTGTCTCACTTGATGAAAAAATTATATTCTTTTACATTCTACCTACATATAATTTGATCATGTACCTACACATAATCATATTTCAAGTCTTTTATGATATCTATTTCCCCTAACTGTGCAAAATTCCTACAAGTTACAACTCAAGCAATTTGATGTTAATTTCAATAAAACCATCTTGTATGAAATTTTACAGAGGAAATAATTTAAAACTTAAGTGGAAGATTTCCAGCCTTCCTCTAATATTCATTTTCCCTAAAAGTGCCAAATTTCTATTATTTACACTCTGTAGCGACCAATAGTCATATACCCAGCGGAAATATTAAAATACTTCGTAGGAAAAGGCATCCATTATAGGACGGAAATTGTAAATTGTATATTATATAAATAATTTATGATAGGATGATTATAAATGAGAATGAGAGTCTACTTATATACCCTAGGCAAGTGCCCTTTCATGAATGGCTATGTCTCTAAGACACGCCTCTTAATCACTAAATAACTATTCATTAGTTAATTACATATTATTTATTCATAACACGCAAGCTCATTTTCCCTCCCAAATTATTCTTGACCCATGAAATGATTCTAAGTTAATTTGGTAACAACCATCTTATATGCAATCTTTCTCAGAGAATAATTTCTAACAAAGGGAGTAGGGGCTAAGTTACTATGTAACTCTTATTTATAGTTGTTTTCAAGATCAAAGAATCTTTCCATCCTTTATTAATCATTTTTCAATGTTAAATGTGCAATGAATCTTGTAATGAAGGTCAAATCTAAGATATTTGTATGAATTCAGTTCCTCTACATTGATAATCTCAATACATAAAGATAGTGTAAATGATCTTTTAAAATGTAATTATCACAACCTTTATCTCGTTAATGTTTATTGGTAAACATGTAGAATAAGAGAAATCTTGGAAAAATATTAGTTGCTTCATGAGATAAGAGACACACTACATCATCCCTTCATGTTAGGATATAAACCTTGAAATTAATTGTATTTATATAGAAACCCCTCTCCCCATCTCTAATCAACTAGGAATTCTCAAAAAAATCATTTCTATCTTGTGCATTCCAACAAAATATAACAAAAAAAAGTTATATAATCAAATAAAAAAAGATGAGTTACAGTAATTTTCTTTATGACAACAACATAGAGGAAGTTAATTCATATAAATATCTATAAAATCTGCAAGCATAAACGAAATCTTAAGTGGAAATATAATAATGAGAAAATGAATAAAGAATGAGGGAAGGCCTATTTTAGTTTTGAAAAAATTGTAAATGATCAAATGTTTGCTTTAAGGAGAAAGTGAAACTGCTCTTTCACACTCAAAATTCTCTAGTTATCTTCTATAGATTTTAAGTGTAGGGTTGTAGTATCTCAGAGGAATTGAAAAAATAAGAACTGTTTTATAACTTATAATCTTCATATTAAAAGCAATATGCCATATGTCATGCCCTTCATAAAAGTTAGTATTTCCTCCATTAAGAGTATCCTTGTGAATAGGAACATTATGTACAATCAAAACACATTTAACAAGAGAAATGAGAGGTTTATTAATATTTCTTCGAACTTTAATCAACACCAGGGTTGGCACAAAGTTACTAAGCATTTGTTAAACCATTTAGAGTAAATGATGTAGTAATTTCATAGAATAATTATGTCATTAAGAATACTCATCAAAAATACAAAGATTGACTAAAAATCCCCTCCAATATTTATCAGCATAGAAACAAATTTCTAAAGCAAAAGAATTAATTTGTTATCATTTTCCATAAGTTTATATAAACCAAAGTTAATCTTTAGAAATGGTGGAAATCATTGTCATCAACAACAACCACCTTGTTTATTCCTAGCAATAGTAGTTACCGTCACCACTTGTTCACCATCAATTAGCCCAACCACATAATATATACACCAATATACTAACCTTCATGCTAATAAACTGTATAATCTTTTATTTATAAATTTTTTAAATTTGTTTAAATAAAAAATTATAATTATCAAGTATTATATAATTGTATATCTATAAAAATTTGTCTTTTACCATTGTTATTATTAGTAATAATTATTTTAAATTTCTATATTTTTATAGTAAAATAATAAAAAAACAATTTTAAATTTTAGTCAACAAAATATATATATATATTAATTTATAAAAAATAATTTTTTTTTAAAATTAGACAATTATATATTTATAAATTAACAATTGTATTTTAATACTATAATAAAATATTTCAAGATGGAGTGGGTAAGGCTTTCACGCTTCTTAGACAATTATATATTTATAAATTAACAATTGTATTTTAATACTATAATAAAATATTTCAAGATGGAGTGGGTAAGGCTTTCACGCTTTGCGGTTATTGGGATCGTTGAATGAGTGAGCAAATCCGGTGTTGCTCCCCTTGTCCATACATATGGTGGACGTATGCTAATCCACCATTATGCGATGGATGGAATAAGTTTCTCTTCAAAATCCCTTTATGTATCCCATGTCCACTGCAAGAGCGGCGTTCGTTTTTTTCTTTCTATTGATTTCTTGGTTTCGTTCAGATCCGCACCAGCGGAAACGCAACAATCCTCCCCCAGACTCTCTCTCATCGATCCTGGTATCTCTCTAATTGATACTTCTCGGTGGATATCAACATCGGAGGTATTGCGATCAGGGAGATCGGATCGAAATGCCACGGGAGTGTAGTTTAGTGTTGGTGAACCTCAATTCTACCACACCCTATGTGATGGGAAGATCAGCTGTATACGGAGATACATGAATAAGATAGATCTGGATACAAATAAAAGGAAGGCACAAATAGATTAGTTATTTTGTCTAATCTGTCCCATGTTATAGGAAAAACAACCACAGTGACCAATCGATGGTTTGATTTGAGCATACTGATCTTAAATCTGAGATATTCACTGCTGTTAGAGGAAAAACAACCACAGTGACCAATCGATGGTTTGATTTGAGCATACTGAACTTAAATCTGAGATATTCACTGCTAGATCTAGGATCTCTACACATCCGATGGGCAAAATGCAGAGACATGATAGATCGGAAATTATACGGTACCTCTCAGATCCCTATCAAATGGATCTGCTGAAACAATCTCCGCCACAAACAACATACCTGTTAGAACGTGTCGTTCCAGAGGCCGAAACACATTTATATCCGCATGTGGAAGAGCAGATCTCCTTCCAATTCTTTTATCAAAACCCCGGATATGAAATCATCATTAATATGGATGTAGAAATCTAATAATATTTTCGAAATGGAGTAGTACAACAGGAAAAAATTGCGCTTTCATTTACATCATCAACATTTTATCTAGGGTGGCAGATCTATTGAGCATGAACAAAGAAATACTTGAGATTGAGAGGCGGAGCAGCTGTAACAAGCAAATAAAAAGGAGGAGGAGGGGTCGCTGGCCCTAGTTTACCCAAAGGTATAGAACCAAATCAAGAACATATAAGTGGCGATCTCTCTTTCAAAGACCTTCTTCAAGGTAAACTAGTTGTAATAACAATTCTAAAACAAGCACAAAATTCTCCTAGTTCCTATATTTTGGAGCAACTAAATCATGTACTAGAACTGAACATAGATCTTCTAGAAACAAATGAATCTTGCGTGACTTATCAAGTACAAGACATTTTCCCAGATTTAACATATTTTGGGCAAAACTAGTGGATCTATTTCACTGGATCCTCACAAATTGGTCAATAGATTGTGAGATTCATCTATGTTTTTAAGGTTTTTTTTTAGTAAAGTTTACACTATCTGAGGGAAGAGAGTATGTACTACAAGAAGGACCATGGTTTTGGGGATCAACGAGTCTAGTTATTACTCCATGGTTCCGATAATTTGATGAAAACACAATAATAGTATCAAAAATTTCATTTTGGGTTAGGCTACACAACTTTCCCTTCATTCCTGGCATGAAAAGGTCCTAGAAGGTATTAGAAATATCTTACGAAGATACATCAAGTTAGATATGCAAAGAATGGAGGAACGAATCTACACTTTCAATAGAATATGTATGGAGGTGGACCTCAGCAAAGGATTTCTAGATCGAATAGATTTGACACAGACATGGACACCATACCTAGATTTTGAAAATATGGATTTTAGATGTACGACACACAAAACACCTACAAAATTTGTGTTGTGAGGCAAGGAAAGAGACAAGAAGAAAGAAGAAAACTGAAAAGCATCTAAAAAGATGGAAATTTCCCCCACCCTCGCTAGACGAAGATGATGAAGAAGAAATAGAACACCCTTCAAAAGAAGGAAATCAAAATTCCTAAGAAAACAAACAAAAGGATGATGAAAAAGGTGTTGGGACAGACATTCCTACTCTCACAACGTAGCCAAGAGAACATTCCTGGGGTAAAAGATTTGGGAGGCTCCAAACATCATGATGTTTCAGAAAGCTCGGACTCAGAAAAGGAAAATCCAACAATGGAAGAAAACAATCAGTGCTCAATAGTAGCTACCATGTCATTTGAAGGAGGATGGAAGAAAGTAGAAAAGAAGAGATGGAGGAAAGTGTACCCTAACCTCTGTTAGTTTTATTTATGGTTTTATGATCACCAATTTTTTTACTAGCTTGATGGATTGCTTATAACATCTACAACATGTAATTTTGTTTTCATTAATAAAACTATGATATATATATATATATGGGTTATTTCAAGTGGTGCATTTTTCAAACTATATTTTTTATTTATATTTTTTTTTTTTAAATTTAAATAAAAAATTATAATGATTAATTATTATATAATGGTATATCTATAAAATTGTCTTATTTTATCATTATTATTAGTAATAGTTATTTTAATTTTCTATATTTTTATAGTAAAGCAATAAAAACTTAATTTTAAATTTTAGTGAGCAAAATATATATTTTAATTTATAAATAATAATTATTTCTTTTAAAATAGATGAGTATATATTTATAAACTACCAATTGCATTTTATAGTAAACTAAAATGAGTTAATTAAGGTAATATGGTGTTCAAACAATAGAATTTTTTATTTATAATTTTTTTAAATTTATTTAAATTAACAATATAATTTTAATTATTATATAATTGTATATCTATAAAAAAAAAAAAAAATCCTTTATTATTGTTATTATAAGTAATATTTGTTCTGAATTCATAAAAACATAATTTTAAATTTTAGTCAACAAAATATATATTTTTAATTTATAAAAAACTATTTCTTTCTTTTCAAATATATACTTATATATTTATAAAGTAAAAAGTGTATTTTAATACTAAAATAAAATATTTCAATAATTAAATAAAATGGATTATTTCAAATGATGTACAGGGTAAAAATATAAATCAAAATATATTTTTAAATACCTAAATAAATTCAAAATTTCAAAACCTTATAAATAAATAAATAGAAATTACATAGCATAAAAGATGTCCGCAGGCATGTATTAAAACTTTAGAAAGAATGAAAGAGAATACCTCCCATGGTCTAACATTGTTTGGTTTATTAAGATGTGCAAGCTCAACCCACAAAATAATGTGGTGAACCACATATGGATACCGAATGCAAAAGAAAGCGGCGGCCGCTATTCCCGAATTTCAACTCCAAAACTCGGTGGACCATACACAATGAGAAGATAAATCAAGAATAGTATACAGAGAAGAGGTTGTGTTGCATAATATATCGTTGCACGGTGGTGAAATACCTCGCAGGCGCTCCAGAGTTTGGCTATTGTGTCGTGTTCTGCGACCTACTTGCTTCTAGAGAAAGAAATTGCGTGGTGATAGGAAGCTTGACCTCAGTATAGTGTTTTCAATGAGGAGGTGAATGTAATGGGCAACGAGGTGAATGTAATGGGCGAGTCAGATTTCAGTTTTTTAAGTTTTTTAAGGAGGAAACTTGACAAGAAGAAAGGTTGTATGTAGTTTTTTGGTAACTGTTAATATTTATTATCTATTTTTTCTAACTACTAATTAGAAGGCACACAAATCTTTAATCATTTAACATTCAATATGATATGTATAGTTATATACAGTAACAATTAAAAGAGTTGTTTTCAAACAAATATGTCTTACAACTTAAAATATAAAACATTACAAAAACCCCTCAATACTTATTTTCTTTTAATTTTCAAACTATTCAATTTAATATTTAGTTTTTTCAAAATGTTAATAAACTTAATAATACATGTATACAAATTTGACAACTATAGCTGAAATTTAAATGATGCCAAAACAACAACAAATTAAACTCAAAAGTATTTTTGAGTTTTGTGTCCCAATTAAAATTAAAATGCACATAAATCTTATTGGCTAAATGTTTTTTTCCTTTTTGATGAGAGAAGTTCGTGGAGCATCTATTTGGAATAAAAAAAAGATATTTGATGACACACTAGTTCATTTACCCTTTATACATTCAATTATAAATGTTTAAATAGATATGTTAAAATAAGAGTAGCTCGCAATGATATTTATCAGGTTGCAATAACAATTTTATTCATTATAACAATTATAAGACTTTCTTCCATAAGTAATTGATAAAATTACTTTCCAATGGTTATATTTATGATTATATTGCTTCATATATTGATGTTTTGCATGTTTTATAACAAAGATGTAATAATGATATAAAGCGTGAGAAAGGAAATGAAAATAATATTAAAAGAAGAATTTAAACAAAGAAACATTTGGAGATATAGAAAAATCTTGTTAAGTTGCAATGACATACTTTATCATTATTATATAACACTGAAATATATTGATTTATTTCATATATACTTAAATTTATAATTCAAATAAATATTTATTATATCATATTTTATGTTATTAGAAAATATTAATAAATTAAATTAATAATTATTTTATATCATATTTTTTTGTTATTAGAAAATATTAATAAATTAAATTAAATCATTCGAAATAGTTTATTTTCTAAGGAAATGATAGAGATATACGGAAAATTTGCATTCAATGGTATGGAGTTCTAATAGTTTCACTTGTATTTACTTTTAGAGTGTGATTTAAAGTGAAATTAATTTAGTAAAATTTAAAGTGTTTATAGTAGTATTAAAATAATATAATATATTATATGTTAGATATCATTTTTGGCATTTAATTGTGTTAAGTAAGTCATTCATCTATGACCATTTTCATGAAAGGTAGTCGTTTTTCATGATTTTTGAATAGTATACTTAGCATTGACTAATTTCTAATGATTTTTTAATAGTCTATTTGGCACTCATTGCATTGGGTGATGCTCACACGAGTGAAAGAAGTGGGATTGAAATTAGTGAAATGAATGGCATAGTGTCAGTCATCACTTCCAAGACTTGCACCTAATAACTAGGACTTCCCAAGAGGTCACCCATCCCAGAACTCTTATGGCTCAAGCACGCTTAACTGTGGAGTTTTTCCCCACAATCAGGCCCACTTAACTTGCTACCCAATTTGCAAAACCTTAGCTAGTATTGTGCCTCATGAACCATTCAAGTAGATCTTCCTTTACTCTTTGCATTTTAAGTATGAGGGGTATTTGTAGTGAATTATATTAGATATCATTTTTGGGATTCAACTGCATTAAGTAAGTCATTCATCTATGAACATTTCCATGAGTAAAGGGAGCTCTACTTGAATGGCTCATGAGGCACAATACTTGCTAAGGTTTTACAAATAGGATAGAAAGTTAAGTGGGCTTGATTTTTGGGAAAAACTTTATAGTTAAGCACGCTTTCAAGCCAAAGGAGTTCTGGGATGGGTGACCTCCAGGGAAGTTCTAGTTACCAGGTTCCAGTCCCCGAAGTGATGATTGACGTTATGTGATTCATTTCACTAGTTTCAATCCCACTTCTTCACCCTTGTGAGCATCACCCGATGCAATGAGTGCTAAGTGGAATATTCAAAAATCATGAGAAATTAGCTAGTTACGACTACCTCTCATGGAAATGGTCATAGATGAATGACTTACTTAACATGATTAAATCCAAAAAATGATATCTAATATAATTCATTGCGGAAAACCCTCATACTTAGAATACAAAGAATAAAGGGAGCTCTACTTGAATGGTTCATGGGGCACAATACTTGCTAATTTTTTGCAAATGGGGTAGCAAACTAAGTGGGCTTTATTGTGGGGAAAAAATCCACAGTTAAGGGTGCTTGAGCCAGAGGAGTTCTAGGATGGGTGACCTCCCAGGAAGTCCTGGTTACTGGATGCAAGTATTGGAAGTGATGATTGAAGCTATGTGACTCATTTCACTAGTTTCAATCCCACTTCTACACCCCTGTGAGCATCACCCGATGCAATGAGTTCTATGTGGACTATTCAAAAATCATGAGGTACTTAACGCAATTGAATCCCAAAAATGATATCTGTAATGCACTGTGAAAACCCTTCATACTTAAAATATGAAGAGTAAAGGGAGCTATACATGAATAGTTCATGAGGCACAATACTTGCTAAGGTTTTGCAAGTGGGGTGGCAAGCTAAGTGGGCTTGATTGTGGGGAAAAACTCCACAGTTAAGCGCACTTGAGCCAGAGGCGTTTGGGATGGGTGACCTTCCGAGAAGTCCTGGTTACCGAGTGCAAGTCCTGGAAGTGATGATTGACGCTATGTGATTCATTTCACTAGTTTCAATCCCATTTCTCCACCCCTCTGAGCATCACTCAATGAAATGAGTGCTAAGTGGACTATTCAAAAATCATGAGAAATTAGTCAGTTACAACTACCTCTCATGGAAATGGTCATAAATGAATGACTTACTTAACACAGTTGAATCCCAAAAATGATATCTAATATAATGCACTAGAGAAACCCCTCATACTTAAATATTATATGTTTTTATAATACAATATATTACATGTTTTTATAACATTTATTCATTATGTAACATGATTAATAACTATCAAGAATATATATATAGTTGATAATGAACCTAACAAAAAAAATTATGTATTTATAAAAGAGAAAGAATCAATTTATCATAGCTAAAAGATAAAAATTTATTCATGAGATATGTTTGAAAAGCCTCGAAGTGGAAAAATTTGTCACTCAGAAATTTGTAACACTAAGCAATACGAAGTGGACTTGAAATAAAACAAACATTAAGTTGAAATAAGTGATGATAATAAGCCAAGAGAATTAAAATATCTACATAAACGGTCCATTAATAGACAACTTAGTGATATATGAGTCCTTTACGAGAAAAGATACACACCATACAAGATGAAAACTGAGATAAATTTATACGTTTATAAATTTATAAATAGGTTTAGATTAGTATGTTTTAGTCTCCTATTTATAACCCGTAATCTTTTATATTTACTTTTGTATTATCATTAGATTTTTTTTATTAAACTGATTTATGGGATTTTTAACAATTTCTGAAAGTGATAAGCAATTTTCCTTGATAATGAGAGAAATAAAAAATAGACTAGTATTGTTGATAAAATTGTGTTTAAAAACATCTTTTACTTATATTGGGAAGGGGTTTTGAATATCTATTTTGACCATGAGAAGGAGGACTATATTCTTAAGCATCAATCCACCAAGTAATAAATAATATATAGTTAGTTGAGTTATTTGGTAGAGATAAATTAAAAATGTATTTTAAGAAATATAACATAATATTATGAATTATTTGTTTTGTGGGGAAGGTATATTTATAGTTATTTTTTATAAAAATTATATAATGACAATTAATTTATATTAAAAAATTGTAAAAAAAAATTAATAAAAATAATTTAGTGATATAACTTAAAAACAAATCAGAATATCCTCTAGAAATATATCTTTTATATGAAAAGTTATTATCGTGTTTTTATTACTTATCATTTAGCAATTAAAAACTTATAATAAAATATAAATTTATAACTTTTTATTTAAAATCTAAATCACTTAATATTTTAATATATATATTTTATTTAATATATATATATATATATATATATATATATATATATATATATATATATATAATTTAAATAAATAATAAACTATGAAACAATAATTTAAAAGATCAACTAAAAAGTTAAATGAAAATTTTTTTAGTGAATTGTGACATTATGAGTCTTGTGTTGTATAAACCTTGTGAAATTTTTTTAGTATTATTTTATAAACATGGCTGACCATGACTGATCATGGTTTACTATGATTGATATTATAAACCCAAAGAATTAATACTAAAAAATCAAGGGATTAGAAACAAGAGGGAATAATACTAAACCATATGAAAATGAACATTTAGATTAATAAATCCAAGAGATGGATATTATAAATCCAAAGGAACAAATAATATCAATTCTATTATCAGATTATTAGAATATATTAATTATTGTTATAAATTTTCAAGGCTATAATTATTATCATATTTATAATATAATAATAATGATATTTTATAATTTAATTATTATTATTGTATTATTATTATATTTATATTAAGATATATATATTTTGGCTTTATAATATTAATCCATTGACTTTAACATTATTCCTTTGGGTTTTTAGTTTAATTCTTGCTTTTATGAGTGTCTTGGATTTATAATATAAATCTTTTAGGTTTATTATTAGAATGATTCATAATATTAATTTTAAGATTTAATATAATTCTTTTAGGTTCATAATTCATTGAGTTTATAATATAAATTCTTTCAAGTTATAATATTAATCATTTGTGTTTAATATAACTTCTAGAGATTTATAATGCCTTTGGTTTTTAATATTACTAATATTAAATCTATATCAACTTATGTATATGACTGATACATGTTTATCAACCTGTATCAACTAAATTAATTAATATGTTTGTGCTAATGTTATATTGATATATCACATGTCACAAAGTAATTATAGCACACACTCTTTTCTTTTTTAAGAAGTAAATATGAATTAAATTCATTTTATAATAATTAGAATTAAAAATATTTTATTGGTTTAAATTTTCAATAAAATGGTTTGAGTACTTTATTTTATATAATTTTAATACTAAAATATTTTTATTTTATGTGTTGTATTAATTGCATATTTAAAATTAATTTACTAGTGTTTTTTCATTATGAGTAGTTTTATTAAATCACTATCATAGTTAATTAAGGGTTTTTATTCACTAAGTATAGTATGACACGTATGTATTGTTTTGACTCAACGAATGCCAATTCGTCATGATGTTATTTTTTAAAATATGATTGGTTTTTGTAAAGTTATATATTTCTTGTGTTGAGATTAATTTTAGAATTCAAAATTCCTTTAATAAATATTTACATAACTTGGTTGATTAAAAAAATATTAATTAACTCTCAATTTAAGTGCAATATTCTCTATTAACTATATTTTCTAACTAAAATAGTTCTATCTTAGTACCTAATTTTAATTGTCTGTGTGAAATAATTATATTTTAGTATCAAAACTGTATTTCTCGGTGTAATTCCGTCATGGTAAGGCAAAGAATATGATAGAAAGGTTAGAATAGATTGTACCTGTGGGTTGTTTTGCCGAAACTATCCCGACCTGGATGGCCATAATTTATTGATAAAATAAGGAAAAATCCGTTAAGCTACCAAGATGCTTAACATCTCTGCTGCCTCTCGGGAGAACTTGGATAATAATATCTCTGCTACCTCTAGGGAAATTTCCTCTCGTCCATATCATATTTTCTAAAATAAATTCTATGGAGAAGTTGCACAAGAAGTATTCGTTATATCATCATCCCAGTGAACAATAAAGCAATAGGAGCCTAGGATTTGAAGTTGGACAATTCACATCGTATATTTCATTTTCTAGGCCGTAGGAGATTCAAAAGCGTTAGTGATGGCATATCATGATATCGCGAACTGTTCGGTTGGAGGATTCTCATGATGGTGCGCCTTCTCGGCTTTGTGAAGACTATTTGACAAGGATAGTTCCATAAATCCACAGTTACTACAATTTCCAATAACCATTTTTCAATTATGATTTGGTGCTTCTAATTGGTCACAATGATAACTTGAAAGTAAAAGCTGATAAGATTAGCAGAGCCATGGTGTAGTAGATGTGGCATTAACATTGATGCTTTTCAGGTTATCAATATTATTATTATATTAATATTTTTAAAGGATTTTGTGTGAGATTTATACTTTTGTGAAATTATATTAGGATGAATTTCCAAAATCAGACAAAGCGGTTACCTTGTAATATTTACTTTAATGGATTTGTAATATTTACTTGAATAAATTTAATATTTACTTGAATAAATTTAATATTTTTTTAAAACTCGTGAGAACAATGGATGGCACTCATGATGAACGGAAGTTATATCCATCGAATAATTAGTACTTTAATAATTACAAACAGGAAATTGATTGAGTATCTGGAAGTAACTATCTCTTGAAGAAGTCAAGTGGAAATTAGCTTCATATGGATGGTTTTCCAAGTTCATAGAAAGGTGTGGATCTACTGAAGGATCCATAATTCGTTGTTGAAGACATGAGTGTGTTATACTAATGAGGTTATGGAACTTAGTGCAATATAGTAACCAACTTTTGGAGATTTTTCATTATAGTAACCAACTTTAGGATATTTTTCATTAAAGAGTTTAAGAGTGGAATTTGGAAATTCAACAACTGGGCAGCTATACCTCCACACCTCCATGTTATTTAGGATATAAATTGATGCTTTTTAATTTATGAGATTTCAAAATAGTTAAATATGTTTATGAAAATTATACTAGATAGAAATCAATCAAGATAAGTACTTGTTAATGGAAGGTGTTGGAGATATTACTCTCTATTTTTCTTGTGCTTAATGTGTGATATTCTTGATAAAAGAATATGTTAGTTAATGTAGTATTTACATAAGTTGTTCCGTTAAAATTTTGTTATTTCGCTCCCACATTTATGTATGGTTGATAAACTAACTAAATTATTTGGCAAAAAAATGAATCTATCTTAATGCCTTATTTGTTATATAAATATCAGATATTATTATAATATAAAAATAAATTTAAATTTATTAACTATAATTTTAACTATTTAATTATTTAATTTGTGTAACCAATACAAAAATTACTATGCTTTCTTATAATTTGTAAATTTTAAAGTTTTAGTTATGTATTTCTATAGGGTAATAGCTTGATAGTATAGTGTTGTTAATCTACATTCATCATTAGTTCGTGGATATCTATAAACTTATGAATGACTTAGATGTATTTTTTTAGCCTCTTTGCAGGTTACTGTGTGAAAGATGTTGTCACACATTTAAAAATATTAAAATAATAATTTTAATTAACAAACTAAAAATAGTAATTACAAAAAAAATTAATGTCTTTTATAGTTAAAATAGTTAAATTTATATCTTCATTTTACATAAATTTATATAAAGATATAAAGTAACTAAAAGTAAAAATTAAAAACAAAATAATAATTACCTTTTAGTATGAAGAAGAAATGTAATTTCTTCACTGCTTAATATGGAGATTAATATGAAGACGAATAAAAAGAATCATTTTACTTTTTAATACGATGAAGAAATGTAAGTTTTTCAATACTTAATATGGATATGACATGAAATAGTATTATTCATATTATATGATTTAGTTTACATGTGATATTTAAAACAAAAATATATTAATAACAAAAATAAATTTAGTAAAATATTTAAATTTCCATATTAAATAACATAATTTTAATTTTATATTTTTTTTATATAGAGAAAAATAAAGTAATTTAAATTATATATATATATATATATATATACATATATATATATATATATATATATATATATATATATATATATATATATATATATATATATATATATATATATATATATATATATATAAATATAATTATCACTTCCCATATTTAATATTCACTTTTAGTAAAACATTTTAACATGAAGCATATATAGAGAGGAAGATTGAGAGGATTATTTTTGCATTAATAGCTACATTATAATTCAGTGTGTGAGAGATATTTTTAATTATTTCAATGTTTAACATGAATTTGATATGTAATATTCAGAAAATCTTAATAATAAAAATAATTAAATGTAATGTGGAGAATCTGACTTATAAATAAAATATTTCAATTTCAATTATATATATACTATACTAATTTAGATCCACAAGAAATCCATATCTATCAAACTCAGAGATAAATCAAATCTCAAGAAATTTGACTTTTCTCTAATAAATACACAATTAAAATAAATCTAAATTTATCTTATATAAAATTAGAAATATACACCAAAATAAAATATAAACTTAATAGACGACTTGGTTGTTTTTATCTCTATACATTAATTTTTAACCCACTTTCACTATTTTTTCTTAGACATCTATAAACTTAATGGTTACATTAATTGGTATTATATTTTTCTTATATAAATTATAAAAATAAAAAATATATCAAATAAAATATAAGAATGTAATAATGAAGCTATGAGGTTGTTGATTAAATAAATCTCTACATTTTTTTGAAATTATTAGTTTATTAAATTATAATGGTTATAAATCATTAATTTATTAAATTGTAATAATTATAAAGGTGATTTATTTATTTTCTTTCTATTTTTTATGTACGGTTTATTTTTAACAAAAATAAATGGAGCTATTACACCGAAGCTCATCATGACTTAAATAAAAAAAATTAGGTGAGAAACATTCCCAAGCATTCCTCTTAATTATCTGAGATCATCCCAATTGACAACCAATATATATCCTTTTATATCTTTAAATGTTAGTGGTTATTTATTTTTATGAAATAAAAATATTTTATTTGGTTTTTATAAAATGATGATTAAAAAGGTCGAGAAGAAGGGAAGAAGAAGTGTAATAAATAGAAGAAGGGAAGAAGTGTAATAAATTGACAAACAGTTTAATGAAATTTTGATATAAATTAAATTGCATTTTTTTATATTTGTAAATGTATTAAGTTAATATTAATGGTGTGATAATTATTAATGTTAATATGAAAAAGAGGTAAATAATTATGAATATCAGAATATGATAAAAATATTAATTTTTCTTAATATAATAATTATTTAATGATATTTCATATGTGGCTAAAACATAAAAATTAATAAAAATTAACAAATTAAAACTATATTTTAAACTACTATTATTTATAATTATATAAAGAAATAAAAACAAACGTATATAAATTTAAAAAAATATATGAAAGAAGATTTCTAACCATCGAGATTCTTAACATTTAAATAAGTGTTGTTACAATATTGTGAGCCAAAAAAACATAACTCATAACTCATGTTCATATGACACATGTGTATAAAATATTTTTTTTAATTAATCAATTGAATTAAAAAGTAAATCTCAACCTTTAATATGTGACTAGTATGAAACATATTATAAAATATTCCATGATGGTTAAATCTCTACCGTCCACCTAATACTTATCAATAATAACATTAAAATTATAAAATTCATATTTGAAAATAAACATGTCTATCAACATAATTAATATAATAGTAAGTATGTATAAACATATTAATATTTATAAATATTAATTAATAATAATAATAATAATAATAGTAGCATATAAAATGTAAGATCAACACTTAAATTACATAAACACAACATTATAGATACAAACTTTAGACCAAAATGACATTATATTCTGGAAATGAATCTTTAAGCCATAACATATGAGACCCCTTAAACTAAAATGACATCACATTCATGAAATGAATCTTCAAGCCACAACCTATGACACTATTAACTCAAATCAATATAAATATATTATTTAGCACAATTTTGATGTTAGCCAATTCTTTTTTTCCTGTTGGTTTGAACCATTAGGGATTTGAGCTATGAATCTCATGGTTTACATAGTGCTTCATAACAAGGCAATAGGAAATTTAATTGGCCAAAGTGGTTGATGTAAATAATTTTTTTTGTAATTCACGTTTTTCTATTCATACAAAATGGTCACATCGTTATCCATAAATTCCAAAATCTTACTAGCCTCACCCTTCTCATATTTTTTAGCTAATAGGTAATTACCAAAAATATTACACATTGAAAAATGGATTTTGCCACCCAAAAGTGGGAAGAAACATAGAACCAAAATACCATCAAAATCAAATTATATCCAAGAGCCACTATGAATCCCATTAAGTTATCAGAGTAGGGTTTCCTAAATGTGAACCATATGATGGTGAAGGATTAAACTCACAATCGACATGTTTCCCCATATGGATCATGTGTCCCTCCAAATGACCAACCTTTTCCTATAGACACCATTTTCCTCTTTATAGAATTGTCAGTATATCCTATATGTGTGATTAATAACTTTAATGTTCATTTAAAAAGGGAATAATCACAATTGTGTCTTAATTTCTTAACTCAGTGAGTTAAACCACAAGTAATCTAAGTTGTATGATCTGATATACATTGTATCTCTCACCTAAAACATGCTCAAGAGAACTAGGTGGCTTGGTGGGATTAGGAGCCACTTCCTCTCTCTGCACAGAATCCTCCCTTCAACACTGGGTATATTTCCATTTTTCTTTGACCCCTCACCTTACTTGATGTCACTAATGAGGCATCCTTGGAATTACAATGGCACAATGAGAGTCGAACACATGGTAGCTATAGACACAATAGTGTATAAATTATATAACTTATGTGTTATATGCCTAATATTCTCCTGATCTCACACTATTTTAACTTCATGCAAAATACAGAATCTATTCCACCATTGATCATCAAATGCGGAAATTAAATCAATTGCAATGCACACATGAAACCATAAAAATTCACACACATTAACAAAGTTATTTAAGGAGAAAGCCTGCAGCTAAAAAACCCAACCATATTTATATAATATATGTCATAGAGATCATGTAACAATCCTCATACAAATTTGATCATATCAAGCTCTCAGTACAATACAATCGCTACACACTAATCAAGCCCGATCTTGCAAATCCATGCACCAATCTCTGCCACCTGGTAGCCTGCCTCTATTGCGCAATCCCTACTGAAGAATGGATCTGAATGAACTCGAGTCCACCTAGCTTGCACTGCGCAATCCTCATTGGCATCTCCACTGAGTGTTGTATGCAATCAATGCATCACTATAGTCATAACTGATAGTCACACTTGCTCTTTCACCTACCTCTCCACTGGTCTCCACTGAAACTGTCCATGCATTGTAGTTAACTGATGTATTCTTTAGTTGATTAATGAATTATTATTTAGTGAATTAATTAATTAATTAATTAATTCACACCACTCTCACTAGTGTATCAATCAATTAGACTAGATACAACTAGCTCAACTGAGTCTAACTAAGTTAAACTGAATAAAACTCCACCAACTACCTCTATAAATCCACCAAACTCTGTCACATGAGTTCTAACTGAAGTCCTCATGCATTAGCTCCAGTAAACCCTCAGGAATAGAGTAATTCCTTCTGTTAGCTGATGTGCCACATCTGTGCACTTAACTGAAGTGCTCCAAGAGAACAATATAATGTTTAGAGTCCAAATATAATTAAGAGCTAATAATATTCAACATATCTATTTTTAGACTGGCAATATAAAAATAGATTCTGCCCAATATGTCTAAAAATATAAGTCCATATCTATTTTTCCAACTTCACCAACCATCCACAAATAACATCCTACAACTCATAGAATATGATTTACATGTCTAAAAATAGACTTTGCACCAAAAATAACCTACGGGCCCACTTAGTGAAGGCGACTCTTTTCACTAAGCTCATCATCTTATTGAATCTCAACACTCCCTCTCAACAAGATAGGGATTATCTGCCACCTCGATCCTGTCTCTATGGTATTCGAATTTGCTCCTAGTGAGCGCCTTCGTCAGAATATCTGCATCCTGATCCTCCATAGGAATGTAAGATAGTAACATGATCTTCCGCTGTGCACAATCTCTGATATGATGGTACTATATGTCAATATGTTTAGATCTATCATGAAATACTAGATTAACCGAGAGTTTAATGCAACTCTAATTATCACAATATATTATAGTAGGATCTAAGTGTGAACCAAACAACCCGACCAGGATCTTCCTCATCCATATAGCCTCACATGCAGCCAAAATTACTGCCATGTACTCGGCCTCCGCTGAACTGAGTGCCACGGATCTCTGTTTCATATTGTACCAAGAAACGTCTGTAGACCCAATACTGAAAATCCCTCCAGATGTGCTCTTTCTGTCTGTTAGGCTCCCTGCCCAATCTGCATTCATGAAGCCATGTAGCTTCAACTCATCCAACTTTCTGTACCATATTCCATATCCCAATGTGCCCCTGAGGTACCTCAAGACATTCTTTCCTGCCTTCCAAAAGAGCTTGGTAGGCTTAACCATAGCTTGTGGAAGCTGGTTAACAGCATAGCATATGTTCGGTCGTGTATTGACCAAACACATGAGCGAACCAACCAACTGTTGATAAACAGTGGCATCCACTACCTTTGCTGATGTAGCATCCTCTTTCCTCCAACCACTAGGAAGAGGAGTGTCGATAGGCTTGCAGCCTTGCATGTTGAACTTATCCAGTATCTCCCGGGTATACTTGCCTTGAGACACAAACAATCCACCCTTCCGCTGCCAAATTTCCAATCCCAGGAAATAATGAAGGAGGCCCAAGTCCTTCATCTCAAATTATTTTGCAAGATCTGCCTTGCATGAGTGTATTAGCAGTTCATCACCCGTTAGTATCAAATCATCTACATAAAGTACAATGATCAGTAACTTACCCTCCACCACAATCTGGTATAGGTTCAGATCCTCCTCACTCTTGGTGAACCCAAGTCCGGTGAAATAATTATCTATCCATGTGTACTAAGCATGAGGTGCTTGTTTCAGCCCATACAACGCTCTTTTGAGCCTGCACACACGCAACTCGCTGCTGAAGATTTTGAATCCTTCAGACTGCTCTATTTACACATCCTCCTCAATGACTCTGTTGAGGAATGTAGTCTTCACATCCATCTAATGAATGTGTCAACCCATCTGTGTTGAGAGAGCAAGGATGGTTCGTATGGAAGAATAACTTGTGACAGGTGCAAAGGTTTCTTCATAGTCGATCCCCTCGATCTGTGAGAAGCCTCGAGCAACAAATCTTGCCTTGTAATTCTCGACGCTCCCATCAGAAACTTGCTTCACTTTGTAGATCCATCTCAAACCTTCCACTGATTTCCCTTCCGGCTTTGTGACAATCTCCCATGCACTGTTTCTGACAATCGAATCATACTCTTCAACCAGGGCATCTACCCATGCAGGGTCCTCCACAGCTTCCTCGAAAGAGGATGGCTCCATCACGATACACTTGCTTGTCAGAGCCATGTATCCAGTAAATCGTTCAGGTGACTGTCTCTATTTACACTGTGATGTAGGTGCTCCTACATTTTGCGCTGCATCAAGATTCAGTCGCTCAGCTTCTGTAGTGCGCTTCCGCCCTCTGATGTTTGGCACTGCATGAGTGGTTTCTTCCACTCCATGAACCTCCTCTTATGGTTGATCCACATCCTAAGGCTCATCCTTAGGAACAAGTAGCTCCTCATCTGCATGCAAGTGTAGCTCCCTCTCAAGCAACAACTTCATGGCTTTCTCCTCATGAAATTTGATATCCCGTCACACAACATTCTTTTGATTGTCTAGAAAATACACACGATAATTGTGGGGTGTTTCTGTGTACCCCACAAATATCCCAACCTTTGCGGTCGGCTCCAGCTTCTTCCTGGCATCCTTCGTCACATGAATGTAAACAGGTGAGCCAAAAATATTCAAATGAGAAATATCAGGCTTCTTACCAGAAAACACCTCTTTGGGTGTACTCATGCCAAGTACTCTATGAGGACAATGGTTTTGCACAGAAACTGCAGTGTTGCATGCTTCAGCCCACAAGTGTATGGGAAGGCCCTTATCATGAAACATCACCCATGCAGCACCCACGATCGTTCTGTTCTTTCTCTCTGTGACCCCATTCTGTTGTGGGTTATGAGGCGGTATGAGTTCTCTTCAAATTCCTTCTGCGCTGCAAAAGTATTTGAATTCGCCAGAGATGAATTCACCACCATTATCGCTCCTTAGAGCTTTCACCTGCTTCCCCGACTCTTTCTCAACTAGCGCCTTGAACTCACAGAACTTTGAGTATGTATCGCTTTTCTTCTGCATGAAGAAGATCCAACACTTACGAGAAAATTCATCAACAAATATCACATAATACCTGTGCTTTGCTGTTGAAGCTACTGAGAAAGGTCCACACACATTTGTGTGAATTATCTCAAGGATCGTCGTGGTGCAACTATCCTTCTCATGAAAAGTGGTCTTCACAAATTTTCCCAAGGTACATCCCTTGCATTGATCTGACTGCGCAAGTGTACCCTTGGGAAGGCAGGTAGAAATTTGCTGCAAAATTTTCAAAGCGCAATGGTTAAGATGGCCCAATCTCCTGTGCCACAATTTTCCCTCATCCTGGCTGACCACTACTTCTACTTTTCCTGCCATTGCTATGCAGCCATCTACCTGTAATTGATAAAGGTTCTTAACTTGAACCCCTATCCTCCGAGTTTCATCAGTTGCCTTACTACACAGGAAATCCTTTCCCTCGCTAAAGACAACATCATATCCCTTGTCTTCCAACACTGCCACAGAGATCAAATTCTTCTTCAATCCTGGAACATGCATGACATCCTTCAATATGAAAGGTTTACTAGACTCCCTCTCAAAGGAAATGGGCCCAATACCAGTCGCATTGTAGCTACCATCATCACCCATCTCGATGTGCACTCCAAGATCCTTCTCATCCAGATCACTGAACAAATCTTTGTCTCTGGTCATATGGAAAGACGCACCACTGTCAAGAAACCACACTGATCCCATCTCACTTGAAACCAAGCATGCGATCAGCAAAAAAACCAGCCCAAACTGCGAGGCTAAGGCCTCTCCAGCTGCAGATCTAGCAGCCTTCTTATTTTTCTTCTTCTGTGGACAATTACTGGCGTAATGTCCATGTTGGTGATAGTGAAAGCAGTTCACCTTGGACAAGTCCTGCTTCTTTCCTTTCACACCGGATTGAGAAGGATTTTTCTTTTCCTTCCCTTTCCTTTCTTTGGCAGCCAAAGCGCAATTTTCTTCATCTTAATTATTCGATGAAGATCCATCCCTGGTACCCCGCCTTATCTCCTCCTGCACAAGATCCGACCAAAGTCGCTCCCATCCCGGCAGTTTCTCCCGACCATTAACAGAGTCTTTGTAGCTATGCCAACTCTTTGGAAGCCCAAGGAGAGCCAAGCTCACCAAGTCCTCTTCATCTATAGCAACCCCCACACTTCCCAGCTCATCCCTGGACTGGAAAAACTTCATGAGGTACTTGGGTATACTTTCGCCCTTCTCCATTTTTATTTTTCTGAGCTTGTCTTTAAGCGCCAACTTCCTCTGGTCGCTTCTTATTTGGAACAAGTCTCTCAAAGCTTTCCACATCAATAATGGACTAGCTTTACCATGAAGGCTGGACACTATGTGATACTTCACACCTTCCACCAACATCCTTTGACATTTTACTGTTTTTTTTTTCCATGCATAAAGTGCAGCTGCATCACTAGAACCAAGATTTGGAATTTTTGCATCTATGAACTCCTTCAACCCATTATCATCCAGAACCACCTCCATCTTGTCCTTCCATGAAATATAATTAAAGTTTTCCTCAAGGGCATACTCCAATCACAATTTGTTGAAAGACATTTCAATGAATGCTCAACTTCGACACCAAGAAAACACTGCAGCAAATTCAAATTCCACTAGCACAAAACTCAACCGCTTCAATAATTTCAATCTGCTCCAATGAACAACTGCTCTGATACCATGTAGAAATTATATAAATTATGTGTTCTATGTCTAATATTATCCTGATCTCACACTATTTTAACTTCATGAAAAATAAAAAATCTATTCCACCATTGATCATCACATGCAGAAATTAAATCAATTGCAATGCACACATGAAACCATAAAAATTCACACACATTAACACAGTGATTTAACAGGAAAGCCTGAAGCTAAAAACCCCAACTATCTATATATAATATGTTTCATAGAGATCATGTAACAATCCTCATACAAATTTGATCATATCAAGCTCTCAGTACAATACAATAGCTAAACACTAATCAAGCCTAATCTTGCAAATCCATGCACCAATCTATGCCACCTACTAGCCTGCCTCTACTGCGCAATCCCTGCTGAAGAATGGCTCTGAATGAACTCGAATCCACCTAGCTTTCACTGCGCAATCCTCATTGGCATCTCCGCTAAGTGTTGGATGCAATCAATGCATCACTATAGTCACAACTAATAGTCACACTTGCTCTTTCACCTACCTCTCTATTTGTCTCCACTGAAACTATCCATGCACTATAGTTAACTCATTTATTCTTCAGTTGATTTATGAGTTATTATTTAGTGAATTAATTAACTAATTAATTCACACCACTCTCACTAGTGTATCAATCAGTTAGACTAGATACAACTAGCTCAACTGAGTCTAACTGAGTTAAACTGAATACAACTCCACCAACTACCTCTATAACTCCACCAAACTCTATCACATGAGTTCTAACTAAATTCCTCATGTATTAGCTCCAGTAAACCCTTAGGAATAGCATAATTCCTTCTATCAGTTGTTGTGCCACATCTGTGCACTTAACTGAAGTGCTCCAAGAGAATAAGATAATGTTTAGAGTCCAAATATTATTAAGAGCTAATAATATTCTACATATCTATTTTTAGACTGGCAATCTAAAAATAGATTCCGCCCAATATGTCTAAAAATAGAAGTCCATCTATTTTTCCAACTTGACCAACCATCCACAAATAGCATCCTGCAACTCATAGAATATGATCGACATGTCTAAAAATAGACTTTGCGCCAAAAATATCCTGCGGGCCCACTTAGTGAAGGTGACTCCTTTCACTAAGCTCATCATCTTGTTGAATCTCAGAAAATAGAAAAAAACCATATTCCACTCTGATCACAGCAAGAAGATCCCTCTCATGAAGAATGACACAGCACTCCTAATGCCTAATTGCAACAAGCCAAGGTCCAATAGTGAGATTGAACATTGGATATTCCGAACCCACTATGCTGAAGGATCCTTAACGAGCAAATTACCACCCCAAAGTAGGCAGTCTGAGTGCCAAACAGAGAGATATATAGCGAGACAAATTGTAACAGCCCCAGCTTAAAATGTCATGCAATAAAGGTTAATAAAGGAACAATAAGACCAAGCTCATAGGACACGTATTCCAGGATTAATATTGGGCAAATCATTATAGTGGACATCACTTTCAGTTTATTAATGGCTAAGGAAATTGGAAAAGGTATTGGAAAAGGAAAAGAGGCATTAATTGGAATTTGTTTATGAAAATAAAGGAAAGTGAAGAGACACAAATTTTCATGAGAGGGAAATTAGAAGGAAAATAGAGGCATCAATGGTAAAAAATGCTTATGAGAATTAGTTCACAGTTTTTTGCCACATTGGCTTTGGAATTAGTTTGAGAGAGAGAGAGAGAGAAGAGCACCAACATGAGAAAGAAATCAAGCAAAGGAATTATGAAAAGGACAATCAAGGAAAGCAGGGAGAAGATTCAATCAATAACTTTAGTAGGTTGATTTTGTAGGTAACAGGTTGCATGTGTGATTTCCTAATTGAGGTGTGAATGAATGGTACATTAATTGTTTATTTCATTGATTTTTTGTCACTGGCATGAAATTTTCCTAGTTTTAAAGTGGTTTCAGCCTTTCCTTTCTATTTCCTGGATAGCCATGGTGCATTGTGATTTATTTATAGATGAGTTTAGGATTTGCAAAGGTTTTTGGATCTGGGTATGGTGGTCCCAGAAAAATTCCCAACGGTTTGGGGTGGAGATGGTTTTCTCTGGGAATCCCTCGATAGGTGGGTAGAGACAAGAAAATTCCTCAAGGGATGGTGAAGGAATTCTGAGGAATCCAAGTTTTTTTTATCTTTTTGAGCTGTTGACCGATTTTGGAGTGATCACAATAGTTTGAGGGTGGAGGTGGTTTAACCTCTACATTTCCTTGGTTGTTTATGTCTTGGTTTGTCCTGTGATATCCCACACTCATTTTTGGAATATGGCATGTGTATGATTGGTTGAAAGAGAGATTTGGTTTAGCTCAATATACAATATGGGAAATATTTTATTTTTATGCATGCATGTCTTTTTTCAATGTGTTTTTTATGCATGCATCATAATAACTATGTTTTTCATGTATGTAGTTGGTGTTAAAGCACATGATGTCAATAGGTTGATATGATTTTTTAATTATATATATGAAAATGCATATATAACTTCACTGAGGCATGTTTGATTATGTTTATATTTGGTTTATCTGACATGGTACCTTTGCATGAAGAATAAGATCAGAGATGACGAGCATAATGGTGGATTACATTTCACATGACTCTACGTATAGATCATATGAGAAGCAAAGAGAAGAGTATTCTCTTGGCATAGAAGATACATTAGGAATTCTAAAGGAAGAAATAAGAAGTTGATAATGATATAATGATTCAGTGACAAGAAATACTTGCCAGGATTCAGGAAAAGCAATCAGAAGTTAATGCAGTGATCATTTAGATTTTATCATATTTGGAGAGACATGTATAACCAAGGATTAGTTATAGAAATAATGAAAGTAATAATGGGGAATATGATAGTAGGTCTCATGGAGGACATAGGTTGGACAGGGATGAAATGGTCAGAGGTGGAAGATGGATGGATACACCTCACATGAGATGTAGTGTCTATGGGTTCTATTCCAATTTTGGCTCAGATAGGCATCATGTTCATCATCGTTATCATCCTTATATGAAGAGTGAGAGGGGATAATTTTTTGGTTAGTTCAAGAAATCCAAGCCTCCTACATTTGATGAAGAGTTAAAGAAATTGGAAGATGAAGAAGTATGGTTTCTTTGGATTAAGAAGTTCTTCAAGCTACATGATTATTTAGAGAAAAAGAATATCGGGATAGTTATTTTCAGTCTCAAGAAAAAGGAAGATATTTGGTGGGAATATGTGAAGCTTGTGAGATGCATCGAGACAAAGGAGTTATGTTGGAATGAGTTCAAAATACTTTTTAGGAAGAAGTACTTATTAAATATATATTAAGATGAAAAGGCTAAAGTATTTCTACGAGCTGGAGATGGGGATTGTTACAGATGAGGAGTATACGAATACATTTTTGAATTTGTTGAGGTATTTACCATATCTTAAGGATGAGAAGATTAAGGTTTAAATATTCATCAGTAGAATTCCATTAGCATTCTAGGACAGGATTGAATATTATGAGCCTCAGTCATTGGAGGAAGTCATCGAGAAGTTGAAGAATTTTTATGATCAGTAAAAGTGCAAGATTGAGCTTGAGCATGATTAGAAAGGTAATAACAATACCAAAGTAAAATGGCCTTCGAAGTGGGAAACACCTTAATATGCAGGTGAGAAAGAAAATGTTGGTCCTTACAAGAATTTCAGTGGAAGAAATAAGGGACATGAATATCAGCATGGAGAGAAAAACAAATAATGATAATGGAAGAGAACCATTGCAGTGTTGGATATGTGGAAAGGATCATCATAAGAAGGATTGTCCATTGTATCAGGGTGGAAGATCGCAGATCTATAGTGCTCAGGAGGCACATATAGTTAGGGATGTTGGTCAAAATAATCCTAGGATTTATGTTGAATTTGATAAAAAGCAGGTCTATCATGAAGCATCCATTATTGATATGTAAGGTAATCAAGTTTTCTCCATTTTTATTGATCATGGGTATAATTATATTTATGTTAATCCTAACCTCGTGGATAAGTCTAGCTTGAGAAAATGAGTGCATACAGGGTCTTGGTTGGTGTAATTTTCTACAGGTACCAAGAATATAGTTCATCATTGGGTGAGAACTTGTGCATTTCAGTTGAATGATATGCTTACATCATAAAATTTAAATGTCCTAGCTTTGTGTTCATACAATATGCTTTTGGGTATGGATTGGTTGAAATTTCACAGGACTAAGGTAGATTTCTGCGAGAAGGCTATTAACTACTTAGATGATGATGGAGATAAGAGAATATTACATGGTAATAAGAAGCCTACATTAGTGAGAATGGTTGCAAATATCCATGAAAAGTGCAATAGTAGGAAAGGAAAGGAAATTAAAGGATGTTGAGGATATTGAAGTCTTGAAGAGGTATCGAGTTTTGCAGTAGTTTCAGGATGCATTTCTATTACACAATATTTTTTCACCATGTTCACTTCTTATCCCTGATACTGAATTTCCCTATGATGAATATTGTGCAGTATATCCACCTTGGAAAAATACATCAAGATATCCTTTAAAGACTAAAAGAAAGCTTCCTTGAAGAATTTATGAAGAAGCCTAGATAAAACACTAAATTTCTTGGTCAGTGCTTTTCTCCAGTTATATTCCTGTGATGATGGTAGGTTGCACATTCTAGCCTAGCGTTTTTACCACTATTTTGATTGGAAAAATCACGTTGAACCCTTTCTGGCAGTTTTTCCTCAAATGGAGGAGAATATTTAAGCTCTATAACCTTCTAGGAGGGCGAGCTGGATATTTTTCAGTGGAGATATGGTTGAGCTCTCTCATTGGGATCTCTTGATCTTATCAATAGGGGATTATCCCTTGAGAAGTGGGCCTTCCTCCTTATTTCTTGGGCTCCTAACTCCCTCTCCCTTCCTATAAATTGACCCCATCCCTCCACTACTAGTTGGTCATTGTTGGGTTGGTCTGATCATTAATCCTTTGTATCCTTATGTTTTGTTAATTCCTAAATTTCCATTCGAGAGAAGGATCGCTTGAAGAGACTTGGTTTGGAATCAAACTACACCAAAGGGAGGCCTCCAAAATCAAGGCCATGGTTGTAAGATTCCTCTTTTATATTATCAATAATATGTCTTGTGTTTTTCTTTCTATATTTGTTTGGATATCCATATAAGTAACTTAATGCTCCTTGATATGTTAGGTAGTTTATATTCAATGTACGCATTATATTGGATCATATTTTTTGTTGTCTCTTAATCTCCTACAGGTATTTGAATGCCACCAGTGGTGAGGATCGAGCTTGAAGTATTGTGGATGAAGGCCTTCACCAAAGGATTGAGTATAACATCAAGAAGAGGTAAGTCATGTTCTCTTTCTCATCCTTCTTTGAATATTTACTAACAAATTTTCCATTAGATAGTCTCGTACATTCCTAGACCCACTCTAGGACTAGAGAGATTGCCTCTGTCAGAAGAGGGGATTGTGTTCAAAACAAATTTGGTGACTCGACTGGGGATCTTTAGTATCTTTTCCTTCCCTTTTTTGGTTTGGTTTTTAATCAGTTTTACTGATCATTGAGATATGAGCATGTTTAGGTCTCTATAGGTATGCATAGTGCTTTATTGTTTCTTTAGAGTATTAGTTCTAGGTTCCTACTTCAGTTTGGATTGCTTTTCCTAATCATTCTTCGACCCACACATCTTTTATTAGACACAGTCATGCTGCCAGCATCGATATTTGTAAGTACAATCACACTAAAAACCCTGTCTTCGATTGTGCCCTCGCACTGGTATAGTTTTTTATACCTTCATGGGTTTTTCTATGCAAATTAGAGCTGCTAGCATGGGTTTGGGGGTCTAAGGAAGCATTGAAGACCCTGTCATCACAGTTTTTGCTATGTAAAGTAGTGTTGGTCCATAAATTAGAGATTTTTTTGGGGTTTTCTTAAAAAACCTAGTCTGCCCTGATCTTTAAGGTCATCCTCTTGCTCTATGTGTATCCAACTTTGTGTGTTTGGTCCTACTTTCTTTGTGGAGTGAAAAATTGCATCCCATACTTGAAGTGGTAAAAGTGAAATTTTGGTTAAATCATTGGTTCTATGAGTCCATTAAGTCATTGTTTTTTATGTTTGGAAAATTTACCATTCTGATTACTATTAAGCATCATTTGCATTCCATGAAATAAATTTAGCTTTTTCATTCTGTCAGTTTTTTATCTCAAAAATTTACATTTCATAGAAAGTGCATTAGATTACATTGCATTTGAAAACTCATTTTTACAATTATCACTAGACATTGATTGCATTGTTTGGTAGTTTAAAAACTAAAAGGTGCATTGAGTGCATTCATTTCAAAGTCCATTAAGTAGATTATTACTCCATCGAAAAGTGCATTGAATGCATTCTCATTCATCAAAAAGAAAAAAAAGGACATTGTGCATAGATTACAGTTGCATAGTTTTTAAAAAAAAAAAATTCATATATTACATTACATAATTTGCATCTTTGAATGTTTTGACTTGAATTGGGATAGAGAAAGTGATATGGTTAGGAATAGCTTCGTTTGCTGCATTTTTTTTTCTTGGATCACTCTTTCAAACTTTTCCCTAAACTAGATAGCATTCATTGAATTGAAATTATCCTTTTCTCATTTTAGTTGCATTATAGGTATTCACGTGACATAATTTTGAGGCTTGAAATTGAAACTTTAATTAAGATCAACCTTAAAATTTATTCAATTAACCTTAAGTAGCATTTGAAATTAACACAAACATCTATAGATCTAGGCTAGAGATGTACTTTGGCCTCTTTAAGCGTAGCAGCTATTGCTAACAGTCTATGTTACATTCTGGGGGTGATATCCCATCCCACATATGGAAGTATATAGTACTATGCTCTGCGTATGAAAAGGATAAGGGGACACTTCTACGGACTGGACTCCCACATATCCTCGAGTATATATTGGGAGACCCCACTACGTTGCAAACCTTCCATAGGTAGTTGAGTTGCCCGCCTTGTAGACGTGATACACTGAACACAACAGTCAGGGAGATTGGTTGATCCAGATTTATGTAGGAATCCAACATAATAGAAATATAACTATAAATAAAAATATGCAGTGTAAATAAAGCTTCATTTCATTAAACTCAAATGACTGAAATATGCTTACAGACATAATGGAAATAAACTAGCTAGGGCTTTGGTAGCTTATCTCTAAGAAGAGATGTGGTGACTATAGGCATCTGAACCGTGTTAAAATGAGGCTTGAAGGCCTATTTATTAATTAGAAATGATTGAAAACCCTAAAAATAAAAAACCTAGCCCTGGGCGATGAAGCGGAAAAATTATGGGCCCCATTTAGGTAAATTGGTACATCAAACTCCCTGCGACGTAACTTTGGCATATGGTCTTCATTTGATGCACTCAATACCTTGTTAGAAATATCTTTCCAAGGACTACAAATTTTAATGTGAGAAACATCATAGGAACTTACATATTGCTCCCGAGTTTCCCAAAAAACGTCGTTTAAGGCCTCAAAACGGCTGCAGAAGTTCACGACCTGAAAAATTGCGAAAAATAGTAAGTTGTGCTAAAACTCAAAAACTGAAAGAACCAATGGTAGGGGTCCAAATAGAATAGGTTGGTGGCCACCAATATCCACCTATATAATTCCTCTCCCCTTAGGAAGCAATGGTCTCCATTACGTTTATTTCCTCCGTGGGATAAGGCAAACTCTGTTGAACTTGGTATTGGATTTGTCAAAGATGTCATTGACCTACTGGTGGACGTGTTGGATGCGTTCAATAAATTTGGTTGCTTTATTAGCCTCAGATAGTACATTTGTGTATTATATCTGTGTGGTCGCATGAGGTATAGCAACATCAGGTAGCAGTGCGATTCGGGTCAAATCAATGGAGTGCTTGACCTCACACTATAGAGGAAACTCTATGGCTAAGGAGAAAATGTCCTCGTATTCCTCCACAACTTTATCTACGTTGCTCACATCAAAATTTGTAGTCCTCGTATAGATATTTCTAACAAGTTATTGATCCCATCCAACAGATATCATATGCCAAAGTTACGTCCCTAGGAAGTTGATGTACCAATTTACCCAAACGGGGCCCATTGTTTTAGCACTTCATCTCCTAGGATTAGGTTTTTGGATGTTTAGGGTTTTCCATTGTTTCTCAAAAATAAATAGGCCTTCATGCCTCATTGTAACACAATTAAGAGGCCTGTATCTTCCACATCTCTTCTCATATATAAGTTGCCAGAGCCCTAGCTATTTTATTTCCATTTTGTCTGTAAAGAAATTACAGTTCTTTGATATTAATGAAATGAAGTGTTATTTTTTCTGCATATTTGTATTTATGGTTATATGTGTATTTTGTTGATTTCTTGCATAAATCTAAATCAGTGTTATCAGAGCGATATACTCTTTCTCTTTTTTCCTTTGCATCTCCCCAATGAGTTTAGGGTATAAGGAGCTAGGGATAAATATTTTTGAACCCTTGCAATATCAGCCTCGCAAACCCCAACGAACTCCCATGGCGGAAGTAAAGAGAGACGAGGGAGCAATAGATCCTATCAAAATATTAGTCGAGGAGGCCCTCGAGAAAAAGAGGAACGCGATGATGGATAACTTTGCCCAGATCCTTCAACAACTTCCCACCGACGGGGCATCTACATCTAGCAGCCATTGTGGAGGCGTCACTCCTTTCAAGGGACAAGTCAACTTTGAGATTCTTGTATTTGAAGGCCAGATAGATGAAAAAACTATAGATATATGGTTGAATTTTCTAGAATGTTATTTCTCAGTCCATTATCAATCTAACCGAGAAAATATTATTTTTCCACTCCTCAAAGTCAGCCCCCATGTCAAAGACTGGTAAGAAACCTACTATGAGCAAAAGGACAAGAGGGAACCATCTCTGTTCTTAGTCGCACCCACTTGGAATTCATTCTGAGATGACATCAAGGAACAATATTACCGTGTGGGGAGATATGAGTAAAAGTACATCCAATGGGCCATGCTATGGTAGCAAAGTGATCAAGATGCGCACAAACTGAGGAATTTATTCCATACCCTATGCACAAAGTTGGGTATTAAATATTCAGAGAGACAATTGGTGCTCAAGTATCGTAGTTATTTACACAAATTAATTCAGGAGTACATGATTTCCTTGACATTACATCGCTTGGCACGACATATCGTTATGCTGCCAAGATTAAGCATAAATTTAGGCAGAAAAAGTGAGACTTTGGATCCGCGAATTCGAAGTGAGGGAAAGGCACGCCTGAACCATAGAAAAAGGGGAAAATCCAAAGCAAGGCAACTCAGAACAACACTAAAAATCCAAAAAGGGACATGGGGAAGTGTTGTGAATTTCATAGTAACCCCACTCACATCACAAATGAGTGTTGGGCCAAACATTCATTGGTGGTCGAACTGAAGGCACCTGAATCAGATGCATTTCTTGATCCTGAGTCAAAACGAGAGAAGGGTGATGACAAAGGGAAGTAGATTATTGATGCAGATCCTAGTGCCATTGTTGCCACCACCAAGCTCCATAAAGAGGATCTCAAGGATCTAGAGGAGGCGGAGCACCTCTTCCATTCGCAGATGTGGGTGAAAGGTTCTCCACTACAATTCGTTATCGATAGTGGAAGATAAAAGAAACTCATTTCAATAGAAGTAGTGAAGTGGCTCTTCCTACCAACCACAGAACACTTGTAACTATATACCATTGGGTGGCTCCACCAAGGAAGAGATCTTTGCATCCGCCAACAATTTCTTCTTTTGTACAGCATCAAGCCATTCATGGATGAGGCATTTTATGGTGTTTCTCATCTTGACGTGTTTGATGTATTATTGGGCCAACCATACTTGTGGAAGGGACATGTTGTGTATGATTCTAGGCCTCGTGCTATTATTATTACTTTGTGAAATAAATTTTACAGGATATTGCTGGTAGTACCGCCACTTGCCATCTCTTTGACTACTGCAAAAGATCACAGTAAGATTCTTTCCCAAACAATACCATTGATCCAGATTTATGCAAGAACGCAATACAATACAGAAATAGACATAAACATGGAGATGCATCGGAAATAATACTGCATTTCATTAATATCAAATAAAACAATATGCTTATAGACATAATGAAAATAAAATAGCTAGGGCATTGGTATCTTATCTCTAAGAAGAGATTGGTGCCCACAGGCCTCTCGAATATATTAGAATGAGGCTTGAAAGCCTATTTATTATTGAGAAACAATGGAAAATCCTAAACATCCAAAAACCTAACCCTAGGATATCAAGCAATGAACTAGGTGGAAAATTTTGGCCACCCACCTATTCTATTTGAACCTCGACCATCGGTTCTTTTAGTTTTTCATTTTCAGCACAGCTTACTATTTTTAGCATCTTGTCAGGTCCTGAACTTCGAGAACCATTTTGAGGCCCTAAACGATGTTTTTTTGGGGAAAATGGGAACAACATGAAAGTTCCTTTAATGTTTCTGATGTCAAAAGTTGTAATACTTGGATAGATATTTCTAATGAGGTATTGAGTGCATTAAACGAAGATCATATACCAAAGTTACATTCCCGGGAAGTTGTTGTACCAATTTACCCAAACGAGACCCATAGTTTTGACGCTTCATCTCCTAGGATTAGGTTTTTGTATGTTTAGGATTTTCCATTGTTTCTCAGCAATAAATAGGCCTTCGAGCCTCATTGTAACATAGTTCAGAGGCCTGTAGCCACCACATCTCTTCTCAAATATAAGCTACCAATGCCATAGCTAGTTTACTTCCATTATGTCTGTAAGAAAATTTTATTCAACTGATTTTAATGAAATGAAGTTTTATTTCTGTTGCATATTTATATTTATGGTTATATGTGTATTCTGTTGCATTCCTCTATTTCTCGAGGGCCTCCTCGAGTAATATTTTGATAGGATATCCTTCTCCCTCGTATTTCTTTTCTTTCACCATGGGACGTCATAGAGGTTTATGAGGATGATCTTGCAAGTGTTCAACATGATTGAGCCCTAACTCCTTATATTGTGACCTCGTTTGGGACATGAAAAGAAAAAAGAGAAAGAGTAGACCACTCGGATACCACTAATCCGGATTTATGCAAGAACGCAACAAAATACTCATATAACCATAAATACAAATATGTAGTGGAAATAAAACTTCATTTCACTAAAATAAAATGACTGAAATATGCTTATAGAAATAATGGAAATAAAATAGTTAGGGTGCTGGTAGCATATCTCTAAGAAGATATGTCGCAGCTACAAGCCTCTAAATTATGCTACAATTAGGCTCTAATGCCTAATTATTGTTTAGAAACAATGGAAAACTCTGAACATCCAAAAACCTAATGCTAGGAGTTGAAGCGCCAAAACTATGGGCCTCGTTTGAATAAATCAGTACATCAACTTCCTGGGGACGTAACTTTGGCATATGATCTTTGTTTACGCACTCAATACCTCGTTATCAAGATCTATCCAATGACTAAAACTTTTCTCATGAGTAACATCACAATAACTTCCATGTTTCTCCTGGTTTTCGTAAAAAACAATGTGTAGGGCCTCAAAACGGCTTCAGAAGTTCAGGACCCGAAAAACTGCTAAAAATTGTATGTTGTGTTGAAATTGAAAAACTGAAACAACTGATGGTGGGGGTCTAAATAGAATATGTTGGTGGCCACCAATATTCACCTGGATCATTGGTTGTCATACATTAAGACCTTGTTAAATTTATCTGCTATGGTGTATATTGCAGTTAACAGATGCCTAGTAATTTGCTATGTCTGGTTCACCCTTTTTGATATATTTTGTGTTTAACTTCTAAAATTTGTTCCCTAGGGAATAACATCTTCCACATGAACAACTCCTTAAAAAATATTAGGTTGAGCCTAATGGAAATAGTTCATGAGTTCACCAATCAAGGAAACCCCTCTCACGTGAATCCTACTCCTTTTTCTTCTTTTGGAAATATTGGTGCTCCCTATATAGAAACGCTATCCCTTTAGAGATTTACCATTGGTTTGCGAGTTTGGTTATTTTTGAGCCCCATGGTTCCAAATGTCCAAGCTGCTTCTCAACCAAGTTCACCTCCACCAAAATAGTGTCAACCTCATGTTGATCCTACAGTTGACCCCTCGACTCCTTCACCTGGTGAAAGTATGGATTCTAGTAACTAGGAAGCTAAGAAGAAGAAGAAGAGGATGAGGATGAAGAAGAAAAATAAGCAACGAGGTAACCAAGAGAACATTACTATCAATGCAATTGTTTTTGAAAATCCTTCCAACTAGTCCCACAAAGTCAAATTCCCTTACAAGTTATGCAAGGGTGACCACCTTCTTAGGGATTTCCTTGGTATTACCAAGGTGTTTTAAGTGTGGTCGATCGACTAAAATCGACATTTTTAATCAGCCTCTTGAGATCATACTAGTGAAAAACCCTATGCTAGTCATAGTAAGACTCATGGGAAAAAAGGGAAAGTAAAATTTCCCTGTAGTTTATGTGAAGAGAATCATCACATTCATATTTTTCCTTATATGGATGAAGCCTAAAAAGTGTTGGACAACCTTACAGCTTCTCACCCTTTCCTTTCAGATGGTTACCGAAATATTTTCCTCAATCCTCCATTAGTTGATCAAGTGATCGATAAGAAGTCATCTATGGTCAATCCCACTCTCTCCGAAAGTGAATCTCGCGATTATGCTCTCGACCAACCATTGGCTAATAAAACAGTCGACCTAATTCCAAATTCAGTTGATCAAGTCTTTCCTGTTGAGAGTGCACCTCATACCACTAAGGTTATTTTTGTTTCTTCAAATTCCCATGAATTGGAAAGAAATCCTCTGATTACCATGGTATAGGAGGGTGATCCTCCCATTCATGTAACACAAGTGGGCAGTTCTCTCATTCCCACAACACCCCCTCCAAGTAGTCTTGTCACTTATTTTGATTGGATTCGACTGACATGATACAATATTCCTTCTTTCATGTTTTTTGAGATCACCGTACACACCTATAATGTGGTCGTAACTAGGAAAATAATTTATGAAGGTGCATCTGTTAGTATTTTGTTCTCAACTGCTTGGCAAGCTTTAGGTTCTCTACAGCTTGTTCCTATTACCTAGAATTTTTTGTTGTTTAATAGAGGACCTAGTCAACCGTTAGAGATTATTCTTCAGTTGTTGATTACTTTGGGAGGAAATACAGTCTATATAGATGTGATGGTTGTCTAAGGCCCCTTGGATTTTAACTTACTTTGTGGGCATGAGTATACTTATGTCATAGGATCTCTTATATCTTCTATCTTTCGTGTGACCTATTTCCCACATGAAGGAATAACTGTGACCATTGATAAAATTTTGTTCATCATTCCTAATTTGTCTCTCACCCAACCAACATCACTAAACATGTGAGTGGTATCTTCCCCACCACAATTAATTATGTGGCAACTTGTTCCATGCCCATGTCTATTGATGATCCATTTAGTGATATAGTGCACCATGTACTGGAGGCATTGGACCATGATTTCTAGTGTTGTTCTCACATCTAATGAGAACCTCTAAAATCCATGACCTCTTGGTCCATGAGCAAAGCCTTCGAAGTAGAGCTCCTTTTCTTGTGTCAAACTCGTTAAAAAATGAAACAAACTCTTTGGAGCAAAGTTTATTTTCTTGTGTAAAGCTCCTTAAAAAATGAAGCAAGCTCTTTGTCGCAGATTTCCTTGTCTTGTGTCAAGCTCCTTAAAAAATGAAAAAAGGTCTTTCGATGCAGAGTTCCTTTTCATGTATCAAACTCCTTTAAAAATGAAACAAGGTCTTTTGGAGAAAAGTTATGTTTCTTGTGTCTAGCTCCTTAAAAAATGAAACAAGGTGTCATATGATAGCTATTTTACTATGTCAACCTCGTTAAAAATGAAATATGCCCCTATGAGAATAGTTCTTTTAATGTTTCAAGCTCTTTAAAAAATAAAACAAATCCCCTTTCAATTCGAGTCTTTGATTAGATCTCATAAGTTCCTAGATGATTCTTTCACTTGATCTCATAATTGAACCTTAATTCCATCCACACGTTAGTAACCAATAGAATACTTAGGTAAGTGAGCTGGAAGTTGGGGGGCATGTACCTCAAATTGGGTCACCAAGCTGGGGGCATGCAAAATTATTTCAAGCACAGTGTGTCTCCATTTCAAGCTTGCTTAAAAATGAAGCCAATTCTAGGCATAGTTGTTCTATATGTTTCAAACTTGTGTAAAAATGAAGCCAATTTCAAGAAGATTTTCCCAGGTTTCAAGCATACGTAAAATGAAATAATTCTCATTTTACTTCTCATGAATTCCATTTTATTAGCGAGTTTCTTGCCATATGAGCTTTGTTTTTTTCCTTCCATCATCACCATCTACTTGGCCAGTCATACACTCTCACTTGATTGTTTTACCCTTTCATGGGGAACTACTGTGATTAGTGGTCTTGTTAGCAAAAATATTGACCTTTATGTGTTTTGAGCAATTCCACCATGACTGGAACCAGTCGCTACCCTTTTTACCACTCGTTCCTCTAGGAGGATTCCTCTTTTAGCTCTTTTCGGACTCCCAAAATATGAAAATATTCCCATGCACTTGTCATTTCAATCTTGTTAAAGTAAATGAATTGACGTCGTCTCAGTATATGTTTACCCCATTTTCAGTCTAAGATTGACTATTTACAAAAGGAATACCTTGATATAACATGGTCAAGAGGTTCTCTCGGATATTTTTTTTCTACCTTTTCGGATTCAAAGGGAGATTTACAAAAAGGGACCAGATGGAGATTTATTTTCTGTCTCTTTTTTAAACTCTCTAAACATGAAAAATACACCAAGTTACTCTTCCGCTAGACTCGTAAAACTTAAAAAACAAAATACTTATCAACTTGAAAAGACAAATTTACTCCTTCCTAGGACTCGGTAGACTTACTAGGATGGATTCATTCAAAGAATGAATATACACGCTCGACATATGATATCCACTTCACATTGGCTATAAAAAATAAATAGGTACTCATTAGAAATAACATGGGAAATTTGAAAGTGGAACGCCCTATGTATTAGGAAACATGTCACTCTTGAACATGACACGCATCTACCTTTAATGTCAGGTTAGGGATATCCTTCATTCGTCACATTCCTTCCTAGGTTTGTGAAATCCATTTGCCTCTTATCCGATCATCATTTTTGTCATCATGACCTCCGATCCCATTTTGAGTCAAATTCTACCATGCTATAGAGTCGTGTCGCTGATATGTTCAAGATAAAACCTTTTTGTCAAAGTCAAACATCCCATGCTTATCTGATCCTCTCTATGATAGTCCTGAATCACTCATTTTTTCTTGAGAAATCCTTTGCTTCGTGTCGATCATGTGGGAATCCTCATGGCCCTCCTTCGACGAATCACTTCATGTTGACTTGAACTCATTTTTTGGGGAGATGAGTTAGAAACTCATTTTCAATACCTTGAAGTTTGCATGTCTCAATGGAAATTTCTTCACATTCGACGATAGGTTCACCTCATTGGCCTTTGATCGGATGATTCTGCAAGTGCTTGAATTCAACACATTTATTCACACTTTTAGATTGTGTTGTTTTACCTTGAGCGAAATTATCATTATTGGTGATCTCTCTCATTCTTATTAACAGTTTTAATCATTGATTGGTGATCAAGTAGTGTCTATCATGTTCGACATCAACACATCTATTCACATGGTTAGATTCATACATTGGGTAGATCGAGATTGCGATGAATACCCTCGATCACATTTTTTATTATCCAGACTACGTGGATTTATTTAGTATTCATGACTATACACATGATCCTTTCTATACCGATGGCTGCGACCATACCGTGGATCCATTTCCATGATCTCTTTCGGACGGATGGTTGAAACCATGTCGTGGGTTCTTGTGTTATTTGATGCCTATTCAGAGATATTTTATTAGGAATATTCATGTTAGAGATGTCATATATTGTATTTTGTTTTATTTGAAAGGTTTCCTGGTGGTTCTTTGAGTCCTTTCCATGGGTTGTAAAGTATTTCACCCATCACTCCCTCTTATGAATTCATGCTTTAGGGGGCATATGTTACACAGTAATTTGTCAGCTTGTTCACTTCCCGTCCCTAATCCTGAAGTGAGATGTGATTAATATTATGCAGTATATCCAACTTTGAAAAGTACATCAAGATATCATTTAAATACTAAAATAAAGCTTCCTTGAATACTTTCTGAAGAATCCTAGCTCAAACCCTAAATTTTTTTGTTAGTTCTTTTCTCAGGTTAGTTTCCTGTGTTAATGGTAGGTTGCACATTCTAGCCTAGCACAGTCAACACTCTTCTGATTAGAAAACTCGTGTTGAACCCTTTTTGGTAGTGTTTCCTCAAATGGAGGAGAAGCTTTGAGCACTAGAAGCTTCGAGGATGACGAGTTGGATATTGTTCGGTGCAGATATGGTCAAGCTCTCTCATTTGGAGCTCTTAATATTATCAATGTGGGATTAACCCTTGATAAGTGTTCCTTCCTCCTTATTTCATGGTCTCCTAACTCCCTCTCCTTTCCTATAAATTTATCCTCATCCCTCCACTACTGATTGGTGATTTTTGGGTTGGTCTGATAATTAATCCTACGTATCCCTATGCTATGTTAATCCCTAAATTTCCATTCGGGATAAGGATCGCTTAAAGAGCCTTGGTTTTCACTCGGACTACATGAAAGGGAGGCCTCCAACGTCAATGCCACAGTTGCAAGATTCCTCCCTTTTATATTATCAATAATACATTTGGTGTTTCACTTTCTATATTTGTTTGGATATCCATACAAATATCCTAATGCTCCTTTATATGTTAGGTAGTTGATATAGAATTTCTAATTTGTATTGGATCACATTTTTTTTGTCTCTTGATCTCCTACAGGTATTTGAACGCAACGAGTAGCAAGGATCGAGCTTGAAGGATTATGGATCAAGGCCTTCACCAAAGGGTTAAGAGTAGCATCAGGAAGAGTTAGGTAATTTTCCCTTTCTCATCCTGCTTTGAATATTTAGTAAGAAAGTGTCCATTAGATATTTTAGAAACCCTCTATATGGCTAGAGAGATTGCCTCTGTTTGCAAAGAGGATTATCTTCACAACAATTTCCAACAAATATTTCATATTTTCCTCCTCATATGTAAGTGGAACTTTATATTGTATTGTTACTGGGAGTAGCACCAACATCAAAGGAACCTTACAGGATGAGCACTCCAAAATTGGTGGAATTGAAGCTTTGGCTTAATGAAATTCTCTATAAGTGTGTCGCATTGGAGTGAACCAGTATTGTTTGTGAAGAAGAAGGATGGTACTCTCAGGTTGTGTATTGATTACAGGAATTTGAACAAGGTGAATATCAAGAACAGGTACCCATTGTCATAAATTGATGACTTGAAGGGAGAAACAATTTTCTCAAAGATTGAATTGAGATCAAGATATCATCAGGTACACATCAAAGAAGAGGACATCTACAAAATAAAATTTTGTACCAGGTATGGGAATTATGCGTTTTTAGTGGGTCTGTTTAGCCTTAATAATTCTCCAACTACTTTCATGAATTTGATTAATAATATGTTATCTCCTTATATGAATAATTTTATGATACTATTCATTGATGACATATTGATATTTTCTAAGAGTTAGGAAGATATTCTAGAACATCTAGCTGTAGTGTTAATATTTCTAAGAGAGAATAAATCATATGCCACGCTTAGTAAGTGAAGTTTATTTCAGATAGATTTTCATTAATTGGGACATGTTGTTTCTAAGGAAGTTATAGCATTGGAACCAGAAAATATTAGTGCTATCATGGATTTGGCAGTTCCTAGGAATCTGGTTGAGGTCATATCATTCATGGGACTAGCAGGTTATTAAATGGGGTTCATCAATAAATTCCCATGGATTTCCTATGCTATTACATATTCGTAGCGAAAAAAGAATAATTTTGAATGTATTGAGTGTGAAGCTATTATTGGGCAGTTGAATCATTTTCTTACAAATTCCCTGATCTTGAATATTTCAGATCTAGATAAAGAGGTCCTATTATGTATATATGCCTCAACAGAGGACTTGATAGAGTCTTGATGCATGAAGGACAATTGGTATGTTATGAGTCAAGGAAGTTGAATGAGAACAAGCATAACTATGTGACACATGATCTTGTGTTGGAAGCTATCATTCTTGCCTTAAATATGTGGAGACATTATCCTCTTGGAAAGAGGTTTATTCTGATGAGTGATCATAGTGCACTAAGGTGCTTGTTTTACCAACCATGTATATGCAAGGAAAGGAGAATAGGGTTGCATATGCTCTCAGTATGAGAGTGCAAGTGAAGAACATTAAAGTACTGAGCTCTTATGCAATAGATTTACAAGAGTTCATATATTGCAGGAAGGACAGATTGATGATAGGTATTAGCATTTGAGGCACAAGTTACGATAGCGGGGTAAAGTTAATAGGGATGAGTAGTATCATCTCGCGAGAGATGCCTTGGTTAGATTCAAGAACATGATTTATGTACCAGATTATAGTGATCTCAAGAAGCTTATCTTGAGGGTGTTTCATGATAAGTCGTATTAAGGTAATATAAGATATCAGAAGGCATTAATAGTAATTAAGAAGTATCATTTGTCAAACTTGAATAAAGAGGTGGTTGATTTTGTTGTGAGATGTATGGATTTTCAACGGGTAAAACCAAAGTGTAAAGATATAGGATGGTATATTGCAACCAATTCCAATTCCAGAGTGGAAATGGGAGGTCATTTCCATGGAATTAATTACAGGTGTGTCAAGGACATCAAGACAATATGATTCCATCATGGTTGTGGCTGACATATTAAGTAAGGTAGCTCATTTACTTGTAGCTAAGTCTACAAATTCAGCTAGTGAGGTAGATCATATTTTCATCAGGGAGATAGTGAGGTTGCATGGTGTTCCTAAGAATATCATATCAGATAGAGATTACAAGCTCACTTATATATTTTGGAAAGAGTTGTTTGTAGGTTTAGGGATAGAGTTGGATTTCACTACAGCTTATCATCCATAGAAAAATGGACAGACCAAGATGGTTACTAGGATTCTTGAGGAAACTTTGAGAATGTATGTTGTGCATCAACATTAGAAGTGGGAAGAGTGTCTTCCACTAGTATAGTTTTATTATAGTAATGGGCATCATGAGTCATTGAATATGAGTCAGTTTAAGGTTATTTACAATCAGAATTGTAATACTCCTATCAGTTGGAGTGGTCTAGGGAATAGGGTGTTGATTGGTCGGATATGTTGGTAGAGCTGGAACAGGAATTGCTGATTATTAAAAGGAATCTAAATGTAGAACGAGATAGGTAGAAGATTTATGTAGATCAGCATGGGGCATATAAGTAGTTTTAGGTTGGGGAACATGTGTACTTCTGAATCATGCCAAGAGTATCTTCTTGAGGATTGGATCATGTGTCGAGTTGGCACCTCCATATGGCGGGCCTTTGAAGATCCTTAAGATGACTGGACCAATGCACTACATACTTTCACTACCTCTAACATTGAAAGTCCATGATGTTTTACATGTTTCATTTTTTAATAGATATGTCTAGGATGTTCATCATGTGATTCACTGATTTGTGGTGTAGGTGGAACTAGATGGAGAATTCCAACCAAAACCACAATGCATCTTGCAGTAGAAACAACTCATTCAATGAAACCAAGCAATTGAGAAAGTTAAGTGCAGTGGAATCACTTTGGGCCTGATGAAGATACATGGGAGATGGTTGATCAGATGGAGGATTTATATCCTTCATTATTTTTTGGGTCAAGAAAATGAGTTCTGGTATATGTATTTATATATGTGTATGATTGGAAATATTGCAAGAAGTTATGTTATAAAGCTCCAATAAGTGGTATGATTGTCATTCTTGTCATGTTCTTCACAGTTTGTAATATTGTTTCATTTTAAATAATACATTAAATTGTGTTATAAATCCCCATAGGCAGTATGTTTTGTTTCAGCAATTTTTTGATTATAATTTTCATAAAACACCAAGGAATGTGTTCCCCTAAGGGGGAGGGGTTTTTAACTGCACCGAATTAAAATTTGATGTAATAAACATTAAAAAAGGAAAAATAAGACCAAGGTCATGGGACACATATTCCAAGTTGAATTTTTGGCAAATCACTATAGTAGGCATCACTTTTGGTTTATTAATGGCTAAGGAGATTGGAAAAGACATTGGCAAAGGAAAAGATTGACTAATTGACATTTATTTGTGAAAATAAAGGAAAATGGGAGAAAAGGAAGGTGAAGATACATGAATTTTCATGAGAGGTAAATTAAAATAAAAATTAAGGAAAATAAGGAAAATATACACCTTAATGACAAAAGGGATTTTGAGGATTAGTTCATAACTTTTTGATAGTTTTGATTTGGAACTAGTTTAACAAAGAGAGAGAATAGCACCAAGAGGACAAAGAAAGAAATAAAAGGAAGGAAAATGAGAAGCAAGGAAAGTGTGTATAAGGTTGGATCAATAGCTTCAAGAGGAGGATTCTGCCGACAACGAGTTGCATGTGTGATTTCCTAGCTGAAGTGTGACTGCATGGTACATGAATTTTTTTATTTTTTTCATTTTTTATAATTTCCATGGATTTTCCCTAGTTTGACAATGGTTTCAACCTTTCCATTTTCATTTCTTGGATAGCCATGGTGTGATGGGATTCATTTTTTATGCTGAAGGAATTTTGAGGCATCAAATCTTGTTTTGGTTTTGTGATATTTTTTCTAATTTTGGTGAGATTGCGGTAGTTTGGTGGTGGAGGTGGTTTAACCTATAGATTTTGTTCATTGTTTATTTCTTGGTTTATCCCATGGCATTCCACTTTTGTTCTTGGAATATGGAATGGGGGAGATTGGCTAAAAGAAATATTTGGTTCAGCTCAATCTATGGTTGGGTGGTATGTGGAAGTCCCTCACTTGGTTGGCTTTTGCATAAGTTAATGAGTGATACTTCTCTATTTTAACTTATGAGTATTTGTAGTATTTATTGTGTGGCTTTGATGGTGGTTCTATCATGTTTAATATTATAGTTACTCGCTACTTATAAGCATAGTTATATAATATGCTTTACCTATCGCTCTTGTTATCCTTGTTAAGTTAATGAATGGTTGATGAATGCATAGGATAACAAGTGTGGTTGCAACTACTTGAGAGGAAATTAGACCTTCTTGGTTATTTCAAGCTAAAGTACAAAAATTTACAATCATATATGCATTCATTACCTATAGATTACATATTTTCCATGTGTTTCATGAAATGCCTAGTATGTTTTAGTCGATCTAGGTCAAGTTCTAGATTTCAGTTTAAATTATTAGTATTGTTTTCATGTTGAACGTAATTATGAAAAGTTACATGAGCTTAGGGGTAGTGGTCTAGAGGCTAGCCTACAAAAGTGGCTAAGATCTCTACACCGCATGATTTGAACTAAATATTTTATGCCATAATCACTGGAAGCTAGGCTTATGAGTGCAGTTATAGCCTCATAACCCAATGCATGTCTTTTTGTGGGTGCGTTTGTGGGCCCAGGGAAGAGAAAATGGTTCCAGCATAGTGTTTGGTTTCCTTGGGAGGTTCTTTAGTCTTTGAGTTACTTTTAGTTTATGTAGGATCTCAATATGTGGTCAGTCGGTAGGTCCTACTTCCTTAACTAGAACTAGGAGGTTGGTTCATGTCATGGTAGTACGTTGTTTCACATTTAGCCAAAGGTCTTGTAAAAGTGGGTAAATGTGGGGACGTGTGTATCAAAAAACTATTTCCATGTCCATTCCATCTCAATTTAAACTCCCATAATAAAAGTAAGAGCTAAATAAACCCGACCAAAAAATGGAAGACCTAGTGCATGATTATCTTAAACAACATGGCATGAAATAAAACTAGATAAAGGCCAAATTTAACACTTAAAATAGGTCAATAATATGACCATAAGATGAAACTAAAACAAGAAGGGATTTTTCATTACCTTATACCCATGTCTTGCATTGTGTCATTGATATCCATAGTTAAGAATCCAGTCACCACCCACAACAAGGCTGTCAATCCTCTGAATTATCCTATCACCACTCCGCTAATGTAAGTCCAATTTCATCCCATGCCTTTGTGACGCATCAACAATAACCACAATTAATATTCCTCTAAATCTTGACATCTTGGAATCTTTCCATCCCAAAAATTCTCTGCTAACCTCTTTAGCACCAACTAGAACTAGTAGAAGGAGACACCACAATAAGAATTCACCACTAACTCCTCTGAAACTAGCGAGGAGTAATATAAGGAACCACCATTACAAATTGTATGGGTGTAGGATTGAATTCCCAACCACTGATGCATACTAAATATTACACTTCATAGAATTACCTCCTTCACATACTAGACAATTAAAATCTCAAGTTTCCTCATTAAATAGAAATAATTCCACACATCTTTGCACATGGTGGAGGTGTGCCACACCACCCCAAGCTTAATTTTCATGGGACTTTGTGGGGCACCAGGAAACCTCCCTAAGATCCCCTATGTCTTGTTCATCCTCCCTAATCTAGGAAATTGTATCCTCCTCTATAATTGTGTACATCTAGTTAAACTAGCTATATTAGATTGTAGAGGCCAAAAAAAATTGAAGTTCAGATCTCGCACTTGACTTCCATAGTTAGTAACTAAACGTTAGATATCACTATTTCATAATCCCCATCTATCTGAACATTTGAGAATCATTCTTCTCTTGTAATTATTAGACCTCTAACCAAAGTAATGAATTCTACTCCATTATTTTTATTAAAATTATAGTTTCCAACAATTATCCTTAGAATTTTACCTGACCAATCCCTAAAGATTCATCCATAAACATTTGGTCAAGGTTTACCTCTAAAATATTTTTCAAAATTTAATTAATAGAACTAGTGGATGGAAGAGATAAATAAATTAGGGAGGGTATTGCATTCAGAGGATGATCAAGAATTCCTTGAGACACCATGGTGTAAGAAACATATAAAGATTTCAATATTTGATCATCTTGTTGATTATCCTTCTAATCCTATGGAAGGCATGATTTTGAGATAATAGTCTCACTTAGATTCATTTTAATGGTCTTGCATACATAGTCCTTTCAAGCCTTTTGGTCATTAAAGATCCATCTATTCCACTCCTTTCACACATTCTAAGTAACAAAGGCTACAACTAGTTTCCATGCTCCCGTCATAACAGGGATCTTGTGGATAGTATTACACCAGTTATATAGGGCTTCAACCAGACTATTGGGAGAGAGTTTGAGATGCCTAAATAAAAGGAGTCGGTTCCATGTATCCACTATGAAATAGAAGGTGTTCAAAATATGCTCCATTTTTTCCTCCTTTTCTCTACATAGGTGAAAAAATTAGGGTCCAATGAGTCCTTTATTTCTCATATTAGTCCATGTTAGAAGCTTTCTCTACCTGATGAGCCATAAAAATTGAGCCTCCTTCAGCCAAATTTTGGTAGGCTATAACCTTTGAAAATGGGATCTTGAGGTAGTTTTGGGTAACTAGCAATAATGACATAAGCTTCCTGAATTGTAAACATACCTTTTAACCTGTGAACCCATCGTATATTATCTAAATCCAAGATAATTACATCTTATTGTCCCAAAGACATTTTTCAAGTATATGAAACAAATGTAGAGCTTAATCATCTGGCCAATTTTCCTGAGTTTTCATTTCCCTCTTATGTTTACCATTCCACTGGGGTAAACATGTGACGAGAGGCTTCTATGATGTGATTCAACTCCCCATGTACATTTAAGGAAGTTGAACTGACAAAAAAATTTAAATATGACCTTCCACACATACTACAGAACCATCAGGAACCAACCAGCGCTTCCAGGTGACCATCCCCTAAGACAACTTGGAATTTTACTGATATGGACCCTCATCCTCTCCCATGACAATCCACGCATGTGACTTATGCCTTCCAGTCACTCCTGTAGCAAGGCATGCTAGCGAGTATGGACTTTTCGAGGCAATTCTGAGCCAATGGCCCTGAAATCTAAGCCACCTTTTTAGGGCTAGATCTCAGGCCACCACCCAGAACTTCATGAAACTTTTGGAAATCAATAAGAACAATGTAACAAAGCTACTATTGCAATCACTAGTACAAGTACTTGGTGTAACCCCTACTAGCCATGACATACATTTCATCAACCATGTCACAAATATGTAAGCTACAAGACATAACAACAAATTTGAGCATAGGGGTCTCATAGTTATATGAGATTCATAAGGAAGCATTGACTCCTTATCACAATAGATACATCATAATATATTAGGTCATATATTCATTTTTCATTCATTTGAAAATCAAGACATGATAAGAACCATAAAACAAGTTTGTCATAAAACATACTCATAACTACCATATAGCCGATAGAAATAGTAATGATAAAACAGCCATAAAAAACACATACGAACAAGTGAATTTACACATGAAATACCAAGTAGAAGGAGATCTTATTAATGAATGAATAATACACCAAGAAAGGTACTTCTGCAAACCATGCGACCATAGTTTTGGCATAACCAAAATTTTATTTCAGCCAATCACTCCTCTGCTATATTCCAAGCATGATTGTGGGACAAACAAAAACCTGAACCAAGGCTTCCTTAGGCTTTACCATATATCCCACCAAGGTATTCCTATGCTCAAACCCTCATTAATACAACTAGGATTTACCGCAATCAACACCAGAACACTAGGCCCTAAATAAGCATGGATGCCTCCAGATCTCTCCACCTATATTGTGATGAATTTGTTCATTTGAACCTCTCGACTTTACGCTATATCCCGCCATTACTGGTTAAGGGATTCATAGGCCTATTAGGTCTCCACCCTCTAGGATTTACCATGTATCCCATCATCACCAGTCAAGGGATTATCAAGCCCAGTCAAGCGTATTCCCCTCTGATCTTTACCATGTATCCCATCCCGTGATTCCAGGCTCAATAAAGGGTATTCACCTCTAAGTTTTATTGTGTATCTAATTCTAATATTACTATGCTTAATCATGGTGTTCACAACTAGGATTTATAGTGTATCCCATCCCTAGATTCCTAGGCCTTGTGAATAATCCTGAGAACACCCCACTCAGCTTTGAGTATATCTAGCAACCCAGCTCAACCAAATACAAGACAACCCACCACAGCATGGTTATCCAGAAATGGAAAGGAAAGTTTTAAGAACATTGTCACACCTAGCGAAACCCATTCCAATGACAACAAGATAACCAAGAACACACATGCATGTACCATGCATGCCACATCTAGAAAGTAAATCGCACATGAAAATTGATACCTGTAAGTAATCCCGATGTAGCAGATTGATCATGATATTCTCTACTTGATATTATCTTTCCTTTTCATTTTTTTCTCTTCATTTCATTTTTTTGATCCAATTCTAGAATGCACCAAATGTCCAAGAGTGTGAGAAAGAGAGCTCCAAAATTGAACTGACAAAAGGTACCAACTGATCCTTAAAATCATTTTTATTAATGAGGTCTCTATTTTCTTCATTTTCCATTATTTATCCTTTATTTTCCTCCTCACATGCAACCTGTGACCCTTAACCTAACTTTTCTCCTAATTTCCATTATTTTCATAAATAAGTTGCCAAAATTTCCATTTTTCCTTTCCAAAGCCTTTTCCATTTCCTTTGTCAATTTCTCTAGCTGTAATAAACCAAATGAACACCCACACTAGGATTTTTTTTCCAACATTTAGCTTGGAATACATGTCCCATGACCATGATTATTATTTTTCCTTTATTAACTTTATTGCATGAAGTTTTTACCAGGTTTGTTACGACACCAATACCCACTTCCTAGTTTTGTAGCACCTTACCATAACAAAAAATTAACATAGAGATAATATGTTTATAAACTACTTTATGTTGATATATTTGTAGATATTACAGGATTGATTTAATTAAAATGACACAAACAAACAAGTTTAAGGACTAGAAGGCCTAGTTTTCCAATATTTTCTCAATATTTTACAAAAATACTTTCTAGCAAGAGATACATAATGACTTTTCAACAAGTAAATATCGAGCCAGAATGAATTTTACCCGATATCCCATTACTCTTGTCAGGTTCCTTTACATTGGTTATATGGTATTGAAGAAGAAAATATTGGACTTGTCTCCATTTATCATAGTTCCTGAGGCTATCGTGAAGCTATAAATAATAGAGTTAAGCATTCTCATCTATGGTAGGGAGGGTTATCGAAAGAGCATAATATTGTCCACAAATTGTAGGTGTGTTATGTTTAGGTCTTTTCCCAGTAAGTGGATGCCTTTAAAAAAACCTTAATTAGCAGCAGATTTGATGTATCTTTCTAGACCCTTCATTGCAATAACGAATACAGAAATTATAGAGGGTCACCTTAACAAAGTCCCTAAGACACCGTAAAGTTTTGAGTGGGAGACCATTCAACAGGATAGAGAAAAAATGGGTTGTACCTAAGTCATTGAATACAACTGATCCAAGGTTGAGAAACCCATAGTCTATGAATATTTCAAACATGTATTTCTAATTTAGCCAATCATAGGCTTTGGATATATCATGTTTAATTACCATGCTAGGCCTTTCGAATTTTTTAAGATTATGAATTACTTTATGGGTTGTGACTATCCCAACCTATATTTGGAAATCTTCTAAAACCCAATAAATGATATAATACACAACATTGCAAATATTAATTGGTTGGTATCCATTGCGGTGATTATGTTTATACTATTCGGAATAAGTGTGGGAAACATAGCATTATTACATTCCATACCTAATGAAGATAACACAACTCCTCCATGAGAGCATAAACTTATTTTTCAATGAGTGGCTACAAGGCTTAAAGAAATTGATTGTAAAATAATTTGGGCCCAATTAATTATTGTTGGGTATCTCCTACACCATCTCCTCCACTCTAGAAAAGTAATTTCTCACATTAGAACTACATTTTTATCTGTATTGCTGAATTTCGGGATATGGGTTGTAATGTGATAAATAGCCTCCTCTCGATTGAGATTTGTCTCCATAAGTGTTTCCAAATAGTAAGGAACCAACTCATCCTCCATTTCTTCATGTTTATGGATGCGATGACCCTTCTTCAAAATAGGATAGAATATATTATTTTAATTCATATGCTTAGCAATGGCGTTGTGGAAAAAAATTGATCTTTAGTTGGTGAACTATTTTTAAAAAGTGATATGTTATTGAATAAGAAAATTGAATTGGCTTGAAATTTTAGAGGAAGATTGTTAAGAAGATTCCAAGAGTATGATGGTGGTGGTAGCATGATGAAAACTTTGGTTACTTCACATTAAACTATAAATCCTAACATTTTTTATTAAAGAGAAATCGGTTTTTTTATTATGTTTAGGAATGTTTTACATAATTTATGTATAGAAGATTGATTAATAAACTTTTTAATTATTATTTTTTTAAATAATTTTTTATAAATACAAAATTAATAAATTAAAAACTCAATGCTAAATAAATTATAATATTAAATCGTTACCCATTATTAAAAAAAATAGAGATAAAAGATGAAATTTAAGTCTTTTTGAATGAATATATGAAAGATGAGATATTGAAAAGATGAGATTATCTTTATGCAAGGCAATCAACATTATATATTTCAGAAATATTTGGTAATGAGGGTATTGAGAATGCAATCCCAATGGTAAGAGTTAAAATAAAGATGGTAGGATAAGGGCATTGGGATCCTATTATTTTGTGGTACGTGATGATGAGAGTATGTTCGGTTTTAATTTTATTTTCTCTTTTATTACGAATATGTAATATCCCAAACCCTAATAATTTAGTCATATCTAGCACATTCTAGTTTTCTCAATAAAATTACATTTAGTAAAAACCATGAACATAGACGAGATCTGGAAATGCAGCCTTTTATTTATATTATTAACTGAAAATAGAATACATGCTCGTACAATAAATTTGAGCTCCTGCAGGTGACATGCTTGGATGCTCCTTAAAAGAGAAAACAAACACTAAAGCACAATTGTGGACCCTAGATGGATCCACCAGTCAAATTCACCACAGGGTTTTCGTCTCGGTATCAATGCTAAAACTGGCCAGGCCAAGTTCTCAACCCAAATACAATAAGATAGATAGTACCAGAATGATTCTAAATGCTTAGCTTCTCTGCCATTTTATAGGCTTGATGGACTTTCTAGAGACCTTATTTTATTATTTTTCTCGGAAACTGACAACAAATTCCATGGGCCAATACCATGGGAAAATACCACGGTAGGTACCATGGATCGATTCTGTCCATTTTGACTGGATCAAGAAAGGGAATATTACAAATCCTCCAGCCCAAATATTTCTTGTCCTCAAGCAATCCACTTCTATCCACAACAGAAGCATTTTTACATTGATACTAGGATCCCATACAACCTGATGTATTGTTCCATCCCTCCATGTTGAATGGTTCTAAATGGATCCTTCGATACCTGGATCCCAAACAATCCTCTGACCAATCCTTCCCTCAATAGATTTACCTGGATCCCAAACAATCATTTGCCCAATCCTACCCCCAATGAATTCTCCTGGATCCCAATGCCACCTAAATCCTAGGACCTGTGTGTTATGGTACCATTTCAACTCTCCATCACTGCTCGCACCAAATGGTCCAAGATGTAATTTTCCCTTGGCTATGGGTATCCTCCAAATAATAAAACCATCAATAGAATACCAACTCATGATCTCTCGCCAATCCATACTTGGGAAATAATGAATATCTGCAAATCTACTATGTTGATGTTGTTCGATGCTCGATTCATGCTGCTTTACTTGGCTACCCATCATGATGTATTTAGAGAACTCTGCCCTACTCTTCTCAATGTATAATGGTGGGTTGTTGGTGTTGCAACCCTTATCTATGTATTCTTATAGAGTGCTGCTATGAAACTCCAAATCGTACTCCTTATGCAGCCTTGCGAGGGACTTGCGTTGTTCCTCAATACTAGACATCTTGTTCAATGATTTGACACATACCCCTATGAGTTCCTGAATTTTTATGTTCTCCTGTAAGACAGTGTCTTGAACTGTCCAAAATATTTGCTTCAACAACATAAGATCTGTCTTGAAATGCATGATCCTTTCCCGAAATTCTTTTACTGGCAATTCTATGTTGGCAATATGATGCAAAGTGTTGTCCTTGATGGCAACCCATTTGATGAACATGATGGCATCCTAATTAATGAAGTTGTTCTTGATGCTTCATGAGTTTATTAGTGATGTAAATCTGATGTTCTACAAGTAGCTCAGAAGTACCAGAGGAAGAAATATCAGTAAGGGCCAGAACAATGATGAAAATTGTGTGACACAAAGCATACGCAGGTTTGTTTAGGAGAAGTAGCGTATGCATGCGGAAAAGTACACACCAAGTCGCGTATGCTCAATTGCACTCTAAAAGAATAAAACCAGGGGTTACTACCATGGTATTGACCCATTGTATTGAGCGTTGGATTGTCTATGTGATCCCATCCAGGAATACCATCAAAAGTTGTGTGGTTTTGGCTCATGGTATTGTCAAAGGCTAGATCTATTTAAGGAGAAGAAATTCATTGTGCAATGGTGTGTGCATGAGTCTGGGTTTGAATGTATACTTCACTCTGAAGTATGTCTGAATGGAAAGGGTAACAGTTTGATGATTGATCTGAATCTATGATGCACCTATGAAGAAAATGATGAAGAGGGAGCTCTAGATCTGAAATGTGTATGTATTTTCTAGATCTGTTTATGGAATGATTAGATTTGTGATCTGGCGAACATCTGTCTGAAGTGAAGGGTAAAATCTGAGTTATATATCTATTCTGAAGAATTTTACTGCCCCATAATATTTGAAGATCTATACGCAGGTTCGTCGAGAAGAAAGCGCGTATATACGCGGCTTGTATTCAGAGAAAGCGCGTATGGGAATTGAAGTCAACTCTGAAATGTGTGCAGATGTATACGCGGGTTGGTATTTGTGAAAGCGCGTATATACGCAGGTTCAGTGAAGAAAAAGCGCATATGTAATTTAGGGTTTTCTAAAGTACGTGGTATGAAATGTCTGATCTGTTCTGTTGTTTTACTGCTATCTGTCAATGATGATCTGGGTTGTTCGAATATTGATTATGCTGCTATAGAGCAAGTTGTTGGTTTGATGAATTTTCCTTGAGATTAACTGTGTGGGTTGGATCTAGTATGAAAATTGATGAAAAGTTGTCCATAAAGGTGTTGAAGGTTGAAGCCTTCAGTCAGAGGGTTGTAGCTCTCTTCCAGGAGAGGCTGGTAAACGAGAGCAGGGGGTTGTAGCTCCCTTCCAGGAGAGGCCAGTAAACGAGAGAAGGTTGTATCCTTCTGTAGGTGGGTGCCTGCGTGTTGGTATGAGTCTACGCTAGTACATAGCTGTAAGATGTTTTCTCTATAATAAAATATTGAAGGCTGAGACAACGGCAGTGGTGGTTTTCTCCCGACTTGGGTTTCCACCTAAAATCCTGGTGTTCATGTGTGTTGCTTATGTGTGATGGTTTATTCTGTTATTTTTGCACATGCTTACTATTAACTAAACATCTGATGAATGAATGATGTATAGACCTAAGTAAAGAAATAAATGCATAATAAGATCTCTGTGTATACGCGAGTTTTATGAAGGATATTTGCGTGTATATGCGAGTTGGGATCAGTGAAGTAGCATATGGGTTCTAGAGAAAGAAAAAGTAAAAATATTTGAGTATGCCCTAAATACTGATTCACCCCCCCACCCCTCTCTCAGTATTTTTCCCAACAATTGGTATCAAAGTAGGTCCTTCTGCAGAAGCTTGATCGCTCGAAGGAGATCCGTTGCAATGGGAAGTCATGAAGGGATAATGTCTATAAGGCCACCTCTATTCAATGGAAATAATCTGTTATTCTGGAAGATACAAACAAAAGCATATCTGCAAAGTCTTGGTGCAGAAGTATGGGCAATCGTGGAAGGAGGTTATCAGTATCCGACAAGTATTCCTACTGATGCAGCAGAAGTGCTCTGGGGAAAATCACCCTAGAGGTTCGTTGTCATAACCTACCATAGGCATGCTACTTAAGAAGGACTCACACAACCATGCACGTTCAGAAAAACTAAATAGAGTAGAATGAGAAAGTTACCCGTAGGTCCTACGGTTGAAGCAGATCCCGCGGGGTCCAAACCCCCAGCAACCGTCCTTCCTTCTTAACCTGAAAGAGAAGAAGAAACAAGCACGAAGAACTGGTTGTACAACATATATCTACTCTAAATGTTAGTGAAATCCATATAAAACATTAGATAAATCATAATGAATGCTTAAATAACAATTTTCTCATATATGCAAACAGACACTAACACGTATATTTCGGGAACAAGATGGTACTTCTGTATTATAAATATCATGTACAAGATAATGAGTGGAGAGATCACCTGAATCCTTCCACGATCTTCGAGCAGACCGTCGTCCGGATCCGTCCCGCCCTTGCCTCGCTAAGACTCCTTCCAAACTGGTGCATACGAGATGACATATAGGGAGATGAGCATCTCAAGGAAACAAGGGTTTCCTGTAATGAACTGGGAAAGTGCATGAGGCACAGGGAATCAGACTTGGATAGGGAATACCAACAGAGTATAATATCAATAAATTCTCTCTCTCCCTTAGGCCATACACATGAGGTGCTTTTATACTCCCTCAAAGTAGTTTCAACAGTTGGAAACAGTTGGCCACGTGCTGGGGTGGTTGAACTACCTGAGTAACCATCAACCCAGCCTGAAAATAGGGAATTTTTATATATTTTTTCATGATTTTAATGGCATATGCGGAAAAGTACATGTGGACTCACGTATCCACGCGGAAAAGTCTAGGCATAATCGCGTATGGGGATTTTTACACTGTTTTTAAGTGAATTTGTCCAAGTCTGTAGCAATGGGTGCCCAAAGCCATAAAAGCAATCATGAATCATATGAAGGTGAGAAATGATGCTATAACAGAAAGGAAGAAATATGAAATCAATGCCAAAGAAGTCAATGTCTTATTAGGAAGCATGTCTGAACCAAAATTTGCTAAAGTGATGCAGCTAAATTCAGCAAAAGAAATATGGGACAAAATCATTCTAAGCTATGAAGGAGATACAAAGGTAAAAAGTGAAAAACTCCAAATTCTCAGAATTGAATATGAAAATTTAAGGATGCATAGTGATGAGAGTATTGCCAGTTTCTTTTTACGTCTAGATGATATTGTAAATCGTATGAGAAGTTTGGGTGAAACCTTAACCGATACTACTCTGGTTGAAAAAGTCTTAAGATCTTTAACTTCAAAATTTGAGTCAAAGTGTCATCTATTGAAGAAAGGCAAGATCTGCAAACTCTTACTATTGTTCAACTACATGGTATTCTGACTGCTTATGAAATGAGACAAGGAGGTCCCTCTCAAATCAAAGAAGCTTCTTTTAAGGCGTGTGCAAAAAGAAAAGAAAAGGAAGTTGTCAAGGAATCAATTTATATATCAGAAGAAGAAGAAGCAAATTTTGTAAGGAGACTCCAACCAGGTACTGGAAGATTCAAAGGTAAGCTACCCTTCAAGTGTTTTACTTGTGGGAGAGTTGGTCATTATGCTGCTAAATGTCCTTATGAAGAAAATCATGAAAAATGGAAACAATTTGAAAAGAGAAAGAGTTATTATACAAATGAAGAGAATGATGAGGATGAAGAAGATTCTGACCAAGATCTACAAGTGCTCATGGCAAAGAAGCAAAAGAAGAAGGCTACTCAAGGAAAGGAAATACCTCAGAAAACATGTACAGCAGAAAATGGAGAAGATGAAACATGTATTGATTGTTGTTCTTGTGATTCACTTTCATGTGCATGCAATGGTGAAGATAGTGAAAATAACAGTATAAGTCTAGAAGCAAATCTCAAGATCAATGATGAAAGCAATGATTGGAATCAACTTCATAAGAAAGAATCTATCTACGAAGATATGATCTCTAGAATGAATGAACAAAAAGAAATACTGAATGGACAGATAGACAAGTATCAAAAGTTGTATGTTAATGCAACCAATCAAAGTGAAAGACTTGAAGCAGAAATCATCTCTCTCAAAGAAGATCTGGAAAAATCAAATAAGAAGAATGAAGAACCCCTACCATTTGAAAAGGAAGGACTTGAAGCAGAAATCATCTCTCTCAAAGAAGATCTAGAAAAATCAAATAAGAAGAATGAAGAACTGCTACAAACATGTGAAGATCAAGAAAATTGGTTGAAGGAAGAAATCTTAAAATTAAATGATCAAGTAGAAGAAGGAAAAAGGGTCGAAGAAAGCATGAAGAAGCAATGCCAAAAATTGGAGGTTGAGGTAAACATTCTCAAAGGTAAATTAGAAAAACAGGATAAAATCTTGAGGTTTCAAGATAGTACTAAGATTCTGGACAATATTCTTAGTAATCAAAGGTCTCCTGCTATTAAACATGGTCTTGGTTTTCATGAAACTGTCAAATGAGAATCTAGTTTGCAAGGAAGTGCTAAAGATTCAAAGGATGTCAATGCAAAACCTAAAGAGTTGAAAGAAACAAGAAGTCAACTGACAATCATGAACACTCAAAGGAAATCATTCAATAATGTTGAATACTTTAAATGTCATAATTATGGGCATGTTGCAGCCAATTGCAGAAGCAGATTGTTTCAGTCACTAACAAACAAATTCTACAAAGAAAGATACTCTGGTTTCTTCAAGAGATATTGTTTTTCATGCAGCAAGTATGGTCATAAAGCAGCTGATTGTAATAGAAGGAAGAATAGAACAACACATTATGATCCTTATGCTTACTTTTCTGGTCACATAAGATGCTATGCTTGTAACAAGTATGGACATGTAGAAAAAGAATGCAGGATGAATAGATCTGAGAAATTGGAGAACTTCCAGCACACAATAAGAAAGCTCAAGAAAAGTTGGAAAAAGAAGGAGGACCGGCCAGAAACGTAGGGAATATTGACCCTACTGCAGTCATCCGATTCTAAATCTTACTTCTCTTAATGAATGTAGGAGTGATGTGAGATACATTATAGGGATTAGTAATGTATCGTCACAGGGGGAGCGATGTATGGTGATTCCCATGATTGTTTTGGTTATTCTGGTTATGTTTATTTCTGACAAAGCATCTGATGTGAAGAAGACAGGTACAGGTGGTACAAACTCAGGGGGAGATGAAGGAATGTGAATTTTTCAATGTTTCACTTTCCATACGCGGGTTCTGTGAACTAAAGCCACGTATACACGCGAGTTATAGTGGAGACAGTCGCATATGCATTTATGACAAGAAAAATAGTATGACAAGCTAAAGATCAGGAGCACAGGTTCAGGGGGAGCATCAGTCTGACTACTAATGATTGTATTATTGGCACTGTATCTGCTTATTTCTCAGTTCTAAATGATGATGACATGATACATGGTTTCTTATGATGAGATTATGGATGAGCCCTATTTGCTTTTTGCTTAAGAGTATTCTTTGTTTTCACACATGGATGAGATGGAAGTCTTATGATTCAGAGATAAGGATAGATCATGCAGAGATTGTTGCTGATAACTTGCTGTTGAAAGAGTTTCAGGTTGCACAAGCTAAGGAGGAGCCTTGGTCATATGGAAAGGATGCTTGGATGCACATTTTTCAGGGGGATCATTAGCCTTGCTGAGTGTAATATATTGTTGGCATTATGATGATTCTGAAATAAGATCTCTCTCTCTTGAGATCTTTCTGGTACTGGTCATAAAAAGTCATATTTGTAATTTGATGAAATGTTCATGCTGAGACCTATGATTTAAAATTGTAATATTCAGTCATGTAAGGACTTGATCAAATATGTAAACCCACTTGGTTGGGTACTTGAGTCAAAATGTGTAAACCCTCTTGGTTGGGTAGTTGAGTCAAATTATGTAAACCCACTTGGTTGGGTATTTGAGTCTCATATGTAAATCCACTTGGTTGGATCTTTGATGTAAGTATGAGTCCTTGGTGATAGGAAGGTCATAGATTCATGTACTTCATTGAAAAATATGTTTGAAGATTCAGCATGAACTCAGGGGCAGCATGGTAACTTCAGTGCACATCAGATCTACAGCGCTCTTCTATCTACATGAGGAGAAAAAAACCTTGTGTTGGTTTTGATCTGCCCTTTGCCCTTGATGTCAAAGGGGGAGAGTGACATGGTGTTTGAATGAGGGAGAATATCATTATTCTTTGGTTAATGTATCTATCTATTGTGGTGATCAAACACCATCGTGGTTGCCATCAAGTCCAAAGGGGGAGATTGTTGGCAATATGATGCAGAGTGTTGTCCTTGATGGCAACCCATTTGATGAAGATGATGGCATCCTACTTAATGAAGTTGTTCTTAATGCTTGATGAGTTTATTAATGATGTAAATCTGATGTTCTACAAGTAGCTTAGAAGTACCAGAGGAAGAAATATCAGTAAGGGCCAGAACAATGATGAAAAGTGTGTGACACAAAGCATACGCGGGTTTGTTTAGGAGAAGTAGTGTATGCACGCAGAAAAGTACGCGCCAAGTCACGTATGCTCAATTGCGCTCTAAAAGAATAAAACCAGGGGTTACTACCATGGTATTAACCCATTGTATTTAGCGCTGGATTGTCTATGTGATCCCGTCCAGGAATACCATCGGAAGTTGTGTGGTTTTGGCTCATGGTATTGTCAAAGGCTAGATCTATTTAAGGAGAAGAAATTCATTGTGTAATGGTGTGTGCATGAGTCTGGGTTTGAATGTATACTTCACTCTGAAGTATGTCTGAATGGAAAGGGTAACAGTTTGATGATAGATCTGAATCTATGATGCACCTATGAAGAAAATGATGAAGAGGGATCTCTAGATCTGAAATGTATATGTATTTTCTAGATCTATTTATGGAATGATTAGATCTGTGATCTGGCGAACATCTGTATGAAGTGAAGGGTAAAATCTGAGTTATATATCTATTCTGAAGAATTGTGCTACCCCATAATCTTTGAAGATCTATACGCAGGTTCATCGAGAAGAAAGCGCGTATATACGCGGCTTGTATTCAGAGAAAGCACGTATGGGAATTGAAGTCAACTCTGAAATGTGTGCAGATGTATACGCGGGTTGGTATTTGTGAAAGAGCGTATATACGCAGGTTCAGTGAAGAATAAGCGCGTATGTAATTTAGGGTTTACTGAAGTACGTGGTATGAAATGTCTAATCTGTTCTGTTGTTTTACTGCTATCTGTCAATGATGATCTGGGTTGTTCGAATATTGATTATGCTGTTATAGAGAAAGTTGTTGGTTTGATGAATGTTCCTTGAGCTTAACTGTGTGGGTTGGATCCAGTATGAAAATTGATGAAACGTGGTCCACAAAGGTGTTGAAGGTTGAAGCCTTCAGTCAGGGGGTTGTAGCTCCCTTCTAGGAGAGGCTGGTAAATGAGAGAAGGTTGTATCCTTCTGCAGGTGGGTGCCTGCGTGCTGGTATGAGTCTGCGCCAGTACATGGTTGTAAGATGTTTTCTCTATAATAAAATATTGAAGGCTGAGACAACGGCAGCGGTGGTTTTCTCCCGACTTGGGTTTCCACCTAAAATCCTGGTGTTCATGTGTGTTGCTTATGTGTGATGGTTTATTCTATTATTTCTGCACATGCTTACTGTTAACTGAACATCTGATGAATGAATGATGCATAGACCTAAGTAAAGAAATAAATGCATAATAAGATCTCTGTGTATACGCGAGTTTTATGAAGGATATCTGTGTGTATACGCGAGTTGGGCTAAGTGAAGTAGCGTATGGGTTTTAGAGAAAGAAAAAGTAAAAATATTTGAGTATGCCCTAAATACTGATTCACCCCCCCCCCCCCCCCTCTCAGTATTTTTCCCAACATTCTAGTGCCTTGCTAAATGTCTCTATATTTGACTGCACTGGATGCCCCATGACCATAGCTTCAACTTGAGACTTTGACGAAATCTCTAGGAATGGTTCATTTTTCACATTATGTTTGTCATGTTTCTCCTCATGATCATACTCATCATGCTGGTTCACTATGGCTAGATCCTCACTCAAATCTCCCTGCTCTCCTCCATCTATGGAGACAATATGTTCATCCCTTTCAACTGTCGAACATAGATGCATTGGTGGACTTTTATCCATATTTGACAGTTCATATTCTTTATGGATATTCCCTTGGGGATCTACGAACTGAGTTATATAGGAGTCTACCTCATCAATGCCATTAGGTATAATTTCCTCATGCACTTCCAAATGCTTGTCATCTTGCAAGCCTCCCTAAATAATGTCATGATGTTTCTCACCATCTTGAAGATCAATAGACCTAGCTACAAAAGAATCCCCATGATTTGAAGTAATCTCCTCTTGTTTTGTCTTTGTTTCCTTCTTCTTATCACCTAGACAGGAATGGTTAAGGGCCCAAGGTCCTTTGCAGATAAAGCATAGTCCTCTCCTTCTTAGTTCATTCTTGTTGCAAATTTTGTTCTTGATTTCTCCATCAATCCTTCTCAAATCCTTCTTAGTCAACACCTTTCTGAGCCATTTCATGTTTTTCCTGACCAATTTCTCGACTAGATCATAGGTAGCTAGTGATACCTTTGGTTCCTTCCTCCAAATGGTCAACAATTTGGATCTTAGGATCTTGCATATGTCAGCATCTCCTTTTAAGAACAAAGACACAATATTTTGCATGCATGCTTTGACATGTTCTGAATAAGCTAATGTAATATTGGTATAAAATTTTTGGAGAAACTGAAAGATTAACTCCTCACATTCCATATTCAGCATGAATGTTCCAAAGCTTAACTCTACCACGAGTTATAAAATTCTACACCGCTTTTGATAAGTAGGACACATGATGTTGTTCAACCGTTGAAGGGCTTCTACTATCAAATGCAATACCTCCTCCGTGATATCATTATTGTAAGGCAGTAGTGGGGATGTTAAAGCCATGATTCTGCTGAGACAAGAAGCAACTGTGAGCTTCACTTCTTCATCAGGATGTTCCCAAAGTTTGGGTTGTATTAATGTAAGCATGGATGGCTTGAGATCCCAGCTGAGTTTCTTCCATTCTGGTTGTCCCACCTTAGACATACATGTGTCTAATTCCTCCAACCTATGAAGGTATATGACTTATTTTGTTTGTTGCAATTCAGAGCCAAGTGCGAAGAGCTTAGCTCCTCTTCTTTGTCCTTCCTTCACCTCCCATGGTTGCTTTTGTTGTAAAATGACATGGATCCTTTTTTAGAATGGTCTCCTACTTTGACTATGATTATGGTATATGGAGGTATGGCTACTTAAAGGACCATATATCCTCAATAGTTCATCAAGGATTTTCTAGTTTTTTTCTAAGATCTCTTCAAGGCGGCCCATGAAAATATGAAAAAAATACACTACGCCTTTCAAAAACAATTTCAGTTCAAAAACATTGTAGCCACAGATAATTGTTGAATTTTCACTTAAATGATACAACCTCTTTTTTTTTTTTAATCAACCCCTTCACAATAAACCCTTATATAAACAAAAATATCAAAATCACTTTCCTCCTATGGTCTCCATTCTATATTTCTATTTTGAATAGAAGTGTTAATACTATGCAATGGAAACCCATATTAATACTCAACGTATACCTTATTGACAAGCAATGGAAACCCATACATTGTAAAGGATATCACTGTATGTGTAAACTCATCTCATGATTGCAAACTTTAGTAGGCCCCGAAATGATGTACTATGAAGGAATATGCTCAACAACACTGTATCAAAGATTGAATTTTTTTTAATCCTTATAGCTCCCAAACTAAACTCAAATTTTTGTTCCTTCACTTTTCTTTATAAATAAAACCCCTAAAAAAAATATCAACCCCTGTCATAATTTTCAAAACTATAAACATGGCTTAAAATTGTGAGCCAAGTCCATTTACCCACTTTCACGCTTCGAATACATCTCTTGATTAAGAAAAATTCAACTTCATTCTCAATGTTTCTGGTTGAACCAATCCTCCTCCTTGACTGTCTAGAAGATCAGATCAGGTCAGATCAATTTCTGCTCCTTTTGCAATGCACAAATTCTTCTTTCAATCAACTGAAAAATAAAACCAACTAGGGTGATACTCAATACCACCGAAGATCAGAATGTCTGCTAGGGTGAGAATAAATCCCACTGAAGTTTCTTGCATAAAACCCTCAAGCTAGCAATATGCATAGCTCTGATACCACTATAAGATCCCAAACCTTAATAATTTAGTTAGATCTAGCACATTCTAGTGTTCTCAATAAAGTTACATTCAGTAAAAACCATGAACATAGAAGGGATCTGGAAATGCAACCTTTTATTTATATTATTAGCTAAAAATAGAATACATGCCCGTACAATAAATTTGAGGTCCTGCAGATGGCATGCTTGGTTGCTCCTTAAAATAGAAAACAAACACTAAAGCACAATCGTGGACCCTGGATGGATCCACCAGAAAAATTCACCACGGGGTTTTCTTCCTGGGATCAATGCTAGAACTGGCCAGGCCAAGTTCTCAACCCAAACACAATAAGATAGATAATTCCAGAATGATTCTAAATGCCTAGCTTCTCTCCCCTTTTATAGGCTTGATGGACTTTCTAGAGACCTTATTTTATTATTTTTCTCAGAAACTGACAACAAATACCATGGGCCAATACCATGAAAAAATACCACGATAAGTACCCTGGATCAATTCTGTCCACTTTGACTGGATCAAGAAAGGGAATATTACACAATAGAATAAAGGAAAATTTCCTGATAAACCACAAACTCTAAGGTTATTCAAAATTCAAATGTGTGTAACCCCTTTTTCGGTGATAACGGGACACGTATGTTGGATAAAATTAGATCCAGATATCTCGCTATCTTATTTTTTTCTACATCTGAGTCATATCTCTGTTGTGTGTGTATGTATATATTTTTGTTTCTTAGCATTAACATCTTATGTGGAATTTCATATATAAAATTACTGAATAAAAATAATTAGCATGGTTGCTCTGTATCTCGGTTTGAGATGTGTATACTTTAACAATAAAATCTAAGCATTGGTTTGATAATTATTTGGTTTTCGATCATTTTGTAAATTTCTTTGTAACGCGTCCAACTATCTCAAATCTGTTACATCTTAAGAAAAATGAAAAATAACAACAAAACAACTATTATGAGATCCATATTCGATAGGAACCCGTAACGTGGATGAGGGATGAGCCATTCACTGTCAGTCAAAAATAGTGATTTGCAACATACAAGAATGCCCCTCGAAGCTACAGTGTACACAGAGATCATGTACAAAAAAATTTTGGTCAGAAGTTACTATATATATAGAGACATTGTATTATGTCAATTTGATATAATTTCCAGAATTTGCATGACTCAACATCAAGTTACTATATATATATATATATATATATATATATATATATATATATATATATATATATATATATATATATATATATATATATATAGAAATTGTATTAGGTGAATTTGATATCATTTCCAAAATTTGCACGACTCAAAATCCAGTTACTGTATAGAATGTATGAAGTAGCGGGTCAATTTAACTCTCCTTTTGGCGAATAAATTTTCAAAAATTTCGCAAAGTTACTATATATATATATATATATATATATATATATATATATAGAAATTGTATTAGGTGAATTTGATATCATTTCCAAAATTTGCACGACTCAAAATCCAGTTACTGTATAGAATGTATGAAGTAGCGGGTCAATTTAAATTTCCTTTTGGTGAATAAATTTTCAAAAATTTCGCAAACCCTTGGTGCTTCAACGCTTGAATGAAGTCAACTACACCAATTTGCTTCCACACAAATGATATTACAGCCAAAAAAATGTGAACTATTATCATATGTTTTTCAACTGAACGATTATGTCTAGAGTACCACCAAATTATTTCACAAAAAGCTAAACACAGATAAAAATAGGAAATTCCTTTGTTGAGATGTGCATAGAATCCAATGAGATTCATGCATTCATTTAACAATTGTGACCATTGATTACTCCCGAAAAACCATGAATCATATGTTATGTGTATAGTATATTGATTACATCTGTACGTAATTTACTTTATTTTATTTCTGCACCTACTTTACATTGTTGTTAAGATGCATCTTATTGATGGCGTAGATGGAGATGTTGGCAAAATATTCGGATCTAGTAGGAGACTGTGTCTCGTCATGGATTCTCTTGAGAATATAATTTTTGTAAACATTAGGGAATTTGATGTCAGTCTTAAACTGAGGAGGAGGCCTCACTGTCATACAGGGGTTTGGAATGTTGCCATATGTAGACGAACATCATCTTCTCTCTTTACCGCATCTCGATGCACGACACTATTGAATATGTTATTGCTCCATACTTATATATGTATGCACAGTGTATACCACATAAAAGGGTCACGAATGATTTAAATATCTCCAAATAGCATACATGAACAAATAAATATCATGATTTATTACCCATAGCACCATTGTTACCCATTGCATGAGTGAAGACATTAATATATTTCCACCATAACCAGCATGTAATTAGACCAAAGTACGTTTATGATATATCCACTAACCAAACATGATATATTAAATGGGGAAGTGTTATAACAGTTCTACAACCCTTTTTTTTATTCAATACTCCTTCCACCAGCCAGCTATGGTCAACATTAATGAGTCAAATTCAGTCAATTTTCATACATTGTCTTTAGTGCTATTTTGGACATTTTGGGTGCCGTAATTTGATGAAAATAAATTAGGTGAAATGTTTATTTTCTTCATTTAAACTTGATTATATATGGATTCAACATCATGAAAAACCTTAGGCCACTTCAATTGTGCATAGGTCACCCATAAATCTTGTGATTTCAATGAATTTCTACCATATTTTAGAGAAATAAAACCGAAAAAATCCACTGGAAAAACATCCTAAAAGTCTCACTAAAAACAACTCGATTTGCATAGTTAAGGGCTCGGGATTGATAGAGGTGAATAGCATGAATTCAATGGCTCCCTGGTCTCGATCCATGCAAAATTTAATGGGAAATCTCTACAATAAATTCGTTGGCTATTTAGTTGCAATCGTTGACTCCATGCAACACGAGCCAATCACTTGGCCCATCTCCACATCCAGTGTGCCGCTACTTCATCCTTGGGTAACAATTAGGCCATCCCTCGTCCCTTGAAGAATCCTCTGGTCATCCCTTCCCCCAATCCATCGTTTGGCCCTTTTCTAATTACCCATTGACCGTGTAGACCTCACACTTCTTCCCACTTCTCCGGCAATCCACTAAAACCGATTTCGGATAGTGTCGCACCCTCAGCAGAAATCTCCCTCGCTATGTTCTATACTCATATATTTCACCCTTCAACATGAATGTAGTCTCCCAATTGTGGCTTGTTCTATGATGGACCCGTTTCCTTCTCAAAAGTGCTCCTTCTCCTGGTGTGGTGCCTCTTGGCTCTTTGAAATGTGGATTATACCACTATGGCCTCGAGTTCCATGCTCAATGTGCAAAAAACATGTTAGTTAGGTCCAAATTGAGTGGCATACTTCAGTCTCTTTATCCCTTTACAAGAAATGACTACGCCCTAAATGAGCCCAAGACATTTTCAACCAGAAAACCCTCTCCAAAAAAGAGGAAAGAAATTGACCAGCTAGGGTGATAATTGATACAACCAAAACTTGGTTGTCAACTAGGGTAAGATTGATTCCCACCAAACATAGGCTGAGGATATCACCTGAAACCCTTGTCTGAAAACTCACCTAAGCTCTCAAAATTCCAATAAATAAGATCCATATTCCATGTCTCCTCTCGTTCCTCCTCGACCCTTTTAAAGCTTGATTTCTTGGAAGAAACCACAAGTAAAATTCTTGGTTGAGAATTTCCTAGGGCCAAAACCATGTGCTCTTCATGCTCTATTCCATTATTTATTTATTAAATTCAGTCCAACTTGGTCAACTAATTGGGATATTATAGTTCCCTCTGTCAAAAATTCCTTGCCCTCAAGCAATTTCAGTGTTGGATGTTGCAATATGTGATTTCCTTCCCAAGTGGCATCTTGGATGGGAAAAGCTTTCCATTGTACCAAATATTTTCGGATGGTCCTGCTTCGAAGCTTCCTTTCTCGAACCTCCAACACCTCCTCTAGAACTAGTTGAATATGTATGTCCTCATCTAATGGGAGTAAATTAGGTAACGATTTGATGTTCTCCCCTATTGACCTCTTCAAACAAGAAGCATGAAATATGTTATGAATTATTCTCTCTATTGGAAGGTCCAATTCATATGCCACTTCTCCTAATTTTTTAATATCTTTATAGGGTCCGTAGAACCGTGGCTTTAACCTTTTTTCTTCAAGGTATACTTTATGTATGGTTGTAGTCATAGGTAAACTACATCTCGCACTTTGAAACTCCTTTCTAACCTTTTCCGATATTCATATGACTTATATCAATTTTCAGTTGTCTGTAGGTTATCCTTGAGTGCCTGAAGTATATCCTGACATCCTTGGATCCAATCCTTGGCTAATTGTGCTCTGTTATCTCAAAATGTTGCATTTCCTGAAGATAATGCCTTATATCCATATAAGGATCATAAGGGTGACATCCCTATGGATGTGTGATGAGTAGTGTTCTAGCAATATTCTCCTAAATACAATCACTTGGCTCATGATCTTTGGTTCCCCGTGGCATAGTTTCGTAAGTAACCTTCCACCTATTTATTTACTGCTTTTGTTTGTTCATATGTCAGTGGGTGGTAACATGTACTAGGAGTGATTTATGTGCCAACTAACCTAAATAAATCCTTCCATAATGCTCCCATGAACCTATTATCACTGTCACTGACAATGGTTTGGGAAAACCATGAAGACATAATACTCCTTGGAAGAATACTTCTATTATCTTAGATGTAGAGATTCTAGAGGAAATCGCAAAGAAGTGGGCATATTTGGTCAGATGATCAACCACCATGAAGATACAATATTTTCCTTGGGATGAGGGTATACATGTAATAAAATCCATGGAGACACTCTCCCATTTTTTTATGGAATGGGCAACGACCGTAACAAACCTCCTGGGTGTGTGTGTTCAACCTTATTTCTCCGAAAGGTACGACATTTGTGGATGTATGTGATAATGTTTCTCTTGAGTCCCTTCTATGTGAACCTCTCCCTAAGGGTCATGTACGTCTTCAAAAATATCGTATGTCCCACTAGAGGGGATTCGTGACTTGCTTGTGTGATTTTCATCTTTAGTTGGGACTCTAGTACTCGATAGATTCGGTCCTTATAATAGATAATGTCATTGACAACTTTGTAGTGGTTTTCTAGTGACTTTATATCTAGGATTTCACAAGCTAGTTGGTTCTTCAAATATTCCACCAAAATATGGGACTTCAAGTCTTCCTCCATATCTATGAGGGAGAAGGTAGTTGGTCTACTCGATAAGGCATCTACTACCTCATTATTCTTCCCTTTGGTATATTTCATCTCGAATTAATAGATATAGATCTTGGTAACCCACCTTTTCCGCCTCTCATTTGGCATCTTCTAATCCATTTCAAGTACCGAAGGCCATTATGATCGGTTTTTACCTTGAAACTATTTCCCACTAGATATGGCTAAAACTTGGTGAGTGCCTGCATAATTGCTAGCATTTCTTTATCTTAAATGGAATAAGAACGCACATAAACATGGATATTCCTACTCTCAAAAGCAATGATATGTTTATTTTGTGTTAAAACAACCCCAATCCCTTCCCTAGAGGCATCACACTCCAATATGAATGGTTGAGTGAAGTTTGGCAGGGCTAGACCTAGGCATGAACTCATTACTTTCTTCATTCTCTCAAATGCCTCATGTGTTGTCTTTGTCCAAAAAAAGCCTCCATTTTCACTTAGGTCAATTATAGACGCTTCCAACTATGAATATTCCTTAAAAAATATCCTAGAATAAGTACAAATACCCTAAAAGCTCCATATTTGTGTTATATTTTTGGGAGTAGGCCATTTGAGAATGGCTTCAATCTTCTCCTCGTGCAATTTGACACCTAGGCCTCCAATCACGTGACCCAAATATAACATATCTATCATTCCTAACTCACATTTGGATATTTTGACATGGAATTTTTATGCCTCTAGTATTCTCAAAACCTCATCCAAGTGTTGTATATGCTCTCCCCATGTTCGATTGTAAATCAAGATGTCGTGTAAGAATACCAACAAATTTTTTTGTTGTTTCTCATGGAACACATGGTCTATACAAGAATGAAATGTGGTAGGGGCATTGGTCAATACAAGGGAATCACCAAGAACTCATAGTGCCTATATTGGCATCTGAAGGTTATCTTTGAAATATTTTGTTCCCAAACCCTGATCTAGTGATAACATCAGTGGAGATCAATCCTTGAGAAGTAGTTGGCCCCCTTAATTTCATTCATTAGCTCATCGATACTCGGGATGGGGTATCAATTATTATGGTATTCTTATTGATTTCTCGATATTCTATGCACATCCTGAGAGATCCATCCTTCTTATTGGCTAAAACTACAGATGAAGGAAAAGGGCTTGATCTTGGTCGAATTTGTCCTAATGCCAACAACTCATAGATTGCATTCTGTTTCTCATCCTTATATAATTTGGGATGTCGATAAGGGGTGGTGATGGCAACTTGGACCCCTTCCTCTAATTCAAGGATGTGCTCAAATCCCCTATCTGGTTGTCGTCCCGAAGGTACATCTCCAAAAACCTTTTGGTTGTTTTGAATAAATGAAATGATGTCATGGGGATAGTACCTATGTTGTTTTGTTGACTTCTTCTCTATGATTCGACACACCATAGCCCATACAATATCCCCATGTCAAATATATGCATCGATCCTATTGGATGTCACAATCTTCGGCAGGTATGAATGCATTCCTCTCACCATAACCTTCTTACCATATGGACCTCTAAATGAAAATTCCAAGTCTTGATAGTTCATTGTGTGAGTCCCAATTCAATATAGTTGTTGAACCCCTAATACTACATGGGATTCTGGACAATCCACAACAAAAATGTTATTTATAATCATGTAGTTCCCCATTGTCAGACTCACATTGGGGACTATTTTAGTGCATGACATGCAATTGTGCTCCTCCTTCCCAGGAACCAAAACTGTAAATCCACCAATTCTTCAGTTGTCAATCTTATTCTAGCTACAAATTCTGCATCAATGAAGTTGTGGAGGCCCCACCATCAATCAATACGGTCACCTTTTGTCCTTGTATGGTGCCCCTAACCCGAAGAATGTGGTATCTTGGTACCCCTGTAAGAGAAGAAATAATCCCTTCCTGGGTCTCCTCCTGTACTACCCCCATACCTTATGATTCTCCCTGATCCAACTTTGGCTCCTCTTCTTTATATTCACTATGAAAAAATACTTCAATATAGTGTGCCTCTCCCTTACTACATCAATGCCATGGTGCCCAAAATTCTTGACAAGAGAAGCATATCCTTCTACTCCTATGATATTTCTTAGTTCCATCATCCAACATGATCTTCCGTGACGACTCCCTTTGTTGTAATCTAACTTCATTTTCCCTTTGAGGTATAGTTGGTTTAGGTAGGAACTTAACCTTTGGTATTGCATCCTACATATCCTTTTCTCTGCTAATTGTGTCTTTGAAGGTTACTTGTTGGTAGGCTTTGATCCAATCACGTAGGGGTTCTGACATCGATTCTATGAAAAACATGACCATTTGGGCCATTGAAAAGTTGGTGGCCATCATTGCAAGTTTTTGAAATTCAATGATATATGATTCAACACTTCCTGTCTGTCGAAGTTGGGTTAGCTCCTAGAAGTACAATTCAGGGTCCTTCCTATCAATCTCTCTATCAATATTTGTGTAAATTTTGTATAAGATATTATGTTTTCATGTCCTAAAGTGATCATCCCATGTTGCCACAATTTTTGTGCTTCCCCATTAAGATAAAGCGTGGCATATTTTATGGTATCTCTCTCCCACAAGGGATTAAGGTGGGAATATCTATCCATCTTCTATAACCATGATCTTGCAGAACACTTTGTCGATACATCAATGTAAGGAAGAATTACTTTCCCCATAACCTTTTGCAGATCTTGGTTTGGTTGAGGGTTCCCATATGCTTTTTCCTTCCTTTGTTGTTTACTCGTCATGAAATAATATTCGTTAATGGTTAAATTTTATTTCACGTTGGGGAGAAATGTTTCATATTCCTTCATTTGAGTTGCAACTATCTCCACAATTAGTGAGGGAGAGTATTGCTTCTTGGAGGAATAATCTAAGAATGGAATCATAGTTTTTTTGCTAAATGGGATGCTTCAAAGGTTCGCATGATCATGTGATGAATCATCCCCTCCTGAATGACAGCTACCTTCCTCATTATTCCTTTGCAAGTTAGCTGGCTTGATCTCCAATTTGAGAAGTTCCACCAGTGTGCCTTGAGTGGTGGCGATATTTTGTAATGCATTTTCAAGCTTGATACTTTCGTGATCACCCATCGGTTCGTTTAACTCTTCTGGATCTCCTTGGTCATTAGTGATGATCTATTTATTTTTTCCTCCTTTGACTCCTAGCATTTCTTCCTTTCCAACCGATAGAAATCCGCTTTTGTTTTGATTTTATCCGCATCCCACAATTGGCCAAGTTTGTAGCTACCATTGTGATATACTTTATATTAAATATCAACAAACAACATACATGAACACCTAAATATCATGATTTATTACCCAAAGCGCAAGTGAAGACATTCGTAGATATTCATATATTTCTACCATAACCAACATGTAATTAGAACAAAGTAGATTTGTGATATATCCACAAACCAAGCATGAGATATTAAATGGGGAAGTGTTATAATAGTTCTTCAACCCATATTTTTATTCAATACTCGTTCCACTAATGAATTCCCAGTCAACATTAATGAGTCAAATTCAACCGATTTGCATACTGTGGGGCTCGGGGTTGACAGAGGTGAAAAAAAGGAATTCAATGGCTTCCTGGTCCTGATCCTTAGCAACACTTAATGATAAATATCTGCAATAAAGTTGTTGGCTATTCAGCCGAAACCATCAGCTCCAGGAAACACGAACCAGTCACTCAGCTTTTCTCGACGCCCATGGTGTTTTTACGTCGGCCTCAACTAACAACGATCCTATCGCTTGTCCCTTCAAGAATTTGTCGCTTGTACCTTCTCCGAATACGTCGATCAACCATTTTTTTACTACCCTTTGACTGTGTAGATCTCACACTTCCTTTTGCCTCCTGTAATCCAATGAAACTGATCTAGGATAATGTTTCACTCCTAGTATAATTTTTCGTCACTCTGTTCTCCACCTGTCAACTTCACCCTACAACACGAATGTAGCCTCCCTATCGTGGCTTGGCCAGTGATGGCCCCACAGACTTCTAAAGAGTGCTCCTTCTCCTGGTGTGGTAACCCTTGGCTCTTTCAAACGTGGATCCGACCCCTGTGGCCTGGAGTTCCACACTCAATCTGCAAAAAAGCGTGTCAGTTTCATCCAGATTGAGTGGCCTCCTTCGGTCTCTTCGCTCCACAAGAAATGGATGCGCCCTAAATGAGCCCAAGATACTCTCGATCGAGAAACCTAGAAAACAGAGAAGAAATCGACCATCTAGGGTGATAATAGATACCGCTGAAACTGGGTTGCCGACAAGGATTAGTTCAAATCCCACCAAAGATAGGCTAAATATCTCACCTGAAACCCTCGCTTGAAAACTCACCTAAGCTCTCAAAATTCCAATGAATAAGATCTAAATTCCAAGTCTGCTTTCGTTCCTCCTCTCGCCTTTTAAAGCTTGATTGCTTGGATGAAACCATGGGGTAAAAATTTGGTTGAGAAATTTCTACATCCAAAACCATATGCTCTCCGTCACTTATTCCATCGTTTATTTATTTATTTTTAAAATTCGATCCAACTTGGTCAACTGATTGGGGATATTAAATATTTTTTAAATGATATGTTGATATGCAGTAGCGAAGGTAAATTTATGAAATTTTTAGAGAAACAAATCCAAATTTTGACCTCATAAAAGTTTAACAAATCTCATATTTTTTTTTACGTAATCAATTACTTTATTTTCTATATAATATCTAAAGTATTATACTAGTAGTTGTCTCTAAAGGTGCAAAGATACATCGAAGGTAGTTCATCTCGTTAAGATTTGGGAAGATTTGTCTTTGTTATGCTTGAAGTAGCAAAATTATGCAGATTTCATATCAAAAGATAGCAAACCTCTGACCAACCTATATACACATATTTCGGTGTTAAGAACACAGAAATTAGAAACCATCTATACCAAGGACAATCTTACCATCAAAGTAGTGTACCATTGTCTTGCTCTATAAGATTTTTGCCTCAACTAATCAATAACATAGCATTAATCAATAAGGATTTCTTTGACAGAGACTCATGACAAAATCCATGAAATCCAATTTTCACTGCTTTACCATCTCTTGCAACATTGGATTGGCAACACATAAATATGCCGCGTTGTTTGCTCTAAAATTAGTTCTATAATTGGCAGATTTCATTCACTTAAATGCCCTGCATCTATATGGAACTTATGCCGAGTTGTTTGCTCTAAAATTAGTTCCATAATTGGCAGAGTTCCTTCACTTAAATGCCCTGCATCTATATGGAACTTTTTGCAGGCAATAAATGGATCAATATGAACACTCAGGAACAGATTCTCAAAAACGAAATAGTATAAAACAAATATTATAAAAACCTTTGAATATCTTCAGATTTGATTTTAGAGAAATCCTTGATGGGCCTAGAGAGATCACAAAGAGGACAAGCTTTGAAGGTATATATACATAATCAATAGCGATGCTCCAAAAAAATTTTAAAAAATAAATAAATTGGTTTCGAAGATGGTAATTGCCCTTTGCATATAAAGTCAATACTAAATAATTCTACAATGACACAGAAAATTAAATATCTAATACACCATCCTCATATTCACACACAATCTCCATATTCACATTCTTATAAAAAAAATTGCACAGAAAATTACAACACAATTTTCACAAGCTGCTTAAATCTTTTCACTAATAAGAAACACAATAAATTAAATCAGTGAATTACTATCCATTTAATCAATTTGATTTCCAATATACTAGTTATAAATCTGATTTCCAATATGCTAGTTATAAATATGTGAATCATACTAACTGTATTAGTTTCTTAATATACTATCTTTAAATAACTTTAAAGAAAATAATGGGAGCCCACAAGCCAAAATTACAGAAAATTTTGAAGGACAAAGAACAAACAAAAAATAACCGCAAATTTAAGAACATCACAATGTAAAATTGAAAGGGATCGTCAAATTCAGAGCCCTAAAAATGTAAAATTGAAAGGGATCATCAAATTCAAAGCCCTAAAAACGTAAAATTGAAAGGGATCATCAAATTCAGAGCAATAAAATATGATATACAGGTTACAATAAATCAAGCAGAAATATCAAGTTCAATTGATGAAACAAAATCCTGCAATATTAGAACACTTTACATATGTCAACAATTTTGCCTAATAGACTTGACATCTTTGCCTGGCAAAGCTATCAGCCAAGTCCCTTCAGATCCATATTTCTCCCATACAAGAACTGGTGACAAGATTTTCCTAGTTTGCAAACTACGCAATAAAACTTATGTTGGATCTGCAGTAGTTCGAACACATCCTGATTGTGACTTCAATTTACCGAAGGTGTGAAATCAAGTTACTAAGACTGGTTGTAAATCACTGATAAAAAGACTGGTTGTAAATCACTGATAAAAAGACTGGTTGTAAATCACTGATGAAATTCAAGAAGTACTGGATCTAATAATCAACATAGATTATTTAGTACTAAAACTGGTTTTAATTTAGAAGGGTTTCATATTTACTGACCCTTTGACTCAGTGTTCAATTGATTAAATCTAAACAATAAATATACATACAGTGGCATCTAGAAAATTAAATCCCTGAATTACACAACATTAATACAATTCCTGTATAGATAATCATTGTTCAAATTCAAATGATTCTAAAAATAATGTAACACAGCAAACACGATCCATAGACTCTGATTCCCAACTACTGAATCAATTTGATAACAATAATACAACAATTTTAAATATGGTAATTCACAACCTAAAATTAAAGGACTTAGAACCAGACTTAGTATCGTAAATGAATTCAAAACCCCAACTGAAACTTATTTTCAAGGATGAGAAATTAAATGACATGTTTCATAGTAAAAACAATAACAATGAAATTTAAAAAGGCAAATATCATTTAAAATACTTGAATTACAATAATATAAATCTTAATTATTCACGGAAATATGTTTTCAGAAAGTATAATCACACTTCCAAAGTTGACATCGTACCAGCCAAAAAACCAATGTTGGCTTCCACCAAGAGCACATACGCTAACACAAACAATAATAGAGTCCACACAATATAATAAACACGAACAGATACTTGACACACCTTTAAATCATAACCAGCTATGTCACCTCAACAGACCAACATATTTTAACAGTTAAAAATCACCACCATGGAGAGGGAGCACCAGATGTAGAGTAGACTCCTTCTGAATGGATTTTTAGATTATTAAAGAAAACAATCAAATTAAAAATTTTCTAAACAATCTCTATAAAAAACAACTTCCAAATTTCAAATTCACGATTTTCTTTCGTGATTCTCTGACCTTTTTAGCTTTTTAAATTATTAAAGAAAACAATCAAATTAAAAAATTTCTATACTCAAAATTAATTTCCATTTAGTGTGCTGCAAATTCCATTTCACGTACTAGTTTCCAATTAGTTTCAAGCTGGCTTGCAATTGGTTTCCATTTTTATTAATTAGTTTCCAAAAACGCTATACAAATCCAATGGTGGACAATGTGACAGTTGTTTACTATCAACGACAGAAAATAAAAGGTTGACTATGATGTGCAATGGAATGATTCAAAAGTAAACACCTTCTAAGGTAATTATCCCTAATATTCCATGAGGATAATAATTTATTAAATATTAAAAAAATAAAAGAGAAAATCTAATTCATTCTATTAATACAACTAATTTGAATTGAAAATATAATTTGTTGAAATTATCTTTAGATATAAACAGGAAAGGAAAGACAATAATTATTCCTATCAACCACATTAGATATATTCAATTCCTTTATTAAAAAAAAAAACCATATATTTACTTGCTGAAAATATATATATATATATATATATATATATATATATATATATATATATATATATATAGATATAGATATAGAAAAGGATTATACCATTCAAATATTTTCATATAAAAATGATTTTATATGTAATGGTTACCTACACAATATCATCTTCTCACCTATTATTAGCTTGATTTTTTTTTTATTTTTTTTTTCCGCGCAACATTGTTAGGTGGTGCATCTGAAGGGGCCTCACATCGAGTCAACCCAAGTGACGAGGTCTGACCCTAATGGACCAAGGATAATTGAACCCGTGCCTCATGACAAAGGGTCAAGGTCTTGGCAGATGGGGCTTTAGCCAAGTCTGCTACCTATCAAGGCTCCTTTAATAGGTTGATATAAACCAATTTTCCATCATTCAGAACATTCTTCCCTTCACTCCTTTCTTGTCCCACCATGGTGATGCACTTTTTGACTTGATTCACTTGCATTCCTAGCTCTTCTTTTTGAATCCTCGCTTTTATAAAGAAGAGTGTTAAATTATTAAATCTCCATAGGTAGGGACCTAGCTCGAGTATAATTTCTAAACTTGCAATAATTGAGAATAAATAGAAGATAGAATGGATTATGTTTATTCACTAGTGATGAAAGACTCAATGTGTAAAGCAAGTAAGTTAAGATTAATTGTATGCAAGCACTAAAGCTAAAACTAAATGTTATTTATTCTATGTTAATGTGAATGTAAACCAAAATCCCCCCATAAGCACAACTTAGGTGAGTATAATGCAAGATGGATGACTCATCACAATAAGACTATCTTAGGTACCCATTTATATTGCATGAAAGAGGAATGAGGCAAAATGTAGTGGGAACAGAACCCCCCCTCAAAATACATTGCTAAACTAAAATAAAAGGAAATTGTTAGGTAGTTTTATCCTTCACCTTGAAACAATCCCGTGGGCAGTGAAACTTATGCTCATTGAAAGTCTTGGTGAAAATATTGTTAGTTTTCTCAAAACTAGGACAATACTACACTTCAATGATCCCATAGATAATCAATCATATGATGTAGTGCATGTTGATGTTGATATGTTTGGTTCATTTTCGTTTCACTTGCTCTCTCAAAAACTTCAATGTACTCAGGTTGTAGTACAATATGAAAGTCGGCGATGGACAATGATACCAAGCTTTTAAATGATATGTTGTAACCAAATGGCTTAAATAGTGGCATTGACTGCTCCTATGCACTAAAACTATGTTGATGTTAAATAAATAAGATCATTATTCTTGCTTGGCCAACAAATGGGGTCAAATCCAAAACTAACTACATATTTAAAGGTGGACCTGTGATTAAGGTTGTCACAAACCTAATCTAAATTTGTGAACACAATAAGATTCAAATAAAATTGTGTTGCATAATGAATCCCATGCGTAATTGTCTCATGGACACATCGAAGGACAAACTTTGTAACTTTCTAGTGTGACTCATGTGACTCTTGCATGTATGTCGAAACTTCTCCTATGACATATGAGAGATCAAGACATGATAGAGTGAGATAAAAAAAACTTCCCACAAGTTGACGATACAATGTGCAATAAATCAATGGTGTGTCTTTGCCATCCTCAAGATTTACTCCTCATAGGAAAGGTGTGGTTGTTGGCTTGCATGCACTCATGTCAAATAGTTCCAAAATATCTCTACCATATTTTGACTAAAAAATGGTAATCCCATAACCATTATGACTCATCTCTAGTCCAAAGAAGAAACTAAGTATGCCTATGTCTATCATAGAAAACTCGTCATGTAATGAAATTTTAATCTCAACGTGGAAGAAAATGAACTACCTATTATCAAATTATCATCTATGTAGAGTACTCTGATCAACAAGGAGTCAATTTTCTTTAGAAAATAAATGTTCGAATCAAAATTTGTAGCGTACAAAATTTTTATAAAACAAATAGGAATCCATCTTTGTATACAAGGCTTTGGGTGCCTGCTTGAGGTCACAGAGAGATTTCTTTAGTTTGCATACCATATATTAATTTTGCATATATACCTATGGTTGCTTTAGGTATATTTCCTCTTCGAGATCATCGTGAAGAAAGACATTCTTCACACCCATATGATGCACCTCCCATTGTCTTGCAACTACAATGGAGATAACCAAGAAAATATAATCCATTTTTTCCACTGGAGCAAGTGTCTCATCATAGTCAACACTATGTACCTGCTGAAGACCTTCAACCACCAATTATGCTTTATATTGACTAAATTGGCTATTTTCTACTTTCTTGGTTTGGTGAAAAACCACTTTCACTTGATAAGTTTATGATTGGAAGGTAGAAAAATTAGGTCCCAAGTTTAGTTCCTAAACAGAGTTATATTATTCATCCATTGATGCTTCCCTTGTAGGATTCTCAGATGATCCTTCATATGCCTATGGATTAGATGCATGCATGGGAATGCATGGCTCCGTAATTGGGAGTACTTATGGAGATTTTTCGAACTGAGGTCTCATAGCAAGATCATCTAAGAGTTCACTCATGCCACACCATTTGTTTGTTGAAGGTGGTCAAGAATCTTATGAAATACATGAGGAAGTATTATATCGATGTTCAAAAACTAGTGTTCCGATGTTTGTCACGAGAAAACGCTCATATAGATTATAAATATGACCCAAATATCATTTTCATACTCATTAATTGGTGGTGATGGTAACTTTGTCACATGTTCATTTGATGGTGCATGCAAAGGATCTTCTTCAAACTTTATATTCCATTCGATAAAGATCTTTTCAATGTTGATATCAATAACTCAATAACTCAAACAAGAAAAAAAAAAAAACAACGACTGTTTAACTTATCAGAAAACTAAGCATTAATTTACAGAATTACAACTCGGACTCTGCGTCCAGACGCTACCTCTTAATTCTACGACTGATCTACATTTATACAAAAAATAAGTCGGTTGCTGCCCCTTCGATGTTGAATAGGTTAAGGCGGTGGTGCCCCTTCGATGCTGAAGAGGTTAAGGCGGTGAGACGGTCCAGGAGGTGAAGGCGGTAAGGCGATGGTAGTGCATTGGTGAATTGATAGGCATAATTAATTTCAACACTTCCCCTTAATTACGACTGAAAACTTAACCATGAATTAACATAAATTAAACATTCTTGTTGGTCTAAGTCTCAGCTAGCCTTACAATGACTCAAAAAAAATTGACATCGACTCTTAGGATGGATTTATTTTTCCATTTCTTCCATATCTTGTATCCTCTGAACTTCTTCATCTTTTCCTTTTTGTTTTAGGTTCCAAATTTCAGTTTCTTCATTTGATATTGCAGCTCTCCCATCGCGATATATTTGTTTATCATAAAAACATAAAAAAATCATTTCAAGATATCCATGCATGTCATCTACTTCATCAAAAAATTTCTTGTATGTGGACTGTTGCCACATCTCATCTTCTATAGTTTGTTCTTTATCATTAATGTTTTCATCATCAAATTGTTGCAACATAAGTTCATAATAAAATTTTATCTCTTAATGACTCGGATACATAAACATTTCATTGGCACTTTCATTTTCAACATTGTCCATGTTCTGTTCAACATTCATTTCTGCAACTTCTATGCACACATCATCAACACATGATGTTTCAAGCCATTCTTCAATGAATTTTAATTTCTCTTCATATTTTGTTCATTCTTATCGGTTTCTTCTAACATTTGCATACACAAAATCAATGTTAAGTTTATATGAAAAAACATCTTCAGAACCATATTGGTTCTATTCATTCTGCTCTAGAATGAGAGTTTTCTTCTCTTCTTCCTTAGTTTACTCTATCGATGCCTCATAATCTATATTATTCACCTTTTCTTCTACAAACAGGTTTTCTTCCACTTGGTTTCCAGGTACAAGTGGGTTTCTTCGCGGAATAACAATGTATCAATAAGATGTTTATGGTTCACCATCTCCAACCGCTCATCACTAGTACATTCATCTTCATCAAAGCTAGGATCTCTACAATTTCAATTGTTGGATCCACTGAATCAATTTATTCACCACTCAAAACATTATCTATGCCAAAATCAACTCATGTTGGTAAAACACCATTAATATTGTGATCCACTTTCAAGTGAGATTCACTAAAATCTTCCTCTTTATGTAGATTTTCTCCTACAGATCCATCTTCAATTTCATCTTTAAACACTTCTTCAATGGTTTGTACGACGCTACGATCTTCGACTTGATTACTCCCCCTTGCACCAAAAGTTTCTTCTAGGATCTTCAATGCTTCCTTGGAAGTTGTAGCTTTTGCTACCTTGGAAAAAAACATCTCATCCAATCCGTGTTTGATAAAATCCAATGCTAAAGTATCACATACTTCATCATATGGGTTATTAGACCGATATTCAACCCAAGAAAAGTTAGCTTTCTAACAACCCAAAAATCAAAATGCTTACTAGTAAACATAGGTGGTGGTAGAAGATAAAAGCTACACCATTCACCCTCGATCTCTTCTCCATCTTTTTCTATACTTCTGAGTTCCTCGACTCCGACCTGAACTGCAATGATATTTTCCTTTTCTTTTCGACTCATTTTCTTAATCTGCTTCAGTGGCGTTTTGCAAGCCATGACTACTCTCTTTCCTCTATCTTATAGTTTTTTACCCGATCGCATGTGGCTTTCTTCCATATCGCCCTAAAAAACAATATGATTTTTAATATGCGCCCCATTAAGGCACAATTTTCACCAAAAGACACTAGGATGCTTAACAAAACACCAAAATATCTTGCACACAAACAAATTTCTGCAAAGCCCAAAAATTTCTTCAAATAAACTCTTTTTAACAAACCTCTTTAAAACCTTTAAAGATTTTTCAAAATCTTTATTATCATTTTTGCCAAATCTTACGGTTCTAAAATAATTTTTCCCATTTAAACTTAAAAAATATCCTTTAAACATTCAACATATATAGGAAAACAAACTTCAACAACGACCATCTAATCTCACATGCAGATTATATAGTATAAGGTGTTGTAAACCTGGTAGTTGTTTAAATTCAAAATGCTGGTCCAATGTTGTGCTAATATGATAGCATCTGATGTTGGGTACTCACAAAAGTTGTCCTCGAGGATGACAGACTTGTCGAGCAGAAATGGAATGCAGAAGTAGTGGAACACTCATTTAAGAAGTTGTTAATGGATGAATCACAACCATCCAAGTCGATGATATGTGGCAGACAATATGCCTTAACGATGTTTCAAGATATGTCTGTAGCTCTACAGGCTCACGACTACAACACCTTACTAAACAATTCTTCTTGACCAACCATACTTTAAACAACTAAACGCTAGGGTTGTGGCCTCTTCCTTCAAAACAGATTTCGACAGATTGATTTGGCTCACTACGGGCTCCAACGACAGCCTTTTCCAACAGCTCCAACAGTTCTAAGAGGAGTGCAATCTCAGCTGATTTCAAGCAACTGATTCAGTGGCAAAATCTCAACTGATTTCAAGCAACTGATTCAATGGGATATAGCTTCTGGCTCACAGAGCTTAATGAGCCAATCCACAAGCAGTTCCACATATAGCATATCACTCTTTGTCGAAAACATTCAACAGCTTATTTCACATTTGAATCAACACCAACAATTGAAATATGAAAATTTCATATGCAACTAAATTTATCCAGCAACTGGCACTATTTCCGCAATGTTATAGGCACAATTTTCAACCTTAGTTGCACTGTAAACACTCAGCTCTTCTACCTTCAACTTCACAAACGCACAAACGCAGCAGTGAACAACAATTATAATACACTCAATTCCTATCTGGGAAAAAGAGCACAACAAGAACACAACTACTCGAATGCAATTACTCCTTTTATAAAAATTTCATGTAATAAAACAATTTTTATTCATTTTTAACTTTAATAGAGAAACATTTCACAAAACCTTTATTCCACTACCTTTCGAATAAACTAGCTCTGCTACAGCTGCAGAATGACTCAGTGGCGGTAGCGGCTTACGGTGCTTTTGGCTTTGGCACCCTCAGTTCTTCCAGAACGCTGCAATGATGATGCACAACAACTGCAGCTACTCTTAATCTTTGTTCTCCAACAACCCATGCGGTTTCCTTCCGTAGTCCATTGCTTATAAATTCATATTTATTTTCTTCTACACCCGTCCATCTATGCTGATTGCAAGGATTCACGATGGTGGCAGTGGCGGAGGCTGCGAATTATGGCAGAGGCATCTATCGGCTCTGTACTCTGGTACACTGACAGCAGGAGCAACTCCTCCAAAGCAGATGGGTTCTTCTTCTTTCTAGGTCACTGTACTCACGTACACAGGCTCCTCCAGCTCCAAAATTTCTCTACGTGTGTAGCTCCTTTTCCGTGATAACGTGCCACTAAGGAATATGTCTACAGGTTTAAAAAAGTAGATGACTTGAAGTCCTCTAAAAACAATTATGTTGGATAAAACTTGATCCACATATCTCGCCATGTGAATATTTTCTACCTCCATCTCTGTTCACAGTGATCGTATATATATATAAACATAAACCCACACGGAGTGTTGCTTAACATTGTTATGAAGAAGATGAGAAACTTTGAATCTCGTACTTTTTCATCATCGTGATCTTAATCTTTTAAATTTTTTATAGGTTAGTAGTTTTAAATGTTCCATACTCTTATGTGGAATTTCATGTATCAAATTACTCAATAATAACCACAGTGGCTCCTTTTAAATATTTTTATATGTTAGTAGTTTTAAATGTTCCATACTCTTGTGTGGAATTTCATGTATCAGATTACTCAATAGTAACAACAGAGGTTCTTTTTAGTATTTTATACGTTAGTAGTTTTAGATGTTCCATACCCTTGTGTGGAATTTCATGTATCAAATTACCAATAATAACTATAGAGGTTGTTGTGTAGCTTGGTTTAACATTTGTTTAGTTTAACAATAATCTTGAAGTATCCTCTGTTTCAAGATGATTATTTGGTTTCAGATAGATCCATTTGCAGATTTTTTTTACCTTGTCGATTTATTTCAAATCCATGACAAAAAGGGAGCAGGTAACTATTATGTATTCTATGGCTGAGACATGAGTTATTTATTGGAAGTAAACTATTTAAGATTCATTTAATTCTGGATCTAATATGTGTTGAGAGATAAAATTTATTGAGATGTAAAGTTTTCCTCAAATTTTACATAAAAAAAAAAAAGAGATCAAATTTATTGAGATATAAAATTTTTCTCAAATTCTACACTAAAAAAGAAGATTTGAACATCAATAAATTTTTAATTGTTTATTTATACAATTATTTAATTAATTTTATGAGCTCACATATTATTTAAATATTTATATAGCTATTTATTTATTTATTTTTAGATTTTTTAATTTGGTAATCATGAACAAAATTTCAACTATGATGACACACCTTTACACATCGTATTGAACTGTAAAATTCACCTCTTAAAAAAAAAAAACTAGAAAAACTATTTACAACGGACAGACATGGATGGCCTGGAAGCTACACAGAGATCATGTACAAGTTAATATACAGTTTACATTGTATTAGGTCAATTTAATATAATTTCCAAAATTTGCAACACAATACATCCAGTTACTGTTTACAACGTACGATGTATCGGGTCAATTGAACTTTTCTTTTGGCAATAAAAATTTCAAAAAAATCTCGAGCCAAGTCTAGTTGGTAATTCAGTCGTTGGATGAAGTAAGCTACACCAATGTGTTTGTGCACACATGATATTGACAGGCAACAACATGTCAACTATTAACATATGTTTTCAACTAAATGGTTATTTCTAGAAGAACACCAAATTATTTCACAAAAAGCCAAACACACATGAAAAAAGGAAATTCCTTTGTTGAGATGTGCATAGAATTCAGTGAGATTCATGCATTTATTTGACAATTGTGACAATTGATTGATATGTGTATAGTCCTATTGATTACATCTAAAGGTTTAGGTAATTTAGATGATTTTATTTGTGCAGCTACTTTTCGTCGCTGTCAAGATGCATGTTATGGATGGGTAGATGGAGCTGTAGACAAAATCTTCGGAGCTAGTAGGAGGGTTTGTCTTGTAATGGATTTTCTTGCGCATATAATCTTTGTACAGGAATTCCCTGTAAGCAGAAGGGCAGTTGATGTCAGTTGTACACTAAGGAAGAGGTATCGCTATCATATCTCTCTTTACTATTCACAACTGGATGCACGGAACTTTTGAATCTTGATGCAAGATCATAGAAATACGGGCCACGAGAATCTTCTAACTTCCTGACCACTGTATTTACGGGCCACGAGAATAATATTTTTTGGCTGCAGTCATGCATTCGACTTATGAATTAAGAAAGAAGAATTGGGTCTTCGCATGAGAGCCATGTGCAACTGACAGAGGTTCGTTAGACGCAGTCAAAACAAGAAAGGAGTCACAGTCTACATGGATGGGCACACTTTAAAGTAGAGGACGGCAGAGAGTCGACCGGTCCAACCCCTGACTCAGGTGGGACCCTGTCAATTGGTTGAGCCCTGGACTAGTCGCTATCTGCAGGGAAATGGAAAAAGGCCAGGACTCCTGACCCGACGTCACGGAGCATCGACCCACACCAACTGGAAATCCGTTGGAGGACACTTCCATAAAAGCGATCGTGGAAGTCGTTGACACAACTTTCTTGTTTTTAATTTAAATTGTAATTAATTTGAAGCCTCTAGAAGGCTTGCAGTGGCAGAGGAAGAGATTCCTCTTCTTTAGGATTGTTTCCTATTTATAATCGGCATACGGTTGTCAGAAAACATTGGCCAATGTAATGTAATAACCAGGTCGAGAGAAGGGCCCAATATAATGGCGGTCGGGCTTTGAGAGGCTGGTTTTGTTTCAAATACAGATATTGTGGTGTCGTTTCTTTGGCATCCGCTAATGTTTCTTTTGTTATGCCTATGTTTTTTTCTTGACCATGTATTTGTGGGCCACAAGAACAATATTGTTTGCAGAGGCAAGTTGGTGGCCATGCATGTGGCTTGTGAATTAATTTCGATGCAGGGGCAATCAGAGACCACAAAGGAAACAAGGATTGGATCATCACATGAGCAAATGACAGAAGTTCGAGGCAGTCAGAACAAGAAAGAAATCGGGGTTTTCATTGTCGGGCACAATTAAAAGGAGAGGCCAGGAAGGGGGAGAAGCTTAAGTTTGATGTACCTGCTTTAATTTTATTGTGAGCATTTCTTTTCCCGAACATTTATAAATCTATAGACTCGAAAATAAACTTAATCTCATCATGAAAGAGTCCACCTTATCAGGAAGGAGTAGTCCAACCCGAGAGCCGGGTGGGACCCAGTTTGTTGGTCGGGCCCTAGACCAGTCGCCTATCCACAAGAAAATGGAAAAAGGTCGACCCGGGGCCAACGCCAAGACTCCCGATCTGACGTCACGAAATTGAGTTGATTGCCACCTACAAAGACTTTGGGGTTTCACAAGCGGGAGTTCATTGTTGCGTAGGGCCCGAAGGCTTAAATTGACATAACGTGATTTGGTTGGTTATTAAAGTTGTAGTTTAATTAGATTGTTTTTTAGCTTTGAAAATCAATGAAATTTTGGTAAGATTTTAAGAAAATATGATAGGGATTTTTGTAAATCTACGTTATAACTATTAAACTTTAATATTTTGGGTACTTGAAAGGTTTTTGATGGTGCTGAATCTATTTCCACTATCAAAATCATGATTCAAACAAGGTTCCTCCGGCTCATTAGACAACTCCATTATTAAATATGTTGTTTCTCCATATTTGTATATTTGCTGAGTAGAGTGGTTCATTTTACAATTTAGTGTGAAGTAAATGTGTAATTATAAAAAGAATTTGGGTTTCACAAGTAAGAGTTCATTGTTGGCTAGGGCCCAAAGGTCTAAATTGACATAAGGAGATTTGGTTTGTTATTAAATATGTTGTTTTTCCAAATTTGTATATTTGTTGAGTAGAGTGGTTCATTTTACAGCTCAGTGTGAAGTAAATGTGTAAGTATGTCTATCTCTCTTAAAATAAAAATAAAATATTTTTAAATAGAAAGAAATGTGGATTATAATAAAAAAAAGAAAAATAAAATATGTTATGCATATTTATTTGAAGTTATCTATGGAGGTTGAAGAATGGTTGGGAAGGCCAAAAGGTGCCTAAAATTTTGGCCAATTTTTTTTAAGAAATCTTGCAGCAGGAGTGTTTGAATCATGTTTTTTTATGGTGGAAATGGATTTAGCACCATCAAAAACCTGTAGGGCACCCAAAATCTTGAAGTTTGATAGCTATAACCTAAATTTACATAAATATGTATGAATTTATTAAAATCTTGGCCAAATTTCCATGATTTTCAACTAAAAAAAGTAGGTTGGTTAGACTACTTCTATTTAATTTTTTGTTTGTATGACCTAATATAATTTCATGTAACGTAATTAGAAATTAATATATATATATATAAAAGAGTAAAAATTTCAAACCTTATACTTTTCATAAATATGCTTTTTTTTTCTAAATAAGTCTAGATTCTATTATATGATACAAAAAATACAGAGGTACAGTTCAACTTCGAGACTGGAATTGCTAAGTTAGCCAATTCCGATGGGAAAGAGAAAATTCAAAAATGCAAAAATGGGGCTACTCCTTGGGGGGAAACCGGCCCATAAACCAGTCCACATAGCATAATAGGAGTTGCCCCTTAAGGGGAAACCAACATTAAACAATAGAACCTAGTAGCAACATTTGCTGTGAAAAATGTAAATAAACATAAAAACTATAATTAAGCTGGAAAAAGCTAGAAAATGAGGAACCATGGCACTAGGTGTTCTAGTCCTTTGCATCCTGAATTTCCTGAGGAGGTTGTTCTTCCTCTATGTAGCAACCATAATCGGAGGGGTCATCCTCTCGCTTGGAGAGTTGTAGATCTATCTCAGGTGCGGAGGTGGAACAAGCTCTCGTTGCTTCTAATTTTCCCACTTTTGTTGAACTGTTGCTACTTATGTTGTCCGATGAATCCTCCATAGTTTTGATGAGCAAAGCCACCATTTTCCGAGGCTACTGAGGGCAAGAGGGAGAGAGAGTTTATTTTTGCATCCGCTTCCTGGACCCCAAACCAGAAGGGCGAGACTGGGCTTCACGAATTCGAAGAGAGATATGGGTAGAGAGGTGCTTGGGGTCAAGAACCTCCGTCATATCCATGGCCAAGGAGAAATCCACAGAGCACTCCGCCATTGCAAGGATGGGAGGGTGAGAAGTCGAACCTCGGCCTCTTCCTCTACGACAACGCATACGATGGTAGCGAGGCATGGAGTTGGCAGAGTTTTGAGAATGCAGGTGAGGCAAATGAACAGAGTGAGAAGGGTGTGCAGTGAGGCTGTGTCCAGCATGGAGCAAGTGGGCAAAGGGCGTCTGCAAGGTTGAGAGAGGGGTCGAGGTGCAGTAAGAAGTAACATAGCTGAGAGCCAACTTGACAGAGAAACGAAGGGAGAAATGCTGAGAGGAGTGAGTGCCATTGCCCATAAAGGGTCAGGGCACTCTGCAAGGAGGACGGACAAGAGTGAGTTCACGTCTAGGGAATTGAATGTCAGTTATGGTGTCGAGCTATGAAACTATCAAGGTGTACTTAATGGCACCCGCGACAAGGTCATGTGCTACCTTGTAGCGAGGACAACTGCTTGGCGCAGGGGAGCCCATGTGGTGTGCCAACCGCTCTCTATGAGGCACCCGCATCGAGGAAATAATTTTCATAAATATTTCAACATGTGAAATTATATATATATATATAAGAAAAAAATATTAAAAGAAAATATTTTAATGTTATATAGAATAAAATATGCCAAATAAAATATTTTAATATAAATTATTATTAGCAAATATTTAAAAAAAATACTAGTCTAATAAAGATGCTCAATATGTTATGTAATCTTTATAAAATTTAAAAATACAAATTAAACAATAAAATATTATATATTATTTTTAGCACTATAATATAAAATAAATTTAGACATAAAGAAATTGTGTATCTCTCCATTCATATTAGGTATGTGATTAAGATGAACCTATCCTAATAATCCTAATATAAATATATATGTACAGTGTATACCAGATAAAAAAATGATGAATAGTTTATTAATTAAATACTGTGTAAGTGATTTCAACTAGCGAAATTATGTCTATAAAATGTTGCCCAAACTTTGACCATATTAAATTTTAACAAATTGATTTCATAAATTTTCTATATAATAAATTACTTCAACCTCCATACAAGAACTAAAGTATTATATTCTTCATAACGCTCAATGGAAAAAATTTCTTGAAAGATTTAGAAAAAAAAAAATCTAAATCATTGTACACAATTCGTAATCGTTCATATCAACCACATGAGATAAACACAATTTCTATATTTAAAAATACATATCTTTACTTACCAAAAAAAGATATATATCGTTCAGATCATTTCATAGAAAAATGTTTTTATATATAATGGTTACCTCGCAAATATCGCCCATGTTCATGACAAGCTCACCCTTTCGCAGCGTGATATTAACTCATTTGCCATACTTCAGAACTTGGTACCCTCCACTCCCCTCTTGTCCAGCCATGGTGATGTAGCTATTGTCCGGATGCGCTTGTGCTCCTATCTCTTTTTTTTTTCAAAAAGAAAAAACCATTTCTTATATTAAAGGTGATAAATGGTACATCAGTCATGGGTCATCGATCCAAGATTATGTATACATCAATACCATCGATCCACATCTTACTAATATCATTTCTAGTACCTGAGAAGAGCAGATAATTAACATAGGGACAATCATAGATCGTCCTAGAAGTAAAAACAACATGACAGAGTAATATAGAGTTCTTAAAACATGTTCCACATAGAATGTAGAATGAAAACGCCCAAAAAAAAATATAACTAGACCATGAAGGCCAGAACTATCATCAAATGTCCATGCCGTATGTGAGACACCTCATATACCAAATGCAGATATAATGGAGGTGTGAGGCATTCGATAGACCTGTATAGGAACCCTTTGCATAAAATAAAAAATCATACCCATATTTCAGTATGAAGATCAATAAAATTATATGGGAGAGTGAGTGCATGCTTGTTTGATAACTGGCTCGCTTGTAGAATAGCAAGTGTAGAGTGAGTGCATGCTCGCTTGATAACTGGCTCGCGTGTAGAAGAGAAGTATCGCTTGATAACTGACACTCTTGCAAATGGATTCAGCTCTCTTGTTGAGGGGTTGTCACAGCTGCATCCAAGAAGAACAGGTTTGAGAAATATACGATCATGATAACCCCCCTAGATAACCATATGCCATTCCTCTTTTCAGTAACAACATTCCAATATTTTAATAAAGAAATCATGAAATAGGGACTGTCCACTGATCAATCAGATGCTTCCCTCAAAAATGTGATATGTGGAGACATCTAGTATTAGCAGCAAGACCCATCTTAGACATATGATTAGCCCAGGAATTATTCTCGCGATATATATGCATGAGAGGAGGACCATTTAGCTTGATGAGAAAACCCTTTACTCGATCAATCCATCCCTGAAGACCTCAAGGCTGGAATTTGGACTTCCCACGTAAACCATCAATAACAACCATAACATCACCATATATATGTATTGATTGCAAACCGAGATTGTAAGCCACCCACAGACCACTCCATAAAGCAAGGGGCTTTGCCTTATTGTTAGACCCAGACACACCATTCCAAAAAATCTGATATCATTCCATATTTTCCATCTTAATCTAGGCACCACAGCCACAAACTCCCCCCTATAGAGCCCCATCAAAATACACCGCCAACAAAGATATAGGATGAGGCTAGATGCGATGCGACAGATCCTTTATGATTGGAATAGTATGAGCATGGCCATCGATCGAAACCATTATGGCCCCATATATGTGAGGTATGTTAATAGGCTTCTCATCAAATATAAGATGATTACTAGCAAGCCATACCTCCCAAATCAAATAAAAAGGCAGAGTTTTATATTTTCCCTTTGTGGCGCCGCAGATCTCAAATGTGTTAATGAATTTTTCCAGGAATCAATATGGTCCAATGATGAAATGTGAAAAAAAAAAACCATATATTTCTGGTGATCATATAAGATAAGAACAAATGTGAAGTTGATTCCTCCTGATCAAGGCATAATGAGCACCTTCCAGGGCCGTGGAAGCCATGCCTAGAAAGTTTGTCCCAAATCAAAATTCAAACCTTCCATGACAACCATCCAAACAGAATGATCTTTGTGGGAATATTCCATCACCAGTACCACCTGAATGGGGAGGGAGCCCACCTAGATAGTTGATTGGTGATGGTGTTTATGTACACATCCTTTAATACCAACCCTACATCTTTAAAAGTATGTCCCAAACAATTTTTTCCCCATCTTGGTGAAGACTCAAACCCCCCTCCAGAAGACAACTATTATATTGTATCCTATTATGTGCATCCCGCTCTGGCATCCCCAACTGAGCCATTGACTTCCATTTTGGAACACCCTGTTTCCAGCATAAGATCACTTGTGAAAATTAAAAATGCCTCTATAGGCCAACCTGTGTAGGATCCCCTCATCCAACTGGGTGCCCCTTCCAATCCCCAGGATTATATCACAACCCAAAACAATGTTTTGCCCATTTTTGAATCTCTAGGCTAATCGCTCAACTATCAAATAAATAACCTTCTTAAAGCTTTTCCAAATGGCTGATTCACATTTTGAAATGATGATTGAACCCCTATATAGCTGTAATAATGGATCCCCCTCCACGTATTTCAAGTGAATAAGGCCCGACCATGTGCTTCCAGAATTATGGCTCTTCGGAAGGATTTAATGAGCAGGGCATTTGAAAAAAAAATAACATCTAGAAGACCCCAGCCAACTTGCATAAATGAAATTTCTTTTTCTTTGTGGCATGAGACCATAGAAAGTGTGATATCACCGCATTAATTCGAGTGACAGTTTGTTCTGGGAAATAAAAGAGATTACCCCAATAGACCACCAACTATAATAACACAACTTGAATAAGAATAAATCTCCCCCCTAGCGACAACCATCTGTGGATCCATTTAAGAATTCTATCTTTGAACTTGTCGACCGACCACGCCCAATCCACTGTCTTATATCTACATGGTTTCAACTTGAATCTCAGATATAAGAATCCATCCAAAAGTGACTTGACTTGAAGCCCCATAAACTACACTATATAGTTGATCTCGTTTATGTCACGATATGCATATATCAAAAATCATTTTCCTTTGTTACTGTGCAGCCTCGAGGAAACACCAAAACGATTGAGGATGTAATGGAGATAGAACCATTGGTTTTGAAGAATCCTACCAAAAACATGTAAATCATCTACAAATAGAGAATGATATATACAAACAGAGGGTGAGAAGGATAAACCTGAGAAAAACCCAACATGTTTTTCCATCATAAGTAGCTTGCTAAACACATACATGATGAGAATGAATATAAGAGGAGACGATGCACATCCTTGGTGGAGACCCTTCCAACTTTAAGAAATTTCGATGGAAAACCATTGATAAGAACCACATACCTCATAGATGTGATATATGCCATAATCCACCTAATATTCTGTAGAGATATCTCAAACTTTAAAAGCGCAAGTCTAATAAATGACCAGTCTACATGGTCATATGCCTTGAAGAGGTCCACCTTCATTTTCAAAGCCTCCATTTTGTATGAATGGACCGAGTGTATCACTTCCTGTGCAGTTGCCACAACGTCATGAATAGACCTCCCCTACAGAAACCCATATTGCTCCACTGAGATATTCTTGGATAGATAACCTTTGAGCCTTTTTTCAATAATCTTAGATGTTATCTTATATATGGTGTTACACAACGCAATCGACTTGTAATCAGAGAAAACCCTTGGATCAGATGTTTTTGGAATAAGAATAATAAAAGGTGAGTTAAAATTATCCGAGACATAAACCATGAGACTTATCTGTTTCGTGACCAATAACAATTCATCTTCCATCATCTCATAAAAATGTATAAAGAATTATGTTGGCTAACCATCCAACCCAGGACTCTTGTCTTGGGAAAAATACCTAAGGACTGCTTCAATCTCTTCTTTGGTAATCGCAAGTCCCAGTTCCTCATTCACGGCCTCATCAAACATTACCGACATATGATCCAATACCCATCTTTCACTTCTATAATCAATATTGCTCTCAGCCTTATAAAAAGTGGAGAAATAATTGAATGCTTCCTCCTACATATCCTTAGTTGAGCAGACCATTGTGCCATCTGCCAATTCTAATTTCTAGATAGAATATACATGCCTCGGACCATTTGCCACTTTATGAAAATATTTAGTGTTTAAATCACCTTCCTTCAGCCATTGAATCCTGCTCTTAAGTTTTCAAGGCACCTCTTGGATTTTGAGGATTTCCATCCTTCTTGCCTCCAATTCCTTTATTTTTTCATATATCATCTGATTCAGGGGAGCGATCCTCATATCATCATATATTTTTTCCACCATATCATTGATATCCATTATTTCTTTCTGCAGCTCATATTTTTTGGTCCTTTCCCACTTTTTTGTGCGAATTCTAAGTTCACAGAGCTTGGATGATATACGCTGTCATTCATATAAATCCCAATTATGATCCTCCTCCCTCCAGAAATCCATGACCATTTCATTGAATTTTGGGTCTTTAAGACATATTTTGTTAAACTTTAAGGGAATCCCATTAACAACTGGTTCCTTCTGCCAATTAAGGGATATTTCCATATGATCAGATATCATGTTAGAAATCACCTGTGAGCGAAAATTTCCCATAACCTGTATTAAATCTTCATAAACCATAGCTGCATCCAGCGTCTTTCCTATATACTCATCACCCTTTTAACGATTGGTCCAGGTTGGAGCCAAGGGAACATGGAAAATGTCCAGCAGATGGTGATCACTAAATAATCGACCAATATGATCGGAGAGTGAGTCCTTTTTTGACCTCAGCCCCCATGATTCATAAACAAAGAATGTACCATTAAAATCCCCAATGACAATGGGACTTGACACACACAGAATCTGAGATGATTCAAAACAGTCTCAAAACATAGAGCGAACATGACAAGATGCGTATAGGTTAAAGACACAAACTTTCTTTGAAAATCCTCTAATAAAACCAGATAGAATAATACCCCGAAAAAACGATAAGCTCGGAAATTTTCCTAGTTTGGATCCCACATTTCCAACATACCCCCAGCCCTACCAAGAGCATCAATACCAACAATGTGCCATACCGCCCGAATAGTGAGCATTATACCTATAGCCTTCGATCGAGAACACAAGGTCTCTTGAAATAGAGCCATACATGGTTGAATATCATTGAACAGATCCATAAGGTGGTGGTGTTTTCAGGGGTCACTGATCCCCCTGACATTAAGCGATATGATGGAGTTCATTTTAAACCATGGTCAGGGCCTCTTGCTCTAAGTTCCTGCAGGTCATCAAAAACATAAATAGGAACATCATGAAAGTCATATAAATCATCTTGAAATAAAGACTTAGTATTTAGCCTCCCATGAAAATGATGCGACCCTGACTTTGATTTTTTCCAAATAGTAATGTTAGAGGAAGAGACCAGAGAAATAGAAATGGGAGGGTTTATAGGCTTTTTTTCAAATACAGAAAGAGAAGCTAAATTAGGGTGAGAGTTCCCCATTAGAGACTCTATGTCACTTCCCACCATATTCCTTGGGGATTCAGATGATACACCTATCTCCGGGTCATGTGAGGGCAGGGGAGAGGCCCATTCCAAAGGTGACATAAAGGGAGATATAGTCATCATGCCAACTGAGCTTGGGTTCGGTGGAGGGTTCTCAGCATTATCTAAAGGGAAATTATCAATGTTCTAATCAAAGGCTGTAATGGTCAGAAAAAATGGCAGAAGATGGGGATGGGAAACATGAGTGATAGGGTCAGCTGTATGATTAAGTTCCCCATGTTGGTCTAACTCAGATAAAGGTAGCAGAGTCCTATCATGGAAAAAAGCATATTTACCATTTAAATCACAATCAGAAGAAGGAATTAAGGACTTACCCAAGTGACAGTAGTCACATGAACCTAGGGATGGATTTCCCTTGATGGAACCCCACCTAGAATTTCTGAAGCGCCCCATCTGCCCATGTCGAGATGGGCACCAACCCATAAGGTGACCCGCCCCCTCTGCCATACCTATCGAGGCCCAAGATTGATCAAAAAATTTTAAAAATAAATAAATTGTGAGCCCTTAAATACCTCACCCTCCCAGATTTACTATCCAACACACAAAATGTCCTGCACTAACCAAATTGGGAATGTTTGTCTGGCACTCCTTAAATAGAAGTCATCATCCCTAAATGGAATAACAGAGAACAAGGAAATTTCACCATCATTCGAGTACACACGATAGAAGTTACCAACCCATATTAATGTCGCATGCACAAACTGATGTCTGAAAATGGCGAGTGCAGATGATTTGTCAGACAGCCAAAATCATACCATAAAGAGAGGCCACCACACCATCACAGAACAGACTGGATATAATGATATAAATTAATAATACCTCGAGAATAAGACCCCCAAAAATCAAGTCCCATCCAAGTGCAGGGACCAAAACATTAGATCATGACTACTGTGGTGAGATCATGTAAGATGTTGCAGGATTGGAGGCAATCCCCATTACCAGAAAATTATCATGCACCAGAAAACCCAGGGTGGAAAAATCTGTAATGACGAAAAAACTAGTAAGACTGATAATGTTAAGCATTCGACCCTATAGTGACAGGAACAACAATAACAACATCTAGTGCAATTCCAACATCGAAAGAAAAACTGGAAGCCAAAATATTTGCAGGGTCGAGAGATAATAAAGGAATCTATCCACTTATGCCACAAGAGTATCCATTTGGACTGAATCGATGTGTATTGAGATTCAGTAACCTTGGTAGTTTCATGTATCGAAAGCCTACTCCCACGATTTTGCATCTGCACGCCTATATATTTCATCTCTGTGTGTTCTAAAAATAGCAGTAAGAATGATGCCCGCAGTAATGGCCAATATCCCTATTAGGATAATTTCTCCACACCATTCTAGTACCATAGTTTACTTGTACCCTCATACCTCCATTTCACACCCAAGGAGACCCTAATGAATTGCACAGAGGTTGTGTTAGATAGAAATTATCCCTTAACATTCCTAAGTGGCAAGACTACAGTTAGTAATCATTAACCAACCTCATGACTCCTGACCCATATCTGAAAAAAATTATGCACGGATAAAGGAGCTATGACCCTAAATGAATCTTTTACCTTAAAAACATAAATTTTTGAGCTTATAGGACAGTTTCGTTGTTTTAATACAGTACTAGTGGAGGACATCAAGAGACATTGGAAGTCATGAACCTCTGAGATGCTAGGGTTTCTCATGAGAGCTCATGCACACTCTCCTCCAAACAATTGTGGACATGGCATCTCATGGGCTCCTCACCATTCCAGTATCCCACCAAGCTCAGGAGTTACACCCCAAAACGTCAACAAATGCGAGATGTGTCTTGCTTCTATGAAGGACAGAGGAGAAAACCCGACTCGAACAGTGAGAAGTTATGAATACTTTTAAAATACAGTTAAGGATTGCCGAGAGCTAGAGAGTCGTTGTGAAGGCTATGGAAATCATTCATTGAATCACACTCAGACTCCTGTTTTGAATGGCAGTTTGTGCTCCTATCTCTTGTTCTTGAGTCTTGGCTTTCAGATAGTAGAGAACTTTAAATGGCTTGATTTTTTCCCCATTGAATTCCTTCAGAAAATTAGGAGGCAATCTGAGGCTTTGCCACATAAGCTCTCGATTAATTCCACCATTCGAGACAATAATACTAACACATTTTTATCTATAATGTCAAATTAAAAGTGATGTTTTGCGCATTTTTAGGTTTTGATTTTAATCAAAATGATTTGAACTTTTGAGATTGTATATACATTTTGTGGATATGACTTTTGACATAAGACATCTCCCTAAATTTGCAGCTATGAATTCTGAGAAAAAATATCTCTCCGTATATATTTGTAGATATTAATTCTGAGCAGAAACGTAGAGATGTTTCTCATATACCCACTTACTTATCCTTTATTTTTTTTCAAACACATATCTCCCTAAGGAAAACATGGCATCTTTATGTTTTATTCCCGGTTACTTTATCTACATATAAGTAATAAGAAGTAGTAATAGTGAGGTGGAACTCAATCCCATGTACTTGTATATATATATATATATCCTATCCTCCGTTGTGCTTGATAGAAACTTGAATAATCATCACATGAGCTTATCGATTGCATTACAAACACTAGCATTTGTACATGAAATGCATTGGAGATTCAACAATGAATCCCACGTAATGACATTTATTTTATTATCTATATAATCAACTTCTTGTCAACTATTAAATACCTTGTCACTTACTCATTGTTATGGGAATAGAGTCGTGATTATTATTCTAACACCTCCTCTTAATTACGACTTATACTTTAACTTTCCTGCTAGTCTAAGTCTCAGCTAGGCTTACAATGATACATTTCAAATTTTCCTTCTTACCAAAAGGTATTTGCTTGTTCCTTTTTTGGTGCACTTTCACCTTCACTTTTGTTGCTTTCCTTACGAGCTCCTTCAAATACTATTGGTTTACGTACTTAACATCAACAAACTTTGCAATATTGGGATGCAAAGAAACATCCCAAACAATGAAAATAGGGTAATCCAATTCATGCTCTCCCCACTTTCCATCAGAAAGAGCCTTGTAAAGTATACAATCAAGTGGCACAACCTCTCCACTATATTTTGAGTCATGCCTAATGACATGATCCTCTTCATCAACCAAATGCACTCATCTTCGAAGATGAGTGACTTCTTACTAGCATCCATGGTTGTATCCTCGACTGTCACACAAATCGATTCAAATTTCTAAAAATTGGGTTCTAGGTGAAGCAATTTATGCTCTCAGTGGTTGCAGGCACATGTGGAATAGACTACACCTCCCAATATCCATAGTCATCAATAAAAAAATAGTGTTTATCGAATAATTATTCTCATTAAAAAATACTGCCTGAATAAAAAATATTACCCAACCCAAAAATACATGCCAATGGACTCTCTAAAACAACATCAACAAAAAGGTCATTGTCAAACATTATCCCACTCATTTCTTGAATCTTGGTCTCCTAATACACGTCCACGGGCTGCAATATTCCTCGGCTACTACGCAACACCACAACAGGACACATAACCCAATCCTTGGGTAGTTAATTTCTTGACACATGTCACCAATGGAAATACTTGCTTAGGGTACCACTACACGAACAATAACTGCTGCTCACAAGGTAGCTACGTTTAAAATTCAGACTTCACGATAAAAAACACCTCCACATAACGGTGGGAAGCTTCCAAGGGACACACAATCACAATTATTCATGACCCCAACAAATTCCCAAGCTACACATTACACATTACTCAACACAGTGTTTACCACACTCCTCAAATTGAATCATGATCCATGATTTTCAACCTCAAATATGTGGATTCGACATCCACGCTACACAACTTCATTTACGACTCCCCAAAAAATCCAATCGATCTAGTGGCTCACTTCGTTTCACTTCTCACAGTCTTCACGACCACTCGCCACTAGCCTCTCTTCATTGGACTCTGTGTCTGCCACTCTACATGCACTCAACCAGCTTGATCTCACCAACTGTTCCTTAATGACATCTACTAGCAGCAAAATTTTGATTCTGCACATCACCTATCTGTGATCTAGCTTTGCATCTCCCGCAGGATTTTCATAAGAGAGGAAAAATTGATCACAAAACACTTAGCCCCAACTACGAGCAACCACTGAAATCAGTTCAATTCACCTGGAAACCAACCTTGGCTCACAAAGTGATGCCTCTCTCTAATAGCACCAAATAGCACAACAAGTTCTCTAACAACTCTTCACACCAACGAGCGCACAAGTCTGGCTCTGAGCTTACACGCCCCTAGGCTCACCCTTAGTGGCCTCACAAGAGCTCACTTGAGCTCTGATAGCATATTATGATTGAATACTCCACACGAGAGCTTACAATTCCAACACTACAACACACTCAAATTTGTCGGTTTCCACTGCCAAAAGGAACGCCTCACACTTTCCGACAACCACACTTAGCTCAACACCTCACGGTTGTGGAACCAAGCACACTAGGACCACGCAACTACCACACCCACATGTGCCTTTTCCTCGAATGCAATTGAAATGCACAAATTCAACCGTTGGACAACCTCACTCTGCTTCCAGCCTCACATCTTCAACCTAGATTTATAACAAGGGCACAAACTTCATGATTTGAAAAAGTTACCACTACAATGTACTCCAAAGAGAAACACTTCACAACTTCACACAAGGCAGCTCCTTAGCTGGCAACACATCACTGCAGACACTAGCATTTGCAGGATCACAACTAATCCTCTACTATTGATAATTGACACAAACAAGGATGTCACACAACTTGCAGTTAGATATGGAACAATCAGAACTCCTGCATTAGAGAAATTTTGAGGTCTAAAATGGGCCTGCTAATAAAAATGTCAAACAAAATAAAATTTATAAGAACCAATAGGATTCAAGATGATGATTTCAACCATGGGGGATGATTCACCATTTTAGGGGTAAAAAAGTAAAACAATTAAAAAATAATAAAATAATAAAACTACTTTTTCAACTTGTCTTTTCAAACTATCTCCCTAAGGTTTTACTCAAATTTCGAACATAAGTACTCATTGGATGAAAAATTTAATTCCTTATCCAAGGAGTACCTATGTTGCATACTTTCGATGGACCCTACTATACGAAAAAAGAAAAATATATAAAAAAACGTGATTGCAATCGCGTTTTTTCATGTAGCAGGGTCCATCGAAAGTATGCAACATGGATACTCCTTGGATGAGGAATCAAAATTTTCATCCAACGAGTGTTCACGCTCGAAATTTGAGTGAAACCATATGGAGATAAGTTGAAAATATGAGTTGAAAATGTATTTTTTTCTTTTTTCCCTCTAAAATTTGATGATGTAATCAAATATTATTTTATTATTTCCACTATTATTTTATAATTTCCTTAGGAGGCCCATTTTAGACCTCAAAATTCCCCTAATGGCGTGTTGGCACCCAACATAGCTTCCTCAAGCCTAGCCCTACAAGGATTTCTCTCTCATGAACAACACTCACAACAAACACTCCTCAGATCTGCAAACACTAAGCCGAAACCCTTGGCGGTGATACCATGAGAGAAACTTGAAGACTGATCACATGAGCTTATTGATTTCATTACAAACACTATCATTTGTACATGAATGCACTATAGATTCAATAGTGAATCACGCCCATTGACATTTATTTTCTTATCAATATCACTTACTTCCTAACAACTATTAACTTCTCTATCATCTACTTATCGTCATGGGAACAAAGTCGTGATTATTGAGCTGAGAGGCTCATTCTACATCCCAGTATGATGTGTAACTGTATCTGTCCATCATCAAAGTTGAAATTTTTCTCATGTCGGCAAAAAGAAATTTTTTAAAAAATTTAAAATTAAAAAAATTAAATAACTATACAAAACATTTGTATAACATCGGCTCATAAAAAAAAAAAAATCACTTCAAGAAATTAGATCCCTCTTGCCTCATGTTAGATCCGTATCTAAGATAAATCTATGTTATTTATTCTAATACTGTTCCTATACCTATATAATGTAATTTTATGTCGCCTCATATAAATTCTTATTTTATGAAAAATAACCTAAAATGAATGATTCTATCATTTTTTTTTTATAGATTTAAATTTAAATATAATTTTTTTTTTTTTATAAGTTTGTTAAATTCTTAATATATGTTTTCCCTCTGATTTTCTTTCAATTCGTAAATATTTATAAATTTTGACTATACACTTTTCCTTAAAAACTTGTTCTGTATTTGCATCATGTATAACCATGATGAAAGGAGTCAAATCTCAATTGACCCTTTATATTTGGTGATATTCACTTAGTGTAGTTCCCACCAATCTCTCTTTGAGAAGAAGATACTTAGTGGGAACATTAAGAAGGGCCTCAATGGAATGATAAGGACTAGCTTTTGTGGAGGGATAAACATATCAAGGATGGGATAGATGGCTAAAGGACACTATTATTACGTACCCATTCATTCTTTGGGACATCTTAATAATGAATTATTTGGGAAAAAGGATGATGAATGACAAATGAGGATTTGAAGTAATTTCCTCATATAAAGTAATTTTTCAATTATGATAGATAAAATGTTTTCAATACCTAAATGATAATGGAATAAGAATATAAGAAGCGAATAGTTGAGATTATTACTAGATCAATATTCCTAAGAAAGAATTATTTAGCATAGTATAAGGCAAGTTATCACTATATCAACATTCTTATGAGAGGACTATTTGGACTCACAATAATCTTCTTTAGTTGGTGAATTGTTTTAAAAAAATAATATGTTACTAAACCAGAAAAATGAATTGACGTGAAATTTTAGAGAAATGTTGTGAAGAAAGTTCCAAAGGTACGATGGTGGTGGCGGTAACAGTCTCAAAACTTTGGTTGCTTCATATTGAACTGTAAATTGTAACATATTTTACTTCATATTGAAATGTAAATTATAACATCTTTTATTAAAAGATTGTTTTTTTTTTAACTATGTTTACAAAGTTTTTACATAATTGATGTATCTTAGACAAATTAATCAACTTTTTAATCGTTAGTGTTTTAAAACTTATTTTTATTAAAAAAAAAAGATTAAAAATCCAATACTAAATAAACTATAATATTAAATCATGACAGATTAAATAAATTATAATATTAAAACATAACACATTATAAAAGACGAAATTTCAGTATTGTTAATGAATATATGAAAGATTACATATATAATTTAAATCATTGTACTGATTTAAATCAATTGGATATTGAATTATTTTTTAATCTCAAGGAATCTATTAGTTGTTTTCATGAAAAGAGTAGTCACTCGGACAATATTAAAAATCATATTTATGTGTTTTTTTTAAAGGGCTCGACATCGGGTGTCGCTGTAGAACTCCGTTATTGATAAGTTATTTATACAAATACGTTTTCATTGGGCGTTGAAAATATGAGATTATCTTTATGGAAGGCTATCAACATGAAGTATTTCAGAGAGATTTGGTAATGAGGATTTTGAGAATCCAATCCCCACCTTGCCGGAGGCAATGGTGAGAGCTAAAATAAACATGGTGGGACAAGGGCGTTGGGATCCTATTATTTTGTTGTACGTGATGATGAGAGTATATGTTCCGTTTTAATTGTATTGTCGCTTTTATTAAGAATAACATAAAGGGATTTTTCATGATAACCCACAAACTCAAAGGTCAGTCAAAATTCGAACGTGTGTAACCTCTTTTTCAGTGATAAGGGGCCAGGAATGAATATGTCTACAAGTTTGAACAAGTAGATGACTTTAAGTTTTCTTTTAAAAACATTTTTGTTGGATAAAAGTGGATCCAGATATTTCGAATTTTTTTTTTTTTTTTACGTATCTAGTCATATCTCTCTTGTGTGTATGTATATATTTTGTGTTGGTTAGCATTAATATTTTATGTGGAATTTCATATATACCAGTCTAGATCCATCTTAACTATGAATTTATTAAGCGTAGAGAGATCAAATTTCTCAAGGTGCAAACATTTTTTTTGAGTGCAAAACTTCAGCAAAAGTTTTCACCTCAAGAGATTTGATCCCTTTCGGCACTTTATAGATCCATAGTTAAGATGGATCTATGTTGGTTTCAGTCGTGTGTTGTGCTGCCAAAGAAAATCTATCAATAATATGAAGAACATATGATTAGTGTTTTCAATAATATGTAAATACATTTAATATAACCATTTTAAATATGATAAATATGTGTGATATTTATTAGTCATTTTAATTTTAAATTTTGTTAGTTATCTTAGTTTGTTGAGATGATATATATTGTAAAATAACTTTAATGATGAAAAATGACGAAATAAAAATTTTGAATGCAAAGTGACAATGTAATAATATTGAATGATATAAAATGTGAATAATAAAAATGTGGTGAATAAAAAATAATTTTCGTTGTGACCAATATCAAACTATTTTCTTCTACTATTCTTAAAGTCACCCTTGTTAGTTTTATCATATGTTCATATCGATTATATGAAAAGGAAATTTAGAATCTGAAACCATTTAAACATTTAGCTCGAGTTGTTGTATTAAACATCATACTTTGTCTCTCTTCCTCTCCAATATTAATAGGTTTTATTACAATAACACAAAAATCAATATACATTGTCAATAAATTTTTGTGCTTACACTCAAATCAATGGATATTATTAATCCAATGACTTTAAAATTAATGCATCATCATACATCCAATTACATCAAATCATAAATCAACATATACACTGAAATCAATGCATATAATGCAAAAAATCAAATAATATTAGAAGGTAATATCTACACTGAAATCAATGCAGCTAATGCAAGTAATCAAATACGATTAGAAATCAACATCTACGCTAAAATCAATGCATCTAGTGCAAGTAGGAAAATAGGATTAAAAACCACATCTACACTGAAATAAATGCATCTAGTGCAAGCAATCGAATAGGATTAGAAATCACCATATACACTGAAATCAATGCATTTAGTTCAAGCAATAAAATAGGATTAGAAATCATCTACATTGAAATCAATGCATCTAGTGGAAGCAATCAAATATAATTTCTCAAAGGAAAGAGTTTAATAAACTCTTGGACGAGAGTTTATTAAAATTTAATCAAAACATTCAATTTTCGGCCAACATAATCTTGTGAAGATTCATCGTATCATCGTAATGTTTCGAGTGAGAGTTCCATATAAATACTCTCATTCGAAAGATTAATTCCACCCACCATTCTCAACCAGCGAAAGTGCGAAGGTGCGAAGGTCCGAAAAGTGCGAAGGTGCAAGGGTCTGAATTTTTTTTCTGTGAAGGTGCGAACATTTTCTAGGTGCAAAATTTTTTTTGGAATTTTTTTTTTTTAATCTTTTTTTGGTGCGAAATTTTTTTGGCGAAATTTTTTTGGAAGTTTTTCTAGGTGTAATTTTTTTTTGGCGAAATTTTTTTTTGAATTTTTTTTGGGTGCATGAAGGCATGAAGTATTTTTGCAAAATGTCTCTATGAAGGCATGAAGTATCTTTGCAAAATGTCTTTATGAATTAATTATTTATTTAGTTTTCTCTCTGATTGAAAGCATGAAGTACTTATTCTGAAGTCTTTATGTTTTTTTGGGTATTTGGTCTAAAAAAAATTGGATTTTAGGTTTCCAATTTTGTGAACATGGGAAACAAAATGAATTACCTATCATGGCACGATCGAAAAAGAATTGATTCAATGGAAAATAAAGAGATATTACAAAAAAAAAGGCGAGAGGAAAGGGAAAGATTAAGCCATGAAATAAATGTGGAGGTAGAGCATCGTGAAAGAGATGTAGAGGTGCATGAAAATGACGAGGAAATGAGAAATGTTGAGAAACTTGTAAACGAAAATATTGAAAACACAAATGTCGAAGAGAATGTTGAGGAACTTGTCAACGAGAATATTGAAAAAACAAATGTCTAAGAGAATATTGATATCGATCTCACTGGTGAGTCAATAGTTTCTTCAATTTGAATTTTATATTTTCTTTAAAAACATTGTAGTTCAAGATAGTTTTAAAATTAAAAATATGTATATGTCAATTTCAAATTAGAAGTTAATATTGTTTTTTATGCAGGGACAACATCAGAACCACACGAAGATACTACCACGCCTTGAATTTCATTGCAATTAATTGGAAGTTCCAAGAACGTTGTATACGACTACAAATTTCTAGATAATATGGATCCAACTGAAATTGAATAATTGGGACCACCAATGCCTGAAAGGACAGTTCGAGATAAAATAAATTGGGGGTTGAAACATATTTTGAGGGTAAATCGATCATAGCACAAGCTCAGATGTTACGTATATTTTTAAAGCACAAATATCTTAGAAATTCTGTGGAATTATTGGGCATTAAAAGTGAGAAAGAGGTTTTAGCAAATGAAATGGTATAAAAAAATGTGATGTCGGCGCTTGCCACACTAGCCAAAAAGCGATCTCAAGTTGAAAAGAATGCTCGTAGAGCACTTTTAACATGTGTACTTGCGAAACAAACTACATCAAGTTGGTTGATGTCAACAACTTCAAAATTGTTTAAAACATCAAGAAAAAGTTTATGGAGGCATACAAAATTTAGAATTCAATTAGATGAGAATGATGAACTTGCATGTTGGGCTAATATCTGTAGGCATCCATGTCATGATATACTTCCTGATGGTGTGAGGGATAGGGTAAAAGAGTTTTGGGATTTGAATTCTCGTGTGTCGCCAAATGAAAAGGACGTTGTGCGATGCCGTATATCTAGGGGAGTTTTCTCATACCAAACATATAACACAGGTCAGTCAAGTAGAATTATTCCAGAACTTTATAGAGAGTAATACTGATGTGAAGGTTTCCATTAGCACATTTGTGAAGATTAAACCATGGTATGTTAGGCCTATCACTATTCGAGACACATGTTTTTGTCGATACCATGTAGAATTTTAATTATTTTATGAGACATTTGTAAATTTTGGCATAAAATATTGGTCAAATGACCCCCCTCCTTCAAGTGTTCGTGAATTTTTATCGAACATATTATGTGCACGAGAAAATAATAAATTATTCTATAAAAATGAATGTGTTGGTGGAAGAAAATGCCTAAAATGTTCTCATTTGGCACTCTACGATGCAAAGTATCCCATTGATCCTAATGATCCCATATTTTCAAATCTCAGTCTAAATTGGAAGCAATATGAAAATTTTACTTACACTCCTATTTTAGATTTAAGAACAACATCAAAAAATATCACTTTACTTGACGACGACATTTCAGTGACATGTTTTATGGAGAAGTTCAGGGTGAAAATATACAAATATATTAAGCACTGTCATATAGCACGATGGCAGGATTTACAGTTCAAGTAATCAGGTGATGTGTTCCCAAAAGAAACAATATTATCAGTGGTTGATTTCACTGAGAACTACACGTTTAGTCCACCGAAGGAGATACAAAGTGAGTATTATCATTCAGACCAAGTATCTATATTTGTGCATATTTTTTATAGAAACGAAGAGCTTGATATCGATGGTTTTTATAGCGATGAAAATAATCATGAGGTGATTAAGGAGTACCATTTCTACATCAGTGATGATCGAACACATGATACATGTTTTGTTCAGCATTGTTTTAATGTTTTTTATAATGAATTTTTGAAATGAAGGGTCAATTTTAAAGAACATTGGGTATGGTCAGATGGTTGTGCTGGTCAATTTGAATCAACAATATCATTCTTTTGGTTGTCTCGTCTTCATAAGAGAACCAACATTAGACATACATGGAATTTCTTTGAGACAGGGCATGGAAAAGGAGAGCATGATGGTGCTGGGGCATGCGTAAAACGTGCACTTAGGAGGCATCAATTGAATCACTCGGCTTCCCATCTTGCAAATTCATTAGATTTTGTTAATTAGTGCAAAGACAATTTAAGTCATGTATCGAACCCAAGGATGGTTGTTGTGCATAGGTAAGAATACACATTTAACTAACAATATATTAGACATGTCTAGAGATATATTTGTATACATGTCTGTGTATTTTGTTATCAAAAAAATATTAAATATTGTTCAAAATTTTACTCATACATGTGTGTGTTTTTCTCAAGCATGTACTTTTCGAATATTTCAATGGGTGATGTTGATAGATTGTGGCCATTTAATTGCCTTGGAATCCCTCAAATAATAAGTTTACACTAAATTAGGATTAAGAGCATGACAAATATACATTGCATTGAGAAACGAAAGTGCTCTTGCTTTTGTTATGCATGTATTGATTAGACGGAGTCCATCGATGACTGTGAAAACTAAATTAAGAAATTTGTTAAACCATGGAAACATGAAGAATTGACACCATTGCCCCCATTTGGAAACTTCACTGACACGGAAATGGAAAATGAAGTGGTTGTGATTGAAACTGATTATGATCGTGTTTCTGATATGGTTAGAGAAGGCGATGTCTTCGCTGTCATTGCACTAGAAAATAATCAAGAAAAAATGCATTATTATTTATTAAGATGCACTATGTATAAATCCACATTTTTGCAAGAGTATAGTGATCCATCAAATTATACATACCCAATCTGTTTAGTGGTGTTAATGGGAAATTTCTTTGAAGAAGTAAAGAAATGTAAAGATCATATTATTTTTCAAGATTACCAGCCAGAGGTTATTTATGCCCAATATATTCACTTGGTCATAGCAACTTGGTTGCAGTTGAAGCAAGTGAAGAGTAGAAAAAAATAGTGACAATGGAGGTTATCGATGGATGATCATGATGCCATTTTGGAAAATTTTCCACTAGCACATTTCATATGAGTGGAACACATTGTTCAAGATGAACAATTAACTTTGATTATAGGGTTAGAACATATAATTGCTACAATGCATTGGAATTTATATATTTTAATACTATATTGTGCATTTCTTTCAAATAAATGGACATGTGGATGGTTATATGTGTGTTGGTATGAACAATATATTATTATCTACTGGATAAGGGTGATTTTCTAGATAATTAAGTTATGGTGATTTAATGTGTCCATGATGTTTACTCCTAGATGATCTTAACTCGTCCCTTTTTTTGCATGGATATGATGGTGAAGAATGAATATTTAATTATATATATATTATTGTATTGTTAATTTAGTTTTTATATCAAATGTCATCATATTTGCATCTCTTCATTAGTTTATATTAGTTTATATTTTATGTGGCTAATCTCTTCATTATTGTTTCTTCTCATGATGGAGGTCTCCTACTTTTATTTTCCATCTCCTTGTAGTAAGGAAAATATGTTTTTGAATGTTTATGGATTATGTGATTTTTAATGAAAGAAATGAAATTGAACTTGGGTTGATGTAGATGATTGAAGTAATTGACCTAAGAAATAACATGTTAACTAGAAAATTAACACTTACCCTTGGTAAATTTCAACTTTTCTCTTAATATTATTTGGATTCTCTAATTCGTTGACATTTTTGGTATGGAAATTTCCATTGGAAATAATTTTATCATCCTTATCTTCTTTGTTTTTGAGCAGTAGTGGATTATGTTGTTTACCTCTAACTCTCAACATTCCTCTCTTTCAATCATTGAAACATGTCAAATGTTTTAAAACTTCAAAATCATTTTCAAATGTCAAATGTTTCTATGTTAATTTGACATGTTTCTATTTTCCATGTGCTTGGAAAATATTGTTCACAACATGGAATAGATCCTACAAAGGAACATTCAAGAATACAAAACTATTCATAAAGGTGTGTTTAGCTATGAATTAATTCTTATGTTAGAAAGTTTCGCTAGTAATGGATTTCACACTTTTATATTAAGAGATAGATATCCCACCCCTTGTAGCAATAATCCAAAAGCGTTTAGATGAAATTGTTATTTCCAAAGGAAAAAAAAATGAACTCTCATCAATGTTCCAATATAGATGAAGAGAAATGGTTTTGAAAATTTCAAATTTAGGGAGAAAATTTATTCAAATTAGTTTATAGAGCATATTGATAGCTTCAACAAAGTATCCTACAAATGTCAAATGTCAAATGTTTCTATGTTCATTTGACATGTTTCTATTTTCCATGTGCTTGGAAAATACTGTTCACAACATGGAATAGTTCCTACAAAGTAACATTCAAGAATACAAAACTATTCATAAGGTGTGTTTATATATGAATTAATTCTTATGTTAGAAAGTTTCACTAGTAATGGATTTCACACTTTTATATTAAGAGATAGATATCCCACCCCTTGTAGCAATAAATCCAAAAGTGTTTAGATGAAATTATTATTTCCGAAGGAAAACAACTCAACTCTCATCAATGTTTCAATATAGATGAAGAGAAATGGTTCGGTAAATTTCAAATTTAAGAAGAAAATTTACTCAAACTAGTTTATAGAGCATATTGATAGCTTCAACAAAGTATCCTAATTTTTAAAATTGGAAGAAGGATTAGCTTTATTGTTTTATATTTTATTGATGGAGCATAAAATTGGAATCCTAGGGTGGCATGTGTGTCTGTGTGTGGGAGAGGGGTCATTACAGTCCTGAGAGAGGCAATAGAAGTCGTATTCACTTAGGGATTAAGCATCACTTCCAATAACAAATAGAGGCACATGCACTTTGAAAATGGTTTAAAATCACTAAAGTAATAAGAATGAATTCAAACTCTAGGATCATTATCATTCATATGTTTAAACAAGCATTACCCATAGGAAACTTTCTAGCATCAACTCCAGATTGATGCAGACAACAATAAGGCATATTCACCAAAATTCAATAGTACCATGTCTTGCAAGAACATAATCAAGAGGAAAATTGGTGACAAAATTCAGATTTAGAATAAAATTAGGGGGAGATTAAGGTTAATGGTGTATTATTCCACCAATTTATCCCCTAATTATTGTATATTTGAAACATATTTTGTTGGTATTATAACATATGATTTAAAATCACTAAAGGAATAATAATTAATTTAATGTGAAATGTCAAATGTTTCTAAGTTTAAATCATAGAAACATTTCAAATGTGTTAAAAGGATTTGGCCTCAACCATTAAATAGAATGCCATTCTCTTGCAAAAAAATTTAGGGACTCTGCTAAAAGATGATTCAAAAAAGTATTGTAAACCATAAATAATGCGTTGTATGCTATGGTGGGGGCCTTCTCCCATTTTGTAGTGATATTTTTCTTGATACCAAGATGTGTTTGGGTGAGACTACTTCCCCAAGAATAGTAGCATAAAACCAACTGACCAAAGCATGGGACCATTTTCAAGGTGACTATATGTCAAAGGCCAACATGTTAATGAAATTGATGATAGAGAGAGCAATGGATGTTTCTTTCGGATGGTAATATTCTTTGGGTTCACAGCAATCTCAGAGACTGCGATGTGAAAAATCACACTTCTAGATCACGGTTTGATTAGGCCACACTTCTGAAACATGAATTATAAAATCATCATCTTTATTTTCCATATTTGTGAATATATCACTCTCTCAACACTACACGTTACAAAATCACATTTCAGAGTCTTAGACAAGTGACTAGAAAATGCAACCTCCACTGGAATGTGACTATGCGACCTCCACAAATCACAATATCTTCTAGCAATCACAATATCTCCCACAAGTCACAATATATCCTAGGAATTGAAAAATCTAATTTTAGAGTCTTAGGGAAGCAACTATAAGATGTTATCTATGGTAAAATGTTACTATGTGACCATCCTCACATCGCAATTCACACAATCACACTGATTCCAAAAATGTGAACTGCCTACAAGCTTTATATGCAACAAGATTATCATAAACCAAATATTTCTATGTATCAACAAATACAAAGAATTTAAGACTTTTATATTATGGAACAAACACATGAATTCATTTCAAAGGTGATAACACGAAGTAAAAAAAAAGTGTTGACAGGGTGGAATTAAGAATTAATATTGAGACCTCATTCAAGAGCTGCGTTGAATGCCCATAGAAATAAATAATATAAGCACAACAATGTATACACTAACGTGCAAGTAACATGTTGCAAGGGGTCAACATGAGACATTCAAAATGAACTAGATAGACTGATCAAACACACAACGAGAAGTTGATACATTGATCCCATAAATTATACAAGTTACCCTAACTCACAGAGACTATTGCTGAAAGGCTGCATTGAAGGTAGAATTGGAAAATTTAAGCCTCGAGCTGCAATACATATCTACAAAAAATTGAAGAAACAACTACATGCAATGAGCCTAAGGTAATAAAGGACACAAAACCTTGCTGCAAGTTATATTAAGTGCATGAAGGGTATATCATTGTTTCAAAGGTCATTAGTAATGTTAAGTGCAACACAAGAAGAAACCCAACACACATGTCTATTTTTCATACATGTGTATGGCTCTTCACCCTTGCTTCATTTGAATATAAAGGTATGGACATGATCTTTGGAGAACCTTGTTCGCTACTAGTGTTTTATTCATAATTTCTATACTCCTAATGAGAAGGGTTAAATAAAAGTTAAAATCAAATTTAAAGCAAATTATCAACAACCAAGGATATTGATAAGCAACAAAAAATTTAAACCAACATTTTCTAGAGAAGATCACTTGCCTTTTATGAAATATTATATCATTGATTGGAATCAATATAACTTGGTGGAGAAATATTACAAAATTAAATTTCATTAGTGCTAGAATAACACTAGAAATTATTCTCTTGATGACAAACATAAGACTTATATTTTGAAATTTCTTTCAACTCGGGAAAATAGACTCCATCCGAACTTCCACCAAAATAGTAAATAATTGTAAGTTTGATGGAAAGGTCAAATAAAGTACTCATGTTGAACCTAAAATATATTTGATAGCATGTGGACATAGAGTATACATAATGCACGCCATAATACTTGACTATTTAAATCTCTTTGATTGTAGGAAAATGAAGTGTTCCCTCCACGGCATATCATAGGTCACTTAAAATGTTAAATATGAGAGGTAAAATTTGGTTGTTTGGTCATCTTCATCATCTTCCAGCCAACAAGTTTCAAGAATATTTACTGCCTTCTCATAAATTTCATTATTGTCACGATTTTGTAGGTTCTCAATATTCTCAAGTCCTTCAGCATCATGAATATACTATGCATAGATATTTACACCTCCAGTGTTGCCCAGATCCTTCTCTTCTTCCCAAAATTTCAAAATATTCTCTAGTCCTTCAAGGAAAACAATTACAATTCTTGGGTCTGGAAAGACTAGAAGATCACATAGAGGCTTAATGCATCCTTGATTCACAAGACATCTGCAACCAAAAGTAGGAATAAATAGTTTGTCTCATTGTATCAACTAACACAAATTATTGAACATATTTACATCACACTGACTATTATCAACAAACACATCTCATTACATTACATCTTGTAAGTTGACCCCTTTATTCATTACTAGACAACCCATTTTAGCAATATGCTTGTGTTGATCATATATATTCATTAAATAAATACTTTATTTGATCATGTGTACCAACAGAAGTAGCATTAGATATAGCCCATGCTACTTCTTTCTCTATATCAAACTCAACAGCTTGCAACAATTGTACAAGAGGAGGAATAATGTTTGCGTCAATCACAACCTGTAAACAAATCCAAACTCAGGATATATGAACTTAAACAACATTTTATAAGGAATAAGACATTCAATGAAGTGTCATTTTAAATCTATAAAGTAGTATAGCTAAGGAATCTGTATTTGATCTTTGTTTCCTGCAGTTATGTTTGAGATGGTCCAGCATGATTCCTTCTTGATACTTTTCTTATTATTATGGGTCAACAGTGCCAAGGGGCAGGGAAGTGCCTGATTGTTGATAATGTATTGAGGCAACAAAAAATTACTTGAGCACATAATCTAGCAAATAAAACACAAGTATTCATTATATCCCAAAGAACTCACTGAAACATTTAATTTATGTGTGATTCTAGAAATTATAGAAGGCTAATTAAATCTCCACTTGGATGTGTACACCATAGATTGATTTTCAATATTTAAAGTTTCAAACCAGATGCCAATAGAGACTAGATATACCTGAGTCTATACATCATCTCTAGTTACAAAATTTCCCACACTCCAGAGAGCAAGGATAAGAACAGATGGAGATGGATGATTGTAGTGACAAAACATGTAGAATTGAAATTTTCAAATGCATTTAGAAAAAGAATAGCTCTGATCAATCTCTAACCTTTATCTAAAAACATAAATCTATAACTAATAGAACACATTCTTAACCATAACTTTAATATCCTTGCATGAAATACACCTATCTACAACATTAATAATAGGGAGAAGCTCAAAAATGTTCATCAAAATTTTTGTATTTATTCTTACAGTAGAAGCTCAACCAATCTTCAACAAACACCAACCTCAATCATAGCTTGAATTTTATAATTTTTTCCATCAGGAAGATAAGACAGAGGCCATCAAGCATCTGTTAAGACTTCTTCGTCATTCGAATGAATTAGATGCCCAAGTGCTAGCAGAGTTGGCTTTGTCTGCAAGAAAACAGTTCATGAAAATTTCAGCCCTACAAAATGTATTTCTATGGCCAAGGATGACGAATTGATAGAACTAACTAGGCAAATTTATTTAAAAAATCAACATCATAAATTCCCTACCTGGTCAAATTTAGGTTGTGGCTTGCCTTGACAGAAATTAGACAAGGTCCAAGTGGCATTTCTCAACGTAGAAATCCTAGCTGCTCATTCAGTTGAGCAAGGAGTGGCATTAGAGCACCATGGATGAGAACTATATCTCTGCATTTGGGAAAGTCACCGGCCATAACTACTATGGGAGGGAGGAATTCTTTCGTAGTGAAGAGAGGCACAACGTGGGTTTGTTATCTGGTGCCAAAAAAAAAGGGGATGTTGAGGCCAAAGGTGTTATGGAGGTCAAGGAAGAGAAGAAGGGTTGGTTCAACTAGGGTAAGCGTAATGCGAAGGAAGAAAACGGAAAGATAGTTCCACCCAGGAGTTATTTGAGTGTAGATGGGAAAGTTAGTGATATGATTAGTGAATCAGAAACAAGGGTTCCAAGGAAGGCTAGAATATACTCACCTGAGCCTGGCAGAAAATCTGTTGATGCAAGGCCTACTCATTAGAGGGTGGATGATTTTAGGAAGGGAAAGGTGACGGATGGTAGGAAGTCAATAAGTATAGAAACCACTCACAGGCGTAAGCCAGCAAGAAATGATAGTAACCATGAAGGTGAGTATAAGAAAGGATTAAGGCCAGTCCTGTGGCTCACATCCCAGTTTCCTCTCCAGACTGATTAGCTATTTCCACTGCTAGACGTTTTTTCAAACAAGGTTAAGGCCATTCGTCGCTTAAGGGAATTTCTTACTACGAAGCTTTCACTTGCTACATTTCCTGTCAAGGTTGTTATTCCAGTTGTTCCTACTATTAGAGTGATTGTTAACTTTAGTAAATTTGAAGAACTGCAACCATTTGAAGAGTTTTCTATCCACCTTCAATTCCTGGGAATTTGAAAAATATGAAGGTAAAAGAATATGACGCTGCATGACAATCTTCAAACTCATGGTTTCAGTGGATCAAAGGTCCATATATTCGTGGTTCTGTAGTGCCTCTAAGCCAAGAAATTTTCCTAGAAGAATTTCAGGATCCCTTTGTTATTCTGAGTGATTATACATGGACATATATGGATGCTAAGAAACAAGAAAAAAAAGAAAATAAACCCAATACCAGAAAGGGAAAACGGTCAAATTTAATAGATGGGATGGAGAAAAAAGCCGAGAAATAAATATCAATATTCCCAGGGGTTGCATGGTAATAAAATGGGCTGCCACTATTCATGCCATGGACAATGAAACTAAGAACTTGTTGTGAAAACTTGTGCCCAGATTGAGCATACAGTGTTTAAGTATTGGCATGAAGGATTAAGTCGTTAATGAGATCACACTTTTGTCATTATGAATAAACCTTCAAGCCATTTTCTTCACTTAAATATTCTCATTGCAATTCATTATGCAAGTGTACCTAACACTACACCAAGAAATTGTGATCATGCCTCTTGGAGGATATTCAGTATGTCGACAAAATGGATCTTGCTTTGATTTCTTCTAAATTAGCATGTTTGTATTTGGGCTAACAAGTGTAGGATTCTGGTTGATTATGACATATGAAGGAGGCATGCAATAGCATATCAGTTTTCTATTCTGATAAATATTTCTAATGAATGATGTGTTGGCTAAGTTCTTTCCTTCCAATCCAATTTGACTAGGTCCAAGTGGATAGAATGGAATCTCCACTGATGCCCATAATGGGTTTAATAACATAAATCCTAAATCCATTTACTAGTTTAGACACCTCATCCACCAATCCATTTTTTCAAATACTTTAACTACAACAAAATGAAATGCCATCACCTAGCTGATGAATAAAAAATAGGGGAGTTAGGATTCCAAGATTGGCACAATAGAATATATGGTAGGAACTCCAATATAGGATTAAGGATAATGTCACTAAGGCCACTTAGATATATTCGTTCACTGAGGGTTGAAGAAGATCTTATGCTTTAAGTGATGAGAGCTAAGCCACAAACCTTAGATTAGGCCATATTCTTGCCTATCAAATAGAAAAAATCAATGTCTTGGCTTTGAATTTTTATATTTTCATACTACATCCAAACCCTAGCTAGATAGAACCATACTCCTAATAATTAGAAAACTGTAAACCCACCGTGAACGCCCAAAGAGAACCTCAAAAACGAAATTCCCAAGCTCCTAGACCTAATCATCCCAATGTGAAAAATCCTCCAAAGAATTACTAGGATAGAAAAGGGGTACAAAACAATGTGAATGTGAATTGAATTTAAGCTTTTTATGAATGTTGACTTTATTTTGTTCTCCATGTGTTAAAATTTATAGTTGTCACAAAGTTTAGATAGGAAAAATTTCCACTATTCCCTTTGTTTTCCATCCTCCCTCATTTTAAATCCATCTCTAGTCGTTTTTATAGATACTTCATGAAACCAGCTCCAAAATAGAGGAAAAGAGATATAAACGCCTTAGAAATAAGCCACATCGAGGGGGAAACCTCCAATACATTACATGAATGAACAATTCTTGGATGATACAAATTACAAAATCTCCTTTCTATGTATAGGAGTCCATGGTGCAACAATGTAATCCTAGTGGCGCCATAATGTAATCCTAGCCGACCTAACAATAATAATTTAAGGGCACAATAATAACAATATGGGGGTTACAGGGATACAATAATAATAATAAGGGGGTTACACTAGCAACAATAAGGGACTATACTAGTAATATAGGGACCTAACATGCCCCTCTCCTTCAAAAAAGTGTTGTCCTCAATGCTTGAGTAGCTCTGCGTACTTCTGTATAAAATTATCATCCTCACATGTAGAATCTTCAGCGGGTAAGTTCTTCCACTTGATGAGATACTCTGAAATTGATCGATTTCGTACCTGTCGAGTTATTATTTCCATGACCACTTCAGGTTCCAATACAATTTTTCCTTCCTCATCAAGTTCTGGAAATATTGTTTGAACTGGAGTATTTTCACCTATAACCTTCTTTAAGCATGAAACATGGAAAACTGGATGCACTCGTGAAGAAGCAGGAAGCTCCAATTTGTATGCCATAGTACCAATCCTTTGCAACACCTTGTAAGGACCATAGTACTTTGGCGATAATTTATTATCCTTCTTAGCTTGCTTGAGGGACATTTGTTTATATGGTTGTAGCCGTAAAAATACCCAATCTCCTATATCAAAACTTCTCTCGCTGCGATGTTGATCTGCCTGTTGTTTCATTCGATTTTGTGCTAAATTCAGGTTATCCTTTAAGAGTTGGAGAACTTCTTGTTGATGCTTGATGTGATCTTCCACTGCTTGAACCTTCGAATTTTCTCTTAAAGATGATGTGATGGATGGTGGATGATATCCATAAAGTGCCATAAATAGGGTCATTTTTGCTGCAGTATGGAAGGAAGTGTTATACCACCATTCAGCGAGAGGTAACCACTTGACCCATTGTGTTTGTTTATCAGATACAAAACAACGAAGATATCCTTCCAAAAATTTATTTATTATCTCAGTTTTACCATCAGATTGAGGATGATAAGATGAGCTATGAGCTAATTGAGTACCCAAACAAGAAAATAACTCCGTCCAAAAATTTCCAGTAAAAATGGGATCTCTGTCGCTCACAATAACCCTTGGGTTTCCATGTAGCTTTTGAATTGCGTCCATAAATGTAGTAGCAACTGTACTTGATTTAAATGGATGAGATAATGCACAAAAGTGTGCATACTTGGTAATTTTATCAACTACCACCATGATGACACTCTTTCCTTTGGACTTAGGTAAACCTGTGATAAAATCCATTGAAATCTCCTCCCAACGTTGACTTGGAATGGATAAAGGCTGTAGAAGTCCCGGGGTCTTAATTGTTTCCACTTTATTCTGCTGGCAAACCAAACATTCCGCCACAAATTTTTGAATATCAGATTTAAGGCCATCCCAAAAAAATTCTTTCTTCACCCCGTGGTAAGTTTTTAAAAATCCTGAGTGTCCTCCTAAAGGAGAAGTGTGCAATTCCAGAAGAATCTTTTGTTTTAGTTGGGAATTCTTACAAAGATATAAGCGATCTTTGTACCATAAGGAATCATTTTTCCACTAAATGTATCAGATGTACTAGGATCTTGCTGCAACTTTTGAATGAGTATCCATACATCTTTGTCCTTCTTCCATTCATCTCTTGCTTCAGTTATCCAATCTGGTTGGATAATAGAAATGGCACAAAGCAATGGTTCCACCTCTTCATTCTTTCTTGAGAGTGCATCTGCAACAACATTAAGCTTTCCTTTTTTGTAGATTATTTCAAAGTCATAACCCAACATCTTTGTGACCCATTTTTGCTACTCTTCTGAAGATAGTCTTTGTTTCAAAAAGTGTTTAAGACTATCATGATCAGTTTTTACCTTGAAGTGTCTTCCCATTAGGTAAGTTCGCCATTTCTTTAGTGCATGCAGTATTGCTAACATTTCCTTCTCATAAATAGGTTTCTGTAAATACTTTCCTTTGATTGGACGACTTTCAAAAGCAATGGGTCTTCCTTCTTGCATTAAAATAGCATCAATTCCATTTCCTGAGGCATCACATTCCACAATAAAGGTTTTTGTGAAGTCTGGCGTAGCTAAGACCGGTGCTAGGCACATTGCCTCTTTAAAATGTTCAAAGGCCTTAGTTGCTTCAGGAGTCCATGAAAATGCATCTTTCTTCAATAATGTTGTTAGAGGTGCTGCTATTCTCCCATAATTCTTAACAAACATGCGATAATACCCTGTTAACCCGAGAAATCCTCGCAACTGCTTTATGGTTGTGGGGACTTTCCATTCCTTAATGGCTTTAATTTTGTTAGGGTCTACTTTAACACCCTCGTGAGATATAATATGACCCAGATATTCCACCTCTTGTACTCCAAAGAAACATTTGGATGTTTTTGAATATAATTGTTTCTCTTGCAATAGTTTGAGCACCCTGTCAACATGTTGAACATGATCCTTCCAAGACCTGCTGTAGATTAGTATATCATCAAAAAATACTAGCACAAATTTTCTAAGGAAGGGTTTGAAATGGAATTCATCAACCCTTGAAATGTAGAAGGTGCATTGGTAAGGCCAAAAGGCATGACCAAAAATTCATAATGACCCTCATGACTTCGAAATGCTGTTTTTGGAATATCTTCAGTCTTCATTCTAATTTGATGATATCCTGAACGAAGATCCAACTTGGTAAAATAAATTGCTCCATGTAATTCATCCAATAATTCATCAATCACAGGAATGGGAAATTTATCTTTAATGGTGAGCTTATTGAGCTCACTATAATCCAGACACATGCGCCATGATCCATCCTTCTTGTGTACCAATACTACAGGAGCAGAGAAAGAACTTTGACTAGGTTGAATTATACTCGCCTCTAACATTTCTGCAATCATACATTCAATTTCGCTCTTTTGGACATAAGGATATCTATAAGGCTTTATGTTTGGAGGAACACTTCTTGGAATCAAATGAATAGCATGATCATGATCACGAATAGGTGGGAGTCCTTTGGGAGTTTCAAACACCTTGGAATGATTGTCCGATACTTTTTGGAGATCTGCAGAAATAGATTATTTTGACGTTGGAACTTCTAGGGAGAATAATTGTGCAATTATGCCTCGTTGTTCTTTCTTTAGAAGATTTTTCATGACATTAGAGATTATTATCTTTCCTGGCTTCCCTGCAATATCCCGTAATTCGACTTCCTTTCCTTCTGAAAAAAAATTCAAGAAACATTCTTGAAAATTAAAAGCTACCATCCCTAAAGATTGTAACCATTTTACTCCTAGTACAACATCAACACCTCCCATAGGAATGGAAAGAATTGGACTATTCAATACATATTACCCCATCATTAGCTTGATATTATGGCATTTTCTAGAGCAATTTATAGTTCCTCCATTTGCAACCATCACTTGACATTCTGGTGCTGGGTATAGGAAACAATTCAATTTCTTGGCTACCTTACAATGAATAAAATTATGGGTACTACCTGAATCAATTAACACTATTACCTTTTTCTTCTTGATATGTCCTTCTATATTGAGAGTTTGAAGAGTGGTAACTCCTACCAATGCATTACGCTATATGGTCGGACTCATTTCTTCCTCTTCTAGGGTTGGTTCGTGGTGTATATCCTCTTCTTTTGAAGATTATTTTTCATTTTCTTCTTCCTCTTCAAAATCTATGTAAAATAGTTTCTTCTCAGCACACTTATGACCTTTAGTTTATTTTCTATCACAACTGTAGAAAATCCATTTTTCTCTTTTTTCTTCCAATTTTTGTGGTTTCAACCTTGTAGGTTGTGTAAATCTAGGAGTAGCAACACTTCCCTCTTTATAAGTGAGTGGTAGGCTTCCTTGTCGCCATAATTTTACATTCAATTGTTCTGGCCAACCTGAATGCATTCTCCAATGAATCAGGTTCTAAAATGTGAACTTCATGTTGGATGTTATCCTTTAAAGTACCTATGAAGAGATCAATAATGTGTTCCTCTGAGATATCAGTTACCCTTATATTCAATTTTTGGAAGTCATCAATGTGCTCCCCCACTGAACCCTTTTGTTTGATATTTATCAATTGGCTAAAGAAGATGTTGGTCTTTATATCCTCATAATGTGTTATCATTTCCTCCGTAAAAATGGACCAAGTAATAATTTTTTTACGGGAGAAAAGCCATCGATACCATACAAATGTATTTTTTTCTAAATGTAAAGTTGTAATGCGTACCTTTTGTGTGTTTTACACATTATGGAGATCAAAATATTGCTCCATCTGTAGTATGCATGTTACATGATCCTTTCCAACAAACTTCCTCATGTCCATTTTTGGAATATGGTGGTTCTTTGCACCAACATCAGAGTTTATGAAATCACGATCAACATTTATTTTGTTCTCATCATGAGTTTCCTCTACTATATTTTCACCATTAGGAAACATTTCTTGTATCAACTTTGTCAAACCTTCCCTATCTGATTTTAGATCATTCTTCATGTTTTCCATCTTAGATTCTATGTCAGCTTCCATGCCATCCATCTCAGCTACTATGCCATTCTTCAAACTATCCATCTTAGATTCCACGCCTTTCTTCAAACCATCCATCTTAGTTTTCACATCTTTCTTCAAAACTTTCATGTCATTTTTTGTTGCATTTTGTGAGAGAGAAATTTTTTGCACTTGCTCTTGTAATTTTGATATGTCATGTTGCCATTCTTTATCTTCATGAGTCATATTAGAGCCTTATAAAAGCTTAATGGGTGTTGAATTCTTTTTATGGGCCATTTTATAATTCTAATACTAATAAATATTCTACAATATGCCCTTGGAATCAAGACAACTTGATTATTCAAACAAGACTTATGCAATTCAGAAAAGAAAAATACACACCTTTTACTTGATTTTAAAGAGCTTGATATTGAAATTGAATTATCTCTATAATTTCGGATCTTGAATATCTGAAATTCGGCCCTGTAGTAGCCCTTTGAAGCTTCTTTCAAATGCCACAGGTCTGACCTGATTTAGATTCTTCAAGGCAAAGTTATGTCCAGTCTCCCACAATGACCCAATTATGGACTCATTCAGTAGAGCGAACTTGTATGACTTTCCACGTGTCAATGTTTCCTCCTTTGGCTTTGAAATTTATAGATAGTAAACTACAGTCCGTGTAATTTCATCCACTTTTTACATCATTCCAATCCGATGCTCAAAGAGAGAGAGAGTTATGAATATTTTCCCACGATAAGCTCTTTGGGATGAAATTCAGGAGCCTGAAAAATCCCTAACTTCCACAGACCATAGCTCTGAAAATATTATGAACTAAGCTCTGAAAGCTTGCGACAATGTTCCTTTGGATTTCAGCTTCGCTCTCTAAAAATTTCTGCTTATGAACCTTCGTAGAAAAAAGATTAAAGAGAAAATGCCACGATGACCTTTTTAGGTTAAATTCAGGAGCCTGAAAAAATACCTAACTTCCACAGATCATATCTCCGAAAATATTGTGAACAAAGCTCTGAAATTTTGCAACGATGTTCCTTAGGATTTTGGCTTCGCACTTTAAAAATTTCAGCTTCTGAGTCTTCATAGAAAAAAAGGTATAGCAAAAATTCCACAATGACTTGTTTGGATCAGAAAAACCCTAGAATCCAAAGCTCGGGTACCAAATGTTGTGAAACCAGCTCCAAAAATAGAAGAAAAGAGATATAAACGCCTTAGAAATAAGCCACTTTGAGGGGTAAACCTCCAATACATTACATGAATGAACAATTCTTGGATGATACAAATTATAAAACCTCCTTTCTATATATAGGAGTCCATGGGGCCACAATGTAATCCTAGCTGACCAAACAATAATAATTTAAGGGCACAATAATAACAATATGGATGTTAGAGGGGTAAAATAATAACAATAAGGGGGTTACACTAACAACAATAAGGAACTCTACTAGTAATATAGGTACCTAATGGAATGTGAATTGAATTCAAGCCAATTTATGAAATTTGAGCTTATTTTGTTCCTCATGTGGCAAAATTTATAGTTGTCACAAAGTTCAGATAGGAAACTTTTCCACTATTCCCATTGTTTTCTGTCCTCCCTCCTTTTAAATCTCTCTCTAGTCATTTTTATAGATACTTCATGACCACACTTAGTATAATAATGATACAATAAAAGAAACTTTCTCCTTTACTAATCAAATAGAAATACTGTTTTTTTTTTTTGGAAAACCTCATGGGGAAACCCAAGAGATGCTTCCCTACGTTCTTGTACAATAGCAACGGTAAAACAAATTATTTTCATTTGGTTTCTAAAATAATGTCAGTCACCCAACTCAATGAGATGGATGAGAATATTAATAAGTGACCTTCGTGTGTAGCAGTGTGGCTGGATGTATGCCAGAGAACAGCAATGGATGTGCCAATCACACCATGGATGGAAAATGAGGATCCCATAAAAGAAAGACTATGGAAATAATTTCAGGTCCATATTTAAATTTCCTCCCATGTTATTCATAGTGGTATGATGTCCACATTTTCCTTACAGCTCCTAAATAGTACACCATTGGTAGCAGCCTAAATATTGTTGATACCAGTGCAACAATTCTTATTGTTAGACATGCAGAATAACCAGTCATACCCAGGGCTAGTGTAGGCGATGTGGGTCCATATTTCAGAGGTTTATGTATGGTTGGGAAATCATAAGCTCCCCAGAGAGCTATTTGAGAAAGACACAACCCTCCACATCAATAGGAATAAATTTTACATCAAATATGGGCATCTGGAAATGTTGGAAGGTATATACCTGACTTGTAGCCAGATTATTCACATTACAGGGGACTAATTTATGTGAAATTTTCAATGTTAAAAGTAGCCTTGGCCTAATTTAGCAATACATAGAACCACAAAAGCCAAAGAATTTGCAGTGTATAAGGTCATATAATTGCAATATTTACATCATAGTACACCTAAAATGGTACCTATCCTACTTGTCTGCTAGAAAAGGACTCAATGGTACCTATCCTACTTTATTAATATATTACTTTCATTCTCTTTGTAGCAGACATAATTTTATCTTGTATATTGCCATAGGTTTCATACTACCTATATTTCATTTGATTCTATTAATATATTAAGCGTAAGTATCCCTTATTCACCATGCCTATATTTTTTATTTTTTCCCAATGAAAACTTCACAATGAAATTCAAGGGTTTTTTCCCCACATTTGAGGATGACACCCCTAGTAAACTGATTGGTATAAAAAATAACCAAGTGCCTAGCAACCTTGCTGATAGGTGGTTGAGAGAGTCCCTTGGGCTAGCAGCTACATCAATAACTTCTCCTATAGGAGGACTACGCTCTGTCAAAAAAATAAAACCAATGGTCAACTGTCTGATGGACAAAACAGACACAAATAAAATGGTAGTTCATTGACAATTAATACATAAATTTTTATTTAAATACCAATTGAAAGCAACTTTTGGAAATGGGTAGTTGCTTTAAGCTGCAGGTTAGGTTCATCAGACCATACTCCTACAACCATAGCAGGAAGACTCTCCATCTACAAAAAATAAAAAAGTAATAAAAAAAGGAAACAAAATGTCAAATAAGGTCATCATAGATGCCACGACATAGTTTTACATATTCCTCTAAGCCAAATGAAGCACCTAAACTGTCAGAAACCTAGTGAATTGACTATGGCTCAAAGTTTTTACTGAAAATTAAAAATTAGTTTTAGCATTCACTAGATACATAAAGGAACCTCTCAAATGTTTATAAATTGGTGGATCTACCAAATTTTAAATTTAATCTACTGATAAGTTTAGATTTGATATCATAGGAGTAACCATAGACTTACAATCCATCCTCTGAAATCTCATATGAATCTTGATTACATACTTACACTGTCTAAGGAAGGCCTTCTCTAGAGCCTTGGCTCAAGAAACAATTCATAAAGCTAATTTCATTCATATTGAATTGAGGTGCTAGCTATGTCTAGAAAAATGCATGTTGCATGCCTGAAAAAGCCTCGGAAGACAACCATGCATTGTAATAGAGATTTACAATCGTAGATGGTGCCAAATATCATCTTAATAACGTATTTAGGAAGGCGATCGAACAAATATGGTTGTGTGTCTTCCGTCTTCACTGTACTTCAAGACATTCAATAAAATATAAGTGAGATCATCAATCAACTCTTGCAAAAAAACCTTAAAAATATCCATTCTGAATTGTTTAAGTTGAACGTCAAAATACCACTTTAAAGTCTTAGGCAGAGATACACACATACCCCATGCTATACAATATAAATAGGGAAAAAATAGGTAAAATTTGAAAGCCTATAAAATTAAATCAACAACTTTCCAGCTTGTAATACCATCTTAATCATATTCTTCAGCATTATTGCAAACCAATGCATCATCTTCATCTCTACGAATCAAAAATGAGGTCCAACCTGCATAACAAACACAAAAAATTAACCTTTAGCAACAAAAGTAATTTCATATTATTTATTCTGTGATAGCCTGTTTATAATGTAGCAATGATACCAACGAAGAAATGGTAAGAGGTTATCATGGTTTAATGTAGACTCTCTGACCCAAAGCTGACACAATCTCCTTGGGGCTCAGTTTGCATCATGTCAATATTATCTGTAGCCTCAAACGTAGAAACCAAAGTTAATAGAAACGTTTTTGAAAATAAATATAATAAACATAATAAATACGCTTAACGAAAAGTATCGATACCTATGTCATGACTAGAACTTGAGCAGTAATAATCTCTTCTGGCAGCCCTTGAAATGTATCACATACTTGAAAATTCAATAATTTTAAGAGCCACACCATATAAAATTATGTTCATATTAAAGTCACTTTCAATTTAACGTAAATATCTAGATAGATAATACATGTGAGACCAATGGAACATATGAAGATATCATGTCTTCGGGAAGCCCTTCATGTGTAGCACTAACTTGAAAATTCCATAATGTTTTTTTTTCTGAATAGGACTAATTCTATTAAGAAAAAACATATGGTACAATTAGAGCTTGCATGAAAGCAAAGCTATATAGTAGCGGAGCCGGAAATGATAGACTATCAACCTCGGTCCCAAAGAGAAACTACGGCATTAGCAAAAGATAACAAGGAGAACATAAAATAGAAAGCTAGACTAAGGAGTTGACCCAGAGTGGGTGGAATCTTCCATTCGACATTTTTTCCCTTTCTTCTTACTGACTTTGACCTAGCCATTGTGACCTGGCTCGATAGGAACCACTTGCAAACTACTGTGCGCTAATGGAGGAGTTTCCTTGTCTGAATCGGAGGAAGAAGACTCATGAGTGCATTTTTGAAAAGTCAGAGGCGCTGAAAGATCCTTGGGGCGGGCTGAGGGTGTGTCCTTTGGGTGTTCCAGATTTTCCCCTTCCACTTCAATATCTTCCTCATCAGAGCTAGAGGAGTCTAAGTCATCCATAAGGGGTCTATCACATGGTTTCCAACTCTTAGATTTGTATTTACGATAGCTGTTCTTCCTCTTGTCGGGGAACGTTGCACAAGTATTCTGGAGATGCCCTATCTGATGGAAATTGCGAGTCCTAAAGGCAGTGTTCTCATAGTCCAAGGTTTGCATCCAAAGAAAGTCCCAAATATTGAGGTTGATCTGATTAGGTAGCCCTTTACTAATGTCTATTTCCGCGCATATTCTGCCAAAAGTGTATACGCCTTTCTCCCCCCTTGAGGTATCTGTTGCCAGGAAGCAGCCTAAGGTGTCCCCAATCCCTTGAAAGACAAAAAAATTCCATAGATGCGCAGGGAGGTTTTGAAGCTAAACCCAAATGGGAAGTTTGGTGATAACAGCTGAAAAGGGGTCAAAATATGGTAACCAAGGGGTGATGAATAGTCCTGTTGATCCCCAGAACCAAGGGCCTCCTGTTAAGGCTTTATTTTAATCTTCATTGAAAACAAAGGCTATAATAAAGAAGCCTTTCGAGCATAATAAGACCCTGCTGTTGTTGGTCCAGTTGAAGTGGATCCATTAATATAAGTCAGCAGTACAGGGCCATATGCCATTAAATCTGCAGATGGTGGTTGTTTCTGCAAACGTCTGATATTGATCATCCAGAGATGGATGATTGATTTAAATGGAGGGGGTTTCTTCCATTTTTTCCACCAAGAAAGGCTTGGGAGCCTCAGCTGGCTGGGTAGGCTTCTTGGAAGGTTGTGCATGAACTGCATCTTTATAGGAGAAAGTAGGAACTGAGGAGGTCTGCCCAGATGCTCCTCCTTGCAGAGGTAGGGTAAACATAACTAAAGCATCTCTTTCAATACTGTAATAAGACAAGGGCATAGGGTATTCAAGCTGTTTACCTTCGTAGGTCAATATCTAAAGAACTGAGGGCATACCCAGCCCGAGTTCAAGATCTTGCCGGACGTCATGCACCAGATCTGAAGCACGCACCCAGAGCAACAACGTTTTGCCAGAGAGAAGTAGGATTTGAATATGAAATCTAGGAATTTTTTCATAGAGAAATGCTACCTCAGCTTCCCATTCGTTTAGATCCATGAGGTCATGCTGTGTTATGGCCTCTGTTGTGGAGGAGGCCCTTATTTCTTGGGCTTCCTTACTGCCTGGGGCGGCCGCTACTAGCTTTTCTACAGAGGTGATTATAAAAGTTATTGTGGGAGCAGAACGCTTTCCCCAGCCATTGCTAATAGCTCTTTCGGTGGAAGAGTGGTGGTTGGGATCTTGAGTCTTGAGCTCTGAGCAGAAGGGGATAGTCGCGATAATCTCAAGAGCATCGTTTGAATGGGAAGCAATGGCGGCCGTGAACGCATTTAGAGCAAGAGCGGTATCAACTGCGGCAGAGCTGAGAGAAGCAACCATGTCGGTGGTAGCAAGGATTGCAGAACCCTAGCTCGTGAAAAAGAAAATTCCATAATGTTAAGACTCATACCATATAAAATTATGTGACATGAATTGATTTTCAATTTGAAGTAAAAAAATATAGATAGATAGTAATGAATGTGGCACCTGTACATGATAATGTCCATGATATACAAAATTATGATCAGGGGCAAAGCAATGTTTTTCTAAGAATGTTTTAAACTCCATAACTTAAATAAATATATTGGCGTAAGTTTTTGGAGACTAAATGTATATACACCAAAAAAAAATGTTACATGCACTCTAGCTCATCTTATAAATGCGTATTTTAAAATAAATCAAAACATGCTTTTACATACCTCACCTATGGTGTGAATTTGTTGTCTAATGGCTCACTCATAGTGGTCTCTACAGGAGGATGCATACTCCAGAAGCTCATCTCGCTCCATATCCCTCAACACATCATCTGGAATACTCACAAATGAACAAACTCTTACACTGATGAAGGTTAGCTTGTCCCTAAGCCGACTTCCACCCCTCCTAAAGTAGTTGCAATATGTTCTTATATATTCTGCCTCATCTGTGATGCAACACTGGTGATAAGGGCTAACTCCTTTTGAAGTGTAACTACCCTAGGTGGTCGAGGTGCTAAACGAGGTGCTGGAGGCCTAAACCCAACATCTTGCATAGCATCAGGTTGTTCATATGTATGAACATTTTCACCTCCATAGAATTTGGACCCCATATCTGTATAGTTAGGGTTCATGTGCTCTCGGAATTGAGCATACAAAATATTAACAAAATATTGTGGCACCTCATAATTATTTGGGAAATTCCCATATGCACACAGGAAGTTTTCATAAATATAAGGTGGAATATTGGGATCATTTAATATTGCAATCTTCAGACATTTTTTGTCTTTAGGCCACAAGTCAAATAGTGACAAGGCCATTTCTTTAGTGACCCTACTTTTAACTTCATCGTAGGAGTGGATACCAATCAATGACGTTCTCCTGCTACGCATCATGTAAAAAAAAACTTGGTTGATGGTCTAACCCCAAGATAAGTCTTTATCAAACTCTCCAAATTGTGCAAAAGAATTCGGAGACAATCTCGACTAGGGGTAGAGAGATTACAACTTTGCAATTCATTGCGCAATTTTGTGGAATTATCCCTCATCCCATCAACAGTAAGTAAGGAGATGGTATCTTCCTAAGTCATCTCCTCAGGAATATCACCGGGATTGGTGTAAAGGGGATCATAGCTTGGATTTCGAACAAACTCATGAACCCTACGACCTCTCCCCCTAGGAGGGCGATGACCACCACTTGTAATATCATAAATTATTGCACATATTAAAAATAAAATAATTTATAAGGAAAATTTGTATTTAAAAATCTTTTTTGGTCATTTCAAAATACCTCGTGGAAAAACTATCTCATTCTCTTTGTTCATACTAGGATTGTTCCCTTCCAAGGAATGAAGGTCTCTACTAGCCAATGTACAAAACATTAAATTGTTTCATAACAGAAGTATGTGAGACACACAATAAGTTTCACATTAAGCATATATCAAACAATAAATTTTCCTTCATATTTTACCTGAATGAGAACTATCTAAGTGTGGGATGGATGCCACAGGCTGAGACATTGTTCTCCTTTGTCCCTCACCAGCAATAGGGCCAACCCCAAATCCTACATTTTCACCTATGGATCATAATGTTTTCAAATTAAACAAATGTCATTTGAAAAAAAAATCCACTTGTTCAACATTGAATATGACGTGAAATTGAACATTTTAACTAGCAATTGATCTAATGTGTGCCTATACCATGTATAATATACCCGTCAGAATAGGCTCTATGAAATCGGGGAAAAATGGGAATAGGTCTATGAGGCTCCTCTTGTTCGATTTGGTGTCTGGGCACACAAGTCATATCAGTGCGTCCACCTGTGCAGGATAAAAAAACTTCACATTAATCAATTCTTCACAACGAACAATAAATATAACCTACTTGAGAACATGACATAACTAAACCACCAATGTACCTGATAATCCTCCTCTCATGGAGGGGTATCTGGAGGGCTCGCCTAATGCCATTTTTGCTATAGTATCAAATCAAATTTCTGCCCCTCATAAATAAATTAGAAAAAAAATTATCAGTCGAAAATCATGTCATCAACCAATGGATAATAGGTACTATAACACCTTGAAATACAAGGGCTCGACAATAGTACATGGCATAATATCTCATGGAACTAGCTAACGTGCACCAAACGTTCCTCCAGTTGTACAACTTGACTCAAATTTTTAATGACTCTCACATGTGGAATCAATCTTAACATTTCTATTGAGATTATTCTAAAAAGTGTTTACACTATTGGAGAAGAGAAATTACGAGGAAAGTAGAGATGATTATTTTGAATCCTAAATTATTTGTTTCCAATGTTGTTGCAAAATTATGGAGGATTTCATGAGATTATGAATAGAGTTTTGATGTTAATTTTTTGTATTGAATGTACATTTTCCCGCTACTACATTTTTCATCAAGTAGACGAGTTTTAAGACCAATATTGACATTCCCCAACTTGGTAGACATAATTCCTTGGGAATCTATATGGATTCATTATATGAAAATTTATCTCAACCCTTGAAAAATGTGTGGAAATTGTCTTTGTGCTTATTTGCATTAAAGTGATCATACAACCAACTTGTGATGTTGTTCCTTTGGTATTGCTAAACTACCCTAGAAGCTTGTTACACAGTAATTTGTCACCGTCCCTACCATTCCCCGTCCCGCACAATGGAGGACCCATTTTGTGACCTATGAACATTGTCATGCCTTGAAAAGATCATCAATGCATTCCTCTAAGCATGAGCTTCATTTTCCCTTGAGACATCTCCTTGCAAAAATCATGGAAAACATCCCTTTTGGCATTGGCGCGGGCAGGCAGTTCAGTACTCGCGCCAATGGGGAAAATCCTGCAAAGAGGTCGCGCCAACTGGCGCTCTGTCATAGAGAAGTAGTCGCGCCACCCAATTTAGGGACTGTTTTTTAAATAAATATGGCGGAAGTTGAGTTCGATCTCCCATTAGTGGACCGGACTATGCGGTTGGGAGGGTTTAGGCACGAGAGTTCTATGGAGGGGAAGTGGTTTTGCTGCCTCCCATGGAACCTTCCTTGTTGATAGGGCCAATCCTGTGTCGAGGATCCCAACTCCTCCCCTTCCCCATCTGTTAATCTTGCTCCAATCCCATGGCAAGCTAGTCTTCGATAGTGCCTAAGCACAGATCTCCTCTATACCGAAACCTTTGTCTGTGAGAATCCTCTCACCATAAAAGGCCGACTCAAGTAAGGAGACCATCGTCGAGAGACTCCGGAGGGGTTTTACCTTTTCTTGGCGAGCTTTGCGAGACGTGGACGACTGGAGACCCATCCGAAAGAGACCGCGACGTCAGAACTTGGTTGCAATCTCTCTTCGTTTGTTATTTAATAGATGATTACGATTATGGTTCCACTCTTTTTTCCATCATGTTAATGTGAGTAACATCCTTTCTGACTGATGTTTAGTTACGTATGCCGGATTTTATGCTTGTATCTGTTTGTTTCTTCCATGTGCAGGTGTTCATGGCGGGGTCGTGGAGGATTGTGATCTGCCATGGCTGAAGGACGGGGGCATCTTCTTCTTCAGATCTAGCGTTGGAATCCAGGTAGGCTCTTATCCCAAGTCTTTCATTCGTAACTAGGAGCTTGCGTCATAGCATTGTTTGTTTGTTGCTAGACCCCTGCTGGGCTAGTAGGGATCGCCTCTGTCAGCAGAGGGGATTTACCTCCTCAACAAATTGGCGACTCCGCTGGGGATCGTCCGGTTTTCCTTGTCCCGTTTATGATTGGTTCGCTTTGATTGATTTATGTTTTCTGCACTTGATGAACATGCAGTTAGGTTCTTTTTCTTTGTACCAGTTTGCCCACGCACGTTGATAAGCACGGAGTAGCTTGTTTAATTTTTGGTAGAAACTCGTAGATTTACTTAACAGCAATTCGTGCCAATGTTACACGTTGCCTTCATCGACCAGCAGTGCTTTACGAGCGCCGATTTCACCATACAGTCGTACCACCCATGAGTTTGGAATTCTATGTTTTGAGCTCTGAATTTGATGGTGTTTTTCTTTAACGATTTTCCATTTTGCCCTCGGTCTATTTTGATCTCTTGTTGAGAATTCACCTCTGTCCTTTGGTTGTTTGATTTTATCTACCGATTTCACGTTTTAAGCCCTAGGGCATCTAGTGGCTTAGTGTATCGAGCCCTCCTTGGGAGTTTTGGTGTTTTGATTGTCCTGTCAACTATCTGATTGATTCTCCGCATCCTCTAAGTAGTTGTTCATTGTTTTGTTACGATTTTTGGGTGATTGTTCATTCCTTCATTCGAAATTCGTTTGGTCTTGCCTTGGACCTAGATCACACGGTCCATTGGAAGCTTTTGAGTCTTTTCTTTGTTTTGAGAGACTTTGGTCGATTTGGGGATCTGATTGCTTGTGTTGTTGAGTGTTTGCTTGTTTCGCTCTTTTGAATATCGTTTCTCAAGTTGTTCCATTTGTTTTCAAGTTTGTTTAGTGCATATTAGCTATTAAACATTGAAAATCAAAAAAATAAAAAAATCTCTTTTTCTTTTGTTGATTAGTGCAAATTGTGATCTTTTCCATCTTGCTAGTGATTAGTGTTTTGAATGAAAAGTTTTCAATTGCATTAGTTGCATTAGAGATCTCATTGTTTGTCTTCCGTTCATTTCGTTTGTGTAAAAGCTCTCAACTCTTCTTAAACTAGTTTTCATCGAACGAAATGTTGCACTGTGGCATATAGTTTTGCATTTAGGAGTCTTTAAGACACTACATACGATAGGGCCTGAAAATTGAAACTTAATTGAAGATCAACTGTAAAATTTATTCAATTAACCTAAGGCAACATTGGAACTTAACGAAACATATTTAGAAGGTCTAGGCTAGAGACGTGTTCCGGCGTCGTTAAACCTAGCAGCTGTCGTTCGCCTGTTGGCTTTAGACGGCGCTAGTACGGACTTGCGCTCCCCGTACCGTCGCGTATATAAAGGGAGATCCCTCTAGGTTTTCAATCCTTTATCCACAGGAAGCCGAGTCTGCCGCCCTATACCCGTGATACACCGAACACAGCATTCGGGGAGACTACCTGCACGTACGGAAAGTCCTTGGTCGATTTCTGTTTCATTTTTGAAACCAAGGTGTATATTGCAGTTCGCGGATATTTGGTACACCCTTTGTGCCTAGTTTTTCCTGAGCAGTCATTTGGTCTTTTCTGACTCCCTAAACTTGAAAAGACCGTCAAGCACTTGTCCTTTCACGCTTGTGTCAACTCTAAAAGAGATAGAGTCATCTTTTTATCGTTTCTCGACTCTTAAAATATGAAACGGTAGAATTTCTTACTTTCCAATGTGGTAAAATTAATCGCCCACGATTACACACCCGTTTAGACATTGCTTGTTGACCGTTTGATCATGTGTCTTAACTCGTTTTCAGCCCGTGTGTGGTTTTGAGTTTGATGGCAACTTTTCCAGAGTTCACCAACCAAGGAATCCCCTCAGAAGGGAATCCTGGTCATTTTCCTCCTTTTGGAAATATTGGTGCTCCTTACATGGCGACGTTGTCCCTTCCTGGATTAACGGTTGGGTTGCCTGTTTGGTTGTTCTCAACCTCTGTAGTTCCGAACGTCTCCACTACTGTTCAATCAGTTCCTCTGACGGAACAACATCATGTTGATTCCAAGGTGGACCTCTCCCCTTCTTCGCCTGTTTCTGCGTCCTCCTCTTCTACTTCGCCTGGTGAAAGTCTGGATTCAAGTAACCAAGTGGCTAAGAAGAAGAAGAAGAAGACAAAGAAGAAGAAGTCCGATAAACGAGAGGCTAAAAGTGCAGCCACTGTTTCTGAAATATCTCCTCTTGACAAACCTTCCAACCCTCCACGGAAAGTCAAGTTCCCTTGCCTGTTGTGCACGGGAGACCATCTTCTTCGAGACTGCCCTGGCATCCCCAAGGTGCTCGAAGCATGGTCTGATGGCCATCCGCCGTTGCCTTTGACTTCCGGGAGCCAAGTTGGGGGCACGTCTTCAGCTGCTGTTGATAAGAATTCTAAGAAGCAGGGTAAGATCACCAATCCCTGTAAGTTGTGTGAAGGGCACCATGCCATTCACCTTTGTCCTTATATGGATGAAGCCAAGAAAGTCTTGGACAACCCAGTCGGTTCTACACCATGCCTTCCACTTGGTTATAATCGGCTTTCTTTGAGTCCTCCGCTAGCTGATCTTACGATTAGTCAAGGGTCATCCTTGGTCGGTCCCACTCCCCCAGAAATTAAAATTCACGAATCCGTCCCTGACCAACCATTGGTTGTAGGATCGGTTGAACTGGCCCCGTCCACGGTGCACCAGGTCTTTTCTGTCGAGAGTGGACCTCACACCCCCCATGTCCTTCTGATTTCTTCAGATTCTTCAGACTTGGAGAAAGATTCTCCTGTCCCTGTACTTCAAGAAGCTGCTCCTCTGCCTCCCAAGATGGAGGCTACGAAGGATATTCCTCCCGCCTTCGAGATGGAGGTCATGGAGGAGGCTTTTGATTCCGTAACATCAGGGGAAGGCCTTCGCATTTCAATGGTAGCCCCTCCGAGTAGTTTGGTCGCTTTGTTTGACTGGAATCGATTTGCAGGATTTCGCCTTCCGTCTTATGTGCCTTTCGAGATCACAGTACAGGCTCTTGGTCTGGTTGTACCCAGCACCATTATAAACGAAGGTGCCTCTGTTAGTATCCTGTTTTCAACTACCTGGCAAGCTTTCGGTTCGCCGCTGCTTGCGCCCGTTACACAGAATCTGTTGACATTCAATAGAAGAACGAGTCAACCGTTGGGGTTCCTTCCAAGGTTACCTGTTACTTTGGGAGGTAAAACCGTCCATATGGACGTGATGGTCGTTCCAGGCCCCTTGGATTTCAATCTGCTCCTGGGGCACGATTACACCTATGCCATGGGAGCGCTCGTCTCCTCCCTCTTTCGTGTGGTCTGTTTTCCGCATGAAGGAAGGATTGTGACCATTGATCAGCTTTCGTTCTTTGGTCCTAATGTGGCAGCTGGTCCGCCATCACCCCCTCCCAGTTTTTATTCACCTGTTGTATCTGCCCCACCGTAGGTCAACTACGTGTCTACCTACCCTGTGCCCGTACTCAGTGAAGACGCCGTCGTGCATAGTGTACTGGGCGCATTGGGTCCTGACTTCCAGGATGTTTTCCTTCCATCGAAAGTGGAACTCTTGGAAGCACCGCCTTCTTGTTCATTTTGATGTAAGTTGGTTAGAGCACGGTTTCTTCCCTGTGTCAAGCTCTTTAAAAAATGAAATCAGGTTGTCGGAGCAGAGTTCCTTGTCTTGTGTCAAGCTCCTTAAACCATGAAACAAGGTGTTCTGAGGATAGTTCTTTTAATGTGTCAACCTCATTAAAACAATGAAACACGTTCCTGTTCAATTCGAGTCTTTGTTTAGATCTCGTAAAATCCCAGTCGAGTCTTTCTTGATCTTGTAACTTGAACCTTCACTCCATCTGCCTTTCATATGGACTGAAGCTTGGGGGGCATGTACCTCGAATTGAGTCACCATGCTGGGGGCATGCTTAATTTTTCAAGCATAGTTTGTTTCCGTTTCAAGCTTCTATAAAAATGAAACCGGTTTCAAGCATAGTTTATCTTTGTTTCAAGCTTGTGTAAAAATGAAACCAACTTCAAGCAGAGTTTCCTGATTTCAAGCTTGTGTAAAAATGAAACCTTGCCCATTTTACCTCTTGTGATTGCCATTTTATCAGCCTGTTTTGCCAGATGAGCCTTGGTTTTCTCACTCCATCGTCACTATCTGTTTTGCCGATCATATGCCTTCACTTGGTTGTTACCCGTTCCTGAGGAACTGCTGCGTTGAGTGGTCTTGTTAGCCAGCCTCTTGACCTTTATCTTGTTTTGAGTAGTTCCATCATTACCGGAACCAGTTGCTTCCCTTTATACCACTCGTTCCTCCAGGAGGAGTCAACTTTCAGCTCTTTTCTGACTCTCTAAACATGAAAAGATTGCCGAGGCCCTTGTCGTTTCGATCTCGTTAAATTGGACACGAATCAACATCCACCCAGTATAAGTTTAACCCTTTTTCGGGCTGGGATGGATTGATTACGAAAAAGGAATACCCTAGCCTATCGCGACTAGGAGGTTTTCCCGGATATTGTTTTCTACCTTTTCGGATATGGGGAACTATTTACGAAAAGGGACCTGTGGAGTTTTCTTTTCAGCTGTCTTTTCAAACTCTCTAAACATGAAAAGACGCCGAGTTCTTCCTTTGTCAGACTCGTTAAAACCTGATGACATCGGATTTAGTCGAAATGACGTTCTCCGAGTTTCTCCTTCCTAGAACTTGTTAAATGCACTAGGATGGATTCGCCCGAAGGGCGGACTTATATCACAAGCATATGCTATCCCCTTCAAGCTTGTTATCAAAAATAATTGGGGTACTCGCCAGAAATGGTGGGGGAAAAATGGAACCATCGTCGTTGTCGTCGGCGGTATGTCGCTCTTGAACATGGCACTTGTCTGCATTCGTGTCGGGTTGGGGACATCTCATCTCGTTGCTTCACTTTGCTTCCATGGGTTTGGGTAATCTCTTTTGACCTCTCATCTGTTCACTTCCTCGTCACCATGACCTCTGATCCGTTGATGTCAAATACTGCCAAGTCCATTGTCGTGTCGTTCATGTGTTCAAGAGAAGTTGGCCTCTGCAAATATCAACCTTCCTTTGTTTCTCATACGATCCTGATTCACAACAAAACATCATGTTCCTCTGTCTCGTGTCGATGATGTGGGAATCATTATGGCCCACCTTCGATCAAGGTCACTTCCTGTCGACATCAACTCATTATCCGGGAAGTTGGTCTAGAGACTCCTTATGGTACCTTAGAGCCTGCATGCCTCAATGGCAGGTTCGTCGCATTCGACGAGAGGTTTACATCATTGGCCTCCGATCGAGTGATTCTGCGGGTGTTCGACGTCAGTTCATTTATTCGCACGCCGTAGATTGTACCTGTATTACCTTGGGGACCATTGTCATTATTGGTGGTTTCTCTCGCGTCGGTTAACAACTTTCATCATTGGCTGGTAATCCGACGATGTTCTTGCATGTTCGACCTCAGCTCACATATTCACATGCACGAACTTGTACTTTGTTGGGTCGAGATGGAGCGCAAGACCCTGGATTGTGTCTGTTGTAATCCAGGCTGCGATTGTGGATTATTATCATTATGTACATGACTCACTGATTGGATGGCTGCGACCATACCTGAGTCTATTTATTGATCTTAGTTGGATGGCTGCGCCCATACCCTGGATCCGGATTATAGCATACTCTGTTTCAGATGGCTGCGTCCATACCACTTATACATCATGTACTTGAGATATCAGTTGTATCTTTCTGCGCAGGTTTTCCGACGGCGGGCCTTCAGTTGAACATGTTCTCGTAAAGCATTTCACCCCTCTCTCTCTCGGGCCTCATACTTTAGGGGGCATATGTTACACAGTAATTTGTCACCGTCCCTACCATTCCCCGTCCCGCACAATGGAGGACCCATTTTGTGACCTGTGAACATTGTCATGCCTTGAAAACATCATCAATGCATTCCTCTAAGCATGAGCTTCATTTTCCCTTGAGACATCTCCTTGCAAAAATCATGGAAAACATCCCTTTTGGCATTGGCGCGGGCAGGCAATTCAGTACTCGCGCCAATGGGGAAAATCCTGCAAAGAGGTTGCACCAACTGGTGCTCTGTCGTAGACAAGTAGTCGCACCACCCAATTTAGGGACTATTTTTTAAATAAATATGGCGGAAGTTGAGTTCCAACAAACTCAGAAACCATTGCCTATCTTGAGTTGGGAGGTTTGGCTGCGGGAGTTCTATGGAAGGGAAGTGGTTTTTCCACCTCCCATGGAACCTTCCTTGTTGATAGGGCCAATCCCATAATAATAGGGATCCCAACTCCCTCCTTCCCCATCTATAAAAGCCTGCTCAATCCCATGGAAAGCTAGTCTTGAAGTGCCTAAGCTTTGAATCTCCATATTCCCAAGAGCCTTTGTGCTGTAAAGAATCCTCTCTTTCCCTTAAGGCCGACTCAAGTAAGGAGACCATTGTCGAGAGACTCCGGAGAGGTTTTCCCTTTCCTTGGCGAGCTTTGCGAGACGTGGACGACCGGAGACCCGTCCGAAGGAGACCGCGATGTCAGAACTTGGTTGTAATCTCTCTTCGTTTATTATTTAATAGATGATTATGATTATGGTTCCACTCCGTTTTCCATCATGTTAATGCGAGTAACATCTTTTCTGACTGATGTTTAGTTACGTGTGCCGGATTTTATGCTTGTATCTGTTTTTTTCTTCCATGTGCAGGTGTTCATCCGCGGAGATCGTGGAGGGATTGTGATCTGCTGAGGCTGAGGAACGGGGACGCTTCTTCTTCAGATCATAGCGCTGGAATCCAGGTAGGCTTCTATTCCTAGTCTTTCCATTCGTAACTAGGAGCTTGCGTCATAACATTTTTTGATTGTTGCTAGACCCCTGCTGGGCTAGTAGCGATCGCCTCTGTCCGCAGAGGGGATTTACCTCCTCAATAAAGCCTGTATGAAGATAATGTTCTAGCTTGTGAAAACCCTAGTTGCAAAACCTTCGTGATAAACCCTTATCTAAAATTGATGCCCCACAGGATTATTATCTTGGAAGAGATGCATTCCAAGGAATTTTTTTGGTCAGTTGGCAATCAGAGCGTGATGCTTTCAACTTGATCCCATTCTCCTCCACATAGCTTAATATTCTTGATCCTTCTCCTCTTCTTGCAAAAAAATTACATTGATCATACGTATTTGTAGCCAAAGGATAATATTAGAAACATAAAAAATGGATTGAAAGAGAAAAATTACTGTTGACCCCTATATAATCCCTTTATGCACCACAATATTGTCATTTTATGCTGTCTGTGCAGGATCATTATGAGTAGAAATGGATATAGTTATATTCCACGATGAAGCACTGAAGGCTACATTTCTTGAATACGACCAATGGTTTAGGAATTAATTTGAGGCCAAATTGATGAATACACTTGAACACAGTTTACATGCATGCCATACAATAAGGTTTTAAATCTACCAATGGGCATGAAACAAATAAACTATGTGCATGTTTCTCTACTAGTATGTTGAGCCACTATTAGTTCTTGAAATTCTAGTTCAAACATGTGATTTCCCTTGTACATCCATATTAGTCCTATATTTCTTCTGATGTTCACCTTCTTGTGACATTGTTTTTATCTAAGAAAATTTTGGTACGGGTTATGTCATATCCTTTGTTATCCATACCAACATATGTCATGAAAATTTTGGGTTTATTTTTTCCCTCAAGGTATTCCTTTAGGTAGTAATAGGTGCGATCTATAGTTTTTCTCGTGAGTATGAGTACTAGACTCTACCATACCACTTATTCTAGGGTTTATTACTACCTAATTAACTTTGAGTCCCCTTGGATTTCCTCCAAGGCATTTCCATGATGCATTCAAAATTTTCGCTGTGATCACACAAGCCTTGTTTGATATTTCAGTAAAGATAATTCCTCCTTGGGGGAATGAATTTTAATGGGCTCACAATCCTTGATTAATACAATTTCATATTGTTCCATTTTTCAATTGAGAATGTAATCATTTCAAACTTTAATTTTACATGCCTCATCTTTCATAGAAATGGTTTTTGGTTCTTAGAACACTTTCAATTATAAACACTCAATAACAACATCCTCCATTTCTGACCATAGAGGCTTATCCTTCAGATATTTCAACCTTGGAAATAGGAATTTGAATTTGATATTTTGGTCATCTTGTCCAAATGAATACAAAATTGGTTATTTTGTGTTGTACCTATGAGCCTCGCTGTATTTAACTGAGTCAAAGAGAAACTCTTTTACTTACCAATTATTGACCTCTGTATTTTTCAAAATGGCTTCTTGACATGAGTGTCGAGAGTACAAAAATTTCAACTCAATGAAATAATTATTGTCCTATTTATTTGTTTCCATGTACTTCAGATTTTGTCATGATATTAAATATTATACCATGTTAATATATGTTACACAATTCAATAGTATAGTTCATGGCATTATAAAAGATAATGAAGATGAGGGGGGCATCTATTCAAGACATGGAAAACAAGTACTAATGGTTGTTACAAAAGGAAGCAAGAATGAAGGAAATCCAACAATCAAGGAACAATCGGATTATTAGATGCTAAAAACATACAATTATCTCATTGATTCATCACATGATATAAGGATTGTTGGGATTATGGAAAAGGACAACAAGTGTTGTCAACAGAAGGGGAGAAAAAGAAGTATGAAACAAGTATCTCTCCTGAGAATGAATTTTCACTTCATTTTAAATCAAGAGATCTGAAGCAGGGTATTGTGTTGAGAGAGACTACAATGGACAACAATGGGGATAAGCATACAAGTAATCTCCTAACGAACTGTAAGGAACTCGATGCTGAAATGAATAGGAAAGAGTTGGTTTGGGAAGATGGCCACGAGGAGGATGGATAAGATGAAGAGAAACACTTAGATGAATTTCTCTTAATTGTGATGAAAACATAAAGTTGTTTATGGAATTTAAATCCTTGTAGGAGAGGTCGGTAAACCAAATGGTGCATATTCAACATGCCAAATGGGAATTGGAAGAAGGTAACACCCACAACTTTTAGTTAAATAAAATTTTGGATAATGAGATTGATGAGATGGATGTGGATGAGAATAGTTCCTAAAAAGATTCATAATTAAGTGAATAAGGAAGGAATTGAAAAGATTCAATTGACTACGCAATTTTATATCATCAATGCTAGTGGGGCACTATAGCATAAAGTCTGGGAGCCTAGAAGACTATTGACATCAATGGAACAATGAAATAGAATGAATAATGGACAACAATAGAACCAATTATGGGATTGAGAAGGAAGAAAATAATTAAAGGTTCATGGCCACAAGGTGATGCAAAATTCGAACTTGGGGAGTCTAATTTAGGAGAATCAATACCTAGATAGTCCATTTTTCGTAAAAAGGTCAAAATATTTTCCAAAAGGAGAGGTGTTTTCCAATAATAAATGATATAAAATTAAAAATAGATTAATTTTACTGTAAATACAAATGTCCCCATTCTAGAAAGAATCTACACTATTAGGCTCTTGGTATATTTTGGAAAAGTTGGTAATTTAGTGAAATGGGCTTGTGTAATGCCCACAAGTGTCTAACTAATGTGTGGTAAAGTTTTTCAAGTGTTGGGAGAGATGTCCCAATTGATTAGTTTTTTTTAGGAGTATTCCTCTGGCCAATAAAAGGATATGTAAGTATGGGCAATCAAAGTTTAGAGATGGAGCACTGGTAATAGAGAAGAGGCTTAATAATAGAGAAAATAGAGCTCAAGAGGAGAATGAGAGCTCGACAATGGAATCATGTAAAATTTTATCTAAATACTTCATGAGGAGAAATTAATTTAATTGTGCCTTCATGGAGCACCTATGTTAAATGTGAATTAAAATTTGTTGAATCGCCTCTATTTATTTTTATGAATTAATAATGTGCCAAGTGTAACCAGAGGACCTTCCCTTAGTTAAATTTTATATTTAGGAACATAGGTGTTATATGGAGTGTACAAAATTCTTATAAATTTGTACGAGTATGAGGCTTCACAGTATTCATTGAAGGTTGCTAAGGACAAATTTTGTTCTAGTACTGATGGTTTCAATTGGGGCGAGGTTGAACAAGGATAACGTAGTAGGAACACTATGGACAAGACCCATTTTCCCGAGTGAAATATTGTTAATCTGTCATTGTATTATAATTCCATATGATAGAGACTTATGTTGTTCAACTAGATTATCACAGTCATCCATATGCATATGACCCCACGCTAATAGCCAGTGCCAATCACAAAATATGAGAAAAAGTATGATCTGCTATAATGAGCCATTTTTAGCTGGGGAGCAACATGAAAGTTTGAGCATCAATACCTTAGTCTTGTGAAGCCTTGAACTCAATAAAGGAGTGAGCCTTAAAATATCCAAGTGCCCTTGTCTAAGCCAATGGCTCACAAGGCCGAGTGGAAGGACGAGCATAGTTCGGGGGATTTTCCCTAGAGATGAGTCAAGGCTTTGTATAGCTAAGATGAGCTACAGTTATTCAATGAGTAGTCAGGTCAAGCCCTGTAGATGAGTATAATTTGTGCGCGATATATGAAAATTAAAAGATTGGCCATTAAACATTGTCTATGTGTATTTGGTGTGAGCACTCAATAATGTCCATGCAATGGTTTTGAATGAAACCATGAGTAAATAGAGGAGACAAGTGTACTTACCAACTTGAAATCGCTTCAAAGTGTTCCAAAGGTTGCCTTCATTATTTTGTATTCCAATTTGTTGCTGGTGCTCACAATGGCTCGAAAACGACAGTGCTCCAGAGGTTTTCATAATGTTGGGACAGTGGCTCGAAAATGACAGTGGTAGAGAGGTTTGCAGAATGTCGGGACGATGGCTTGAAAATGACAATGAGGTTTGCAGAATGACGAGGGAGAAAGGATTTTGCGGTTTTTAATAAGAATAAAACTCTCAGACGAGAGTTAAAACAAATCTAGGCCGAGAGTTTTACAACTCTCATCCGATAGTTTACCCGAGAGTTTATGTCAATAAAACTCTCAGACGAGGACATACTTCACTCTCATCTGAGATTATTTTAACTCCGGTCAAGCCCAATCTAACTCTCAGGTGAAACATTAAAAATATCTCGGAAGACAGTTATAAAAACTCTCAGCTGAGAAATTGATTTGACTATTTTCTCGAACAAGAAATTAAAAATTTCACCCAAATTTTGGCCATCTGCCAAAAAGTGTTTTCCAACTTCGGGATTTCACCCTTAGAAATCAACATCTACATTGAAATTAATGCATCTAGTGCAAGAAATCAAATAGTATTATAAATCACCATCTACACTGAAATCAATGCATTTAGTACAATAAATAAAATAGGATTAGAAATAATTTACATTGAAATACATGCATCTAGTGCAAGTAATCAAATATCCTTAGAAATCAACATCTACACTAAAATCAATGCATCTAGTGAAAAGAATCAAAGAGGATTAGAAATAACCATCTACACTGAAATCAATGAATCTCATGAAATAAATCTTCTTCCCTCTCTCCCCCCTCCATATATATCTATATATCCCTCCATATCTCTTCTTTGTCTCTTTATCACATGCAGCAAAACATGCACACTCTCTCACTCCATATCTATCAATATCTTTGTCCCTACCTCCTTGTATCCATTTATCATTTCTTTCTCTTCACCTTCCATATATATCTCTATCTCATTATGTATATCTATATCAACCCCAAAACATACACTCTATTTCTCCAATCTATCTATCTATCAACCCCTCATCCTCTCCCTCTCACTCCTGCTATCGTCTCTCCCTCTCTCTCCATCTTCTTTATCACCCCCCCCTCTCTCTCTCCACCTTTCACTCTCTATTTACTTATTCATACCCCCCTCTCTCTCCCCGTCCTCATCTCCATCTCTCCTTGTTTGTATCTTTATCTCACCCCAAAAAATACGCTCTCTCCATCTCTCCCTTATCACTCCCTCTTTCTATCCAGTACTCACTCTCTATGTATTTATTCTTCCCTCCCTCTCTCCCCATCCAACTCCATCTCTCTATCCCTCCCTCTCTCCACCTCCAACTCCATCTCTTTATCCCTCCCTAAACATACACACTGCCTCTCCATATCTCCCTTTCCACTCCCTCTCTCTCAACTTCTCACTCTCTATACATTTATTCTTCCCTCCCTCTCCCCCCCTCCAAATCCATATATATATCCCTCCCTCTCTCCTCCTCCTCTCCCACCTCCTTTAGTTTATCTCCATGTGTCCCTTGTCTATTTCTCCACCTCTATCATGTCTTTGATCTTCCCTCCCATATATATCAAAGAGTTAATATATATATATATATATATATATATATATATATATATATATATATATATATATATATATATATATATATATATATATATTAATATTGTATTAATCTAAATTTATTCAATTTAATAATATTAATATTATAATATATTAATATGAATATTAGATTTAACAATAACAATAATAATAATAATAATAATAATTTAATATTAATGTTAAGGTTCATAATGTTTTTTTGCATGGTATTAATAGTAATTTGATCTATGGTATTTGGGCCATAGACTTCATATATAATTAGATGTTGATTTCTAATCCTATTTGATATATTTTTATTTATTTACCTTACCTATTAACATGTTTTATATTTATTTATTTATCATGCCTTTTTTATAAATATGGTATTTGGCTCATGGTATTTGTCCCATGGTATTAATAATAATTTGTACCATGGTATTTGGCCCATAGGATTCCACTAAATAAAACCTCTTTTTTTACTTTTGTAAATATAGATCTTTATGGAGTAAATATAAAAAAGGGTCTTATTTATTTACCATACCTCTAGTTTATTTATATTTTTATTTATTTACCATACCTCTAATTTATTTGTATCTTTATTTATTTACCATATCTTTTCTTGTGTTCGTAAACCTATTCATAATTTATATTTATATTGTTTAAATTTATTTTATATTTTAAATTTTTTATTTATATGGTTATGCAAGTTATTGTTTAAGCCGACATTATTTAGATTTTATTGTTTTAATTTTCTTTAGTTTTTTGTTTTATTTTGTCTTCCGACATACTTACACATCGGTGTCATACTAGGTTGTAGAATGCGCCTCTAGGCACAAAAATTATTGAACAAAAATAATTATAATTGTTACTTTGTAACTCGGTTGACATGTGTATACTTTAACAATAAACTCTAAGCATCGTCTCTTTCCAAATAATTATTTGGTTTTTGATAATTTTGTAGCTTTATTTGTGATCCGTCACATCTTTTTGGTGTACATGCATATAGATTAGATATAGTTCAACTCTAGATACTGCATGTGATGTGCACTTTTATTTAGCTAGTTAACTTGAGTGCTTATATGCGATGTGCACTTGGCTTAGTTAGTTAACTCTAGTGCTTGCATGTGGTTCATGTGCACATCAGCAGAACATAAAGCACACTTATCTTCAGTTAGCTTTAAATATCCATAGTTATTGCATTTATAACTAAGCTTAACTTAGTTTCTTTATCTATTGATTCTCAGCCTAATATTGATGAATCAATTTCATTCTTAATTCTATTTTTTTTTTCTTTTTCAACTTGGTAAGTTTCTGCAATTATTCTTCAACTAGATCCATATTTTTGCTCTAATAATTTTACATGGTATCAGAGCTACAGGGATTTGGAGAAGGTGCATGAACAATAATGTTCAAGATTGAAGAGAAAAGAATTTTAAATTGTTATGAGATTTTATTTGCAGATCAAAATATTGGAGATCTGTAGCAATTGTTGCTACAACCACAAAGTGAAAGAATGGAATTCCCAACTTCCACTATTTTGACTTCATACAATTACCATGATTGGATGCCAATGATTTTGATTCATCTTAGGAGCAAAGGCTTGTACCAAATAGTCATGGGAATTGAGACAAAACCAATGCCAAATGATGATAAGTCAGATTGGCTTAACAGATGTAACATGGCTTATGGAAGATTGTGTCTATTTGTGTCTCGTGATATTCTTTATGAGATCAGAAATATTGAATAACCACATGAAATATGGACTACATTGAAAGGATTATATGGTGATGCAAATGATCTAGAAGAACACATTTGGAGGCAAAGAGATCGAGGTATAATAGCAGTCATGAAAGTGGTGAAGACTCTAATAATGCGAAGAAATATTCTCAAGACGGTGTTGAACAAGAAGACTCTGCTTCTTCTAATGTTAACTAACTAATTGTAGATGAGAATTTTATCTTGTCCATAATGAAGACATGCACATGAGGAAATATCTTCCTTTGCTAGTGGTGAAGACACTGCTTTCAAAATCATAGAAGACGACTTTGATTCCTCTACTATTGATGATGTTGATGATGCAGATCTGATGAGGTCTCAATTTAATGATGCCCCACATTCACTCTCAGTCACAAAGCCATGCATGCCATGCATGCATCTAAGATGAATTTATAAAACCATGTATGCTCATGCATACATCCAAAAAGGCATCTCTAAAGCCACACATGCACATGCATGCATCAGTAGAGACAACCATTCCATTGCATGCATATAGCGTACATAAATATGATCGTCAAATGCATGATGAAGTTAAAAGTAATCCATATCGGAATGTAACCATCTATAAGAAAATTCAGTCCTTAATACAAACATGGGAGTTGATACCTCTACTTCCAAAAATTAATCTTATTCCTCCAGATCCATGATGGGATTATCGATCTTTAGTATTGCCCTAGTTCTGAGCAGATTTTTGATATATTCACCAAGACTTTCACTAAGCATAAGTTTTGATTCCTACGAGATCGTCTCGGGGTGAAGGAAACGATTGCCTAACAGTTGTCTTTTCTCTACTTTTGCATTATATTTTGAGGGGGGCTTTTCCTTCCCACTGGGTTTTCCCTCTTTCTTCTTTTCATGCATTGTATATGGGTACCTAAAATGGCCATGTTTCCGGGACTCATTCATTTTGCATCACACTCACCTAATTTATGCTTAAGGGGGGTGTTGGTGTACATGCACATAGATTAGATTTAGTTCAAATCTAGATACTACATGAGATGTGGAATTTTCTTTAGTTAGTTAACTCTATTTATTTACATACACATAGTTAGCCTTAATTATCTTTAGTTCAACTCTAGATATTGCATGCGATGTGCACTTTTTTTTAGCTAGTTAACTCGAGTGCTTACATGCAATGTGCACTTGGCTTAGTTAGTTAACTCTAGTGCTTACATGTGGTTCATGTGCACATTAGCAGAATATAAAGCACACTTAGCTTCAGTTAGATTTAAGTATCCATAGTTATCGCATGTACAACTAAGCTTAACTTAGTTTCTTTATATATTCATTCTAAACCTAATATTGACGAATCAATTTCATTCTTAATTCTAATTGTTTCTCTTTTCCAACTTGGCAAGTGCAATTATTCTTCAACTAGATCCATGTTTGTGCTTTAAAAATTTTACATTGTGCTCTAATAATTTTACACATCTTAAGAAACATAAAAGAACAATAAACAACTATTATGAGATCCATATTTGACAATAACATGTAATGTGGATGAGGTATTAGGCATGCACTGTCAGTCAAAAATAGTGATTTGCAGCATACAAAAATGCCACAAGAATCTACAGTGTACACAAAGATGATGCAAAACAACTTGTTTGTCAGAAGTTACTATATATAGACATTGTATTAGGTCAGAAGTTACTATATATATAGAATTTTTTGGTCAATTTGATATAATTTCCAAAATTTTCACAACACAAACTCTATACAATGTACAAAGTATCGGGTCAGTTTAACTTTCCTTTTGGAGAATAAACTTTCAAAGTTTTCGCAAACCCTTGGTGTTTCAACCGTTGAATTAAGTAAACTACAAAAATTTGTTTCCGCGCAAATGATAGGACAACCAACAAAATGTGAACTATTATCATATGTTTTTCAGTTGAACGGTTATGTTTAGAGTACCATCAAATTATTTCACAAAAATCTAAATGCATATGAAAATATAAAATTCCTTTGTTGACATGTGCATAGCATCCAATGAGATTCATGCATTCATTTGAAAACTGTGACAATTGATTACTCATGAAAAACCATGCATCATGCATCATATGATATGTGTATAGTATTGATTACATCTAAAGGTTTCATTAATTTAATTGATTTTATTTATGCACCTACTTTACATTATTGTCAGATCTAGCAGGAGGGTGTGCCTTGTAATGGATTCTATTGAGCCTATAATCTTTGTGCATGAATGTTGTGTATGTTGGTCATAAACAGACGAAGAGACCTCACTGTCATACCAAGGTTTCAAATGTTTCCATATGCAAACATACATCCTTTTCTATGTTTACTACATCTCGATGCGCGACACTTCTGAATCTGTTATTGCTCCATACTTATATATGTATGCAAAATGTATACTAGATAAAAGGCTCATGAATGATTTCATTAGGTATTTCGTAAATGATATTTTCATTTACATTAGCGAAGGTAAATTTATGAAAATTTTCACCAAACAAACCGAAATTTTGTCCAGATAAAAGTTTAACAAATATCATATATTTTCTACATAATCAATTACTACAATCTCCATACAATACCTAAAGTCTTATATTATCCCTAACCTTCCGTGAGGATAAGAATTTATTAAATATTAAAACAAAATAAAAAAATAAAATAAAAAATCTAATTCATACTACTAATACAATTAATCTGAATTGAAAATATATTTTTCTTAAACTATTTTAAGATATCTTTACTTGTTAAAAATATATATATCAGACAAATTTAGATGATTATGTCGTTCAAGAGAAGACTTGGTAGATGGGGCTTCAACCAAGTTGACTACCCATAAGGCTCCTTTAACAACTTCATATCAACCCATTTATCATGCTTCGAATCTTTATTCCCTCCACTCATGTCTCACTCACGTATTGTCCCACCATGGTGATGCAATTGTTGTCTTGATGCACTTGAACTCCTATTTATTATTTTTATTTATTTCTTTTAGATAACATATTTTTAAATTATTAAATATGCATAGGTAGGGACCTAACTAGAGTATAGTTTCTAAACTTGTAAGAATTGAGAAAAAATATAAGAGAGAATGAATTATGCATATTCACTAGTGATGAAAGAATCGGTGTGTAAAGAAGGTACGTTAAGCTTAATCACATGCAAGAATTAAAGCTAAAGATAAGTGTGCTTTATGCTATGTTAATGTGCATGTATACCAAAATCCCCCCTTAAGCATAAATTATGTGAGTATGTTGCAAGATGGATTAATCCCCACAATAAGACTATCTTAGGTACCCATTTACAATGCACGAAAGAGGAATGAGAGAAATTATAGTGGGAACAAAAACCCCCCTCAAAATACAATGCAAAATTAAAATAAAATACAATTGTTAGGTAGTTTTTTCCTTCACCTTGAAGCAATCCTGTGGAAAATGAAACTTATGCTCACTAAAGTTCTTGGTGAAAGTATTGTTAGTTTTCTCAAAACTAGGAAAATACTGCAGATTGATGATCCCATCAAAAATAATTCCTATGATGTAGTGCATGTGGATTTCGATATGTTTGGTTCATTGTGGTTACACTTGATCTTTGGAAAACTTAAATGTACTTAGATTGTAGTGTCATATGAAATTTGGTGATGGAAAATGATACCAACCTCATAAAAGAGATGTTGTAGCCAAATGGTCTGAATAGTGGCATTGGTATCTCCTATGCACTCGAACTATGTTGATGATAAATAAATGAGAGCATGCTTCTTTATTGACCAAAAAATGGGGTAAAATCCCAAACTAAGTACATATTTAAAGGTGGATTTATGATCAAGGTTATCGCAAACCTAATCTAAATTTCTGAGGACAATGAGATCCAAAGAAACAATTTTTTCATGATGAATCCCATATGTTGTAATATTCAAAAATTTGCATGCAGCAAATTGGAATATTAATTTGTGCTGATTTCACTTAGGAGAAGAATAAATGGGTAAGGAGGCCCATGCATACTAAAAATATAAATAAAATCCCTCATAGTATGAAAGGGGATCATCATTGGAATAGGTTTTCACACCCTCATGTGTGAACAGGATCATTTGCAGGTGGACAAGGTCAAGTTTGACCAAGTCAACAGTGGTGGGATAGGAGGTGGAGAACACTTAGACAAGAAACGCAATATAAATGGGAAGAGGTTTCTTTGGTGAAGGAAACCCTAATGAGTGGGACCCATGGTGAGAGGGATCTCACTTTTTTAAAAGGACAGCAAGGCATCCATTGTTTCTCATGTTGAAGATTATTGATTTCTTGTATGTTTAGACTTTGTGCATTCTCCTGTTGTTTAGTAGAGTTGTAGTGCTCCTTAGCACAAAGAATTCCTATTTAGGAATTCCTTCTCCTTTCAAGAGAGGCCTATTGAAGGATTTTATCCTCATTTTCTACACATTTAGGCTTGAGGCCAAGCATCCTTCTGCAGCTACAACATTATTCCTGTAGCAGGAAACGTTGTGTTGCAGGGTGTTGCAGTGGAGGTCCTACAACAACACTTCCAAAGCTATTTTTCAGAGGAGGGAGTCTCCTTACCTTTGGAGGATAAATGAGGGAGAATTTGAGCTGATTCCCATCATCTTTGGCATCATTACAACCATTTTTCATCACCTACAGTGTATTCCCTCTCATTAACTGTGTTATTTTCATTAAGTATCTGCAGTGAGGGTTGTAGTATTGGTATGGAGGGTCAGATCTTCAGTGTTAGGATCAACCATTCACCTAAGAGATAAATTGGATGAGATATATTCATCATATTTAGAATCATCATCTATCTTCATCCATTTCCAGTTTCTGAGTTGCAGCTGCTACTGCAACTTCGACATTTTCTGTAGTTTTTCCATATTGTGTATATTCTAGCCAATCCTTCTAAGGATTGTTGTATTGTTGTTTCCAGGGGTTGAGATCTTGCTCCCCCATCTATTTTGAGCTATACATTTCTATATCCATGTATTTACATAATTTTTTAGCATTTCTCCATTATAGACTGCGTTGTCATAGCCTAGGGTTTTACATATGTAGGAGGGTGCTTCATTTTCTTGTACATGTTCTATTGAGGCTTGTATTGCCTACCTTGAGTGACTCTTTCCTTAAGGAATTGTACTATTTGCTACTATATAATACATTTTTTGGCTATTCATATCTTCATGTGTTCTAGCTTATAAAAAATATGTTTTTATTCCATTGTATGTTCATACATTGTTGCAGTCCCTTCATTGGGAAATTTTTCAAGGAAACTAGGTGTGGGAGACCTGTTTAACCCACCTATAGGGGTTTCCTTTGAGCCTCCTCTTGGATTTCAGTCTTAGATACATTTATATAAGGGATCCAGGTCTTGGTTTCAAATCCTGTAGCAGCCATTCCTAAAAAATGCATTTTCTAGTCATTCCTTGCTAGTAGATCCCATTTTCGGATATTACAGTGGTATCAAAGCAGCTTTCTTGGCTCACCCTATGAGTTTCAGTCAAAGAAGATAGAAGATAAAAATGATGAATAATATGAGATTACTCTCATCAGTTTTTATAACTAAGAAGAGCCTCTCCAAAGACGAGGAGAAAAAAGAAGAGGAAGGACCATGCACTCCCTATTCTCACAAAGAAGAAGGAGACAAGCATGAAAGACACTTGGATCATCGGATTTTAAGTGATTACCTTGCTGAGTACAAATCTCAACCTAGAGCCTTCAAGGGGACTCTAGATTTTTCACTATTCATCCAGTGGAAGGAAGAGAAGAGACCATGTAGCAAAGTAGAGATCAGAGGCAATAGATTTCTATTGTCTACATTTGATGGGTCAAATACATCAATATCTTTGGAAAATAAGCTTGAAGAATTCTTCCTACTACATCTAGTGGTAGGGAGGGAGGCAGTAGAAGTTGCAGCGCTGCACTTGGAGGGTGACGCCAATGTTTGGTGGTTCAGTCACTTAAGCCATGCAAGAGTGACTTCTTTTTCTGAGTTCACTCAAATGTTGATTAGAGCCTTTGGAAACAAGAAATTAGAGGAGAGAAGCCCACACCACCATGGGAGGAGACTTGTACCAGTGCTGTCACAGCCTTGGAAGAGCATACTTCTACATCTGCAAATGGGGCAGCCATTTCATTGGAGGGAAGAATTATTGTAGCCATACAGGGAGATCCTAGGTTCCATCAAGGTAGGAATGAATTTCCACTTTCTATTTCAGCAAATATTTTTTAATATTGTGGGAACTCATATTTAAATGACCAAGAATCAACATACATTTCTAACCTAGAGTAGAAATATTGCACTGCGCTATGTAACATGAAAAAATTCAAGGAAGAACTAAACCATCATCCTCATGAGCCATTTTTGGAATGCATACCACACTTGAGGTTGGGGTTTGAAGACTTGAAGGAAAGGATGGAAGATAGTAGACATATTGAAGTGAGAAACCCTTTCTACTTTCTAGATGACCCTTTCTCAATGATCACCTCTCGGCTCAAAGAGAAACTTCTACTTTCAACAAATCCAAGACCTCATTGGTTTTGTAGGACTATTGATGAGAGGGAGATCTCATGGAGAGATTTCATTAGAGGTGCACTTCAACACATCATGGAGTGCAAGGTTTTTCTTCCCTTCTCACACTTGGATCTTCATGGATTCAAGAAGGAGCAGATAGATGATGGAGGACATATTAGGATGGATAACATCTCTCATGATTGTGTTGGACATTTCTTGAGCCATACACATCATGATGGGAGGTTTTTTCCTACCACCTATTTGGGTCCTTATGGGAGAAAATTGATCCTTGAGAAGATTTCATTTCAAAATCCCATGGAATGCAAAGACAGGAATCTAATTTGGGAGGATGGTAGCTCTCATGGGAGGTGTACCAAGATGGAAGATGGAAGGAGACATCCACAATTGGTTGAGTGGATGTGGATGGAGAGCAATAGGCTGGTGAGCCACTTGAAAATTTATGATACCGAGCAGTAGGAGGCTTGGCTGCACTGGTTACTCTTGAAAGAGTTTGGTCATCATCCTCTTTCTAAGGGCATGTGGAAGGATACTTGCATCTTTGAGCAGCAGAGAGTATGGATGCATGGTGTTGATATGATCTTCATATCACTAATTATGTTTTCATCACATGATTTGTATGATGAGAGTATGAGGAGGCAGAAAAATATTTTGTTTCTTTGGTTGTTCTTGGGAAAGCAAGGGAAACTTTTCTCTCACACTGTGCATCATGTTGCAGGAGTAGGAGGTGGCACTATCATGGTGCAAAGGGGCTACTCCTTGGCCTTAGTTGATCAAGAGGTACTTCCACTTTGGGAGGAACTTCTTATGTGTAGCAGCATTATGGGAGGATGTCTTTGACAAGGAGCATGTCAAATAATGGAGCTATGAGTTGGAAAAATCTTATTTGCAGGGGCCAACAGCGTTGTCACTTGAGAGCTTGGGATTATTGATGGAGTATCCCCAGGATCACTTCACACTTGATGCACTTGGTGGACAAATAGGAGGTGAGGATGATGGAGTAGTGGATGGAAACATATATTACATTGGTGTGATCTTATTTTCTATGATCTTCTTGACTTGGATTTCCAAGTATAAGGAGGGTGATCTTCATGCAGCATATGGTTCATTCCTCTTCATGGGAGTGTGTCATACCACTATGGAGGAGTAATTCATATACATATGCATCATCTTTCTCTTAGCACATGGTAAGAATATTGGTTTTGCATCCATGGATTATCTAACACAATATTTTGATACTCTTCCAATTCATATTCATTGCATTTCTCCACAGGAGGGCAAGCTTTTCAATGAGCTCCATGGTCAACATTGGGCCAAATTACATGATGGAGACAACCATCTCTTATATGGCCTTGGGAAAGTGTTTTCTTTCATGTATGTTCAGTTGATGTACCTAGCCATTTGCTATTTATCAGTAGATTTCATGACATACATAATCATCCATGTAACAGAAAACAACTTTCCATGTAATTTTCTGAAGCAATAGTATGGAAAACTACGATGTCACTATTGGGGAAATTGTTGGTACCTTATTGCACTACATAGGACCTTCGGCATTCTCCTCATTATGATTCTGATCATGATTTCATTTGCTGATATTGATCTTTTTTTTTTTGAAATCATGATTGGGAGAGAGACACATGAGTTGGGTGTGTCCTTTGGGGGAGAGGGTTCCCACACTTTTTGCATTGCATGTTCTAATGGGAGCATGAGACGAGATATGGCCATCACTGCCAAACACTTGCTTCCTTTTGCTGAGGTGGACCATATGACTGTTGGAATGCCATATGGTGATGTTTTCCTATGCATCACATATGGGTTCATTTGGGCCACCTTGATTCACAACGTTGGAGGAGAGATATTTGGGGATCTAGTCTTCATCTTGCCACTTGAGGGAAATTATTTTTCTACCCAGGATCAGAATTTTCTCTACACTTATCATAAGTGGAGAGGAGGACAGCATGGGGTAGGCTTCTATGTCTACCATGTTCAAATTTTCAGCCCACCTACACTTCATGAGCTTAGGGTGGAAGGGCATTTTCAGGAGTTACCTTGTTGGGAGGTGACTCATTTTGTATGGATGATTGCTTGGGGATGGATGATCCACTTGGGAAAGATGTTGTCCCAATACTTTTCAGTCTCCATGCCTTGGGAGGAAACTTCTTAGTTCGATCCTTGCAGTTTCTTGAGGAAAAGAAACATTTGGGAGGGGAGGACTGTAATATTCCAAAATTTGCATGCAGCAAATTGGAATATTAATTTTTGCTGATTTCACTTAGGGGAAGAATAAGTTGGTAAGGAGGCCCATGAATAATAAAAATTTAAATAAAATCCCTCATAGTATGAAAAGGAATCATCATTGGAAGTGGTTTTCACACCCTCATGTGTGAACATGATCATTTGCAGGTGGACAAGGTCAAGTTTGACCAAGTCAACAGTGTTGGGATAGGAGGTGGAGAACACTTATAGAAAAAGCACAGTATGAATGGGAAGAGGTTTCTTTGGTGAAGGAAACACTAATGAGTGAGACCCATGGTGAGATGGATCTCACTTGTTTAAAAGGAGGGCAAGGAAACCATTTTTTCTCATGTTGAAGATTATTGATTTCTTGTCTGTTTAGACTTTGTGCATTCTCCTGATGTTTAGCAGAGTTGCAGAGTTGCTTAACACAAGGAATTCCTGTTTAGGAATTAATTATCCTTTCAAGAGAGGCATATTGAAGGAGTTTCTCTTCATTTTCTCCACATTCAAGCTTGAGGACAAGCATCCTCCTTCTGCTACAGCGTTATTCTTGTAGCAGGAAACATTGTGTTGCAGTGGAGGTCCTACAACACCACTTCCAGAGCTATATTTCAAAGGAGGGAGTCTCATTACCTTTGGAGGATCAGTGAGGGATAATTTGAGCTTATTCCCATAATATATGGCATCATTCCCACCATTTTTCATCACCTACAGCACAGTCCCTCTCATTGACTGCATTATTTTCATTGAGTATCTGTAGTGAGGGTTGTAGTATTGGTCTGGAGGGTCAGATCTTCAGTGTTAGGATCAGCCTTTCACCTGAGAGATCAATTAGATGAGATATATTCATCATATGTAGCATAATCAACTATCTTCATCCATTTCTAGTTTCTGAGTTGTAGCTACTACTGCAACTCCGACATTTTCTGCAGTTTTTCCATATTGTGTATATTCCAGCCAATCCTTCTAAGGATTGTTGTATTGTTGTTTCCAGGGATTGATATCTTATTCCCCCATCCATTTTGAGCTATACATGTATATATCCATGTATTGACATCATTTTTCAAAATTTCTCCATTATAGACTGCGCTGCCATAGCTTGGGGTTTTACATATGTAGCAGGGTGCTTCATTTCCTTGTACATGTTCTATTGAGGCATGTATTGCCTATCTTGAGTGACTCTTTCCTAAAGGAATTGTACTCTTTTCTACTATATTATAAATTTTTTTGATATTCAGATCTTCATGTGTTCTAGCTTATAAAAATAATGTTGTTATTCCATTGTATGTTCATACATTGTTGCAGTCCCTTCATCGGGCAGTTTTTCAAGGAAACTAGGTGTGGGAGACTTGTTTAACCCACCTAGAGGGATTTATTTTGATCCTCCTCTTGTATTTCATTCTTAGATGCATTCATCTAAGGGATATAGGTCCTGGTTTCAAATCCTGTAGCAACCATTCCTGGAAAATGCGTTTTCCAGTCATACCTTGCTAGCAGATCCCATTTTGGGATATTACATATGTAATTATCCCTTGGACATGTTGAAGGATGAGCTTTGAAATTTTCTAGTGTAACTCATGTGGCTCCTACATGTATCTAAAAACTTATCCTATGGCATATGAGAGATCAAGACATGACTGAGTAATATAAAGAAGACTCTTCACACGCTCGCAGTACAATGTGAAATCACTGAATGGTGTGCCTTTTCCATCACCAAGCTTTATCGCTGACAATAAAGGTGTGGCTTTTGGTTTGAAATCACTCGTGTGAATAGTGCCAAAATAGCCCTAGCATATTTTGACTCGGAAATGGTAATCCCATAACAATTATTATTGATATCTAGTCCAAAGAAGAAACTGATTAGGCCCATGTCTATCATAGAAAACTGGTCATGGAATGCAATTCTAATCTCAAAAATGGAAGAAATTGAAATACCTATTATCAAAATATCATCTACATAGGGTACTATGATGAACAAGGATTCATTTTTCTTCAAAAAAAAAATGTTACATTCAGATATGCATCATACAAAATTTTGTGAAAACAAATATGAATCCATATTTTCATATGAGGCGCTAGGTGCTTGCTTGAGGTCATAAATATATTTCTTTAGTTTGCATACCAGAGATGAATTTTGCATCTATATATATGGGGGATCCATGTAGATTTAATCCTCGAGATCACCGTGAAGAAATAAATTCTTCACATGTATATGATGCACCTCCCATCATCTTATTGCTACAATGGAGACAACGAGCCAAATATAATCCATTTTTTCCACTGGAGCAAAAATATCATCATAGTCAACACCATGAACCTACTAAAAACTTTTGGCCACCAGTTTTTCTTTATAATGACTAACTTGGCTATCTTTTTCTTGCTTGTTCTAGTAAACCCACTCTCACTTCATAATTTTTTTACAAGACAGTAAAAAAACTAGGTCCCAAATCCAGTTCTTGAAGAGAGCTGTATTCTTCATCCATAGTTTCTTCCCATGTAGGATTCCCAATTGATTTTGCATAATTTTATGGATTAGTTGTGTGCATAATATAAGCATGCATTGGAAGGCATGGCTCCATAGTTGAGAGTACTTGTGGAGCTTCCTCGAACTAAGGTCTCATGGTAGGATCATCTAAGAGTTCACTCATTCCATGCCATTTTTTTCTGAAGGTGGTTGAGAATATTATGAATTACATGAGGAAGTATTATCTTGATGTTCATAAAATAGTGTTCCAATATGTGTCACAAGAAAAGGATAATATATATTGGAAAGATGACACAAATATCATCTACATACTCATCAACTAGTGGTGAGGGTATCTTTGTAACATGTTAATTTGGTGGTGCATGTAAAGGATCTTCTTCAGACTTTATATACCTTTAGAGAAAGATATTTTCATTGTTTATATCAAGAAATTTGTACCCTTTGAATCCATTTGAATATCCAATAAACATGAATTCCTTTCTCTAAGGCTCCAAATCCTTTCTCTTGTTTGTAGGAATTTGGGCCCCTTCCCGAGATCTAAGAATGCAAAAATTACGGACTTCATGTTGCATGCTAGTCCAAGCCTCAAAATGTGGTTTTATATTAAAAAAATTATGAGTAGATATATTCTAGATCTATGAAGCATAGTTAATATATTCAACCCATAATTTGGATGGAAGAGATTTTGCATGCAACATGAAATTGACCACCTCTTTCAAATATCTATTATTCCTCTTGGCCACCCCATTTTTCTACAGAGTCTAAGGAACCATTTGTTGCAAATGTATTTTTGCTTCATTACAAAGGTTTTGGATATATTTGTTGAAATATTCCTTCCCATTATATGTGCAGAGTATTTTGATGCATTTTCTAAATTGATTTTCCATGAACGCTTTCAAAATATTTCAATGCTAAAACACATCAAACTTGAGTTTCAGGAAGTAAATCTAAGTGAGTCTCGTGTAATCATCTATAAATAAGAACAAAAATCTTCTTTACTCATTGAATGTTCTGGAAAATGGCCCATGAGATCACTATGTACAAGATATAAATGTGAAAAGGCTCTCCATGCATGACCCTTATTGAGCTTGTCTTATGGATGTTTTCCAAGAGCACATTGATTACAATCATTGTTTGAAAATTAAATGGTCGATAATACTTTAACAATCACTTACCTGCTAAGTTGTTGCATATATCTGAAATTCAAGTGTTCAAATATCTCATGTTGAATCCTAATTTATTCATTTGCATGTATCAGTATCAAAATGGAATCTGAGTGAGAAACAAAATTAAAAAAGGTATATAAACAACATTTATTATTTACTTTTATAGATGCAATATTTGATTTTTTTTTCATGTAGAAAATGATCACAGAATCTTGGGTAAATTCAAATTTTTGTCTGGTTCCAGTTTGTGTCATTTTATAAACTGAAAGCATATTCATATAAAGTCTTATAATATGAAAGTAATTCTCAAAACACCCATCTTCGAATTGCACTCTTCCTTGTCTAGTTTCTTCAGCTGCAAAATTTTCTCCCATGACCATACGGGGTCCTCAGTATGGTTGTACAAAAGAAAGAGATTCATTTAAAGAATCCATATGATGTGAAGCTCCTAAATTGATGATCCATTTTTATAGTGTGGAATGAAGGGAAAGAAAAGCATGACCATTACCCATTGTTTATGATGGGTTTTCTTCAATATTCTTCCTGGCACTTTCCAGAATGTGATGACCAAGAATATTTTGTTGAAGATTATTTTCCATCATATCAATAGTCTTATGCACGCAACATGATTCAATATGATAACCCCAATTAAAATAAGGAGAGTTGGAGTTTTCTTTCTTCCCCTTATTACCCTTGTAGTTGAAGAGTCTTCTGGAGGTTTTCCATTTCCTCCATTTCTTGGATCTAGATTTGTTTCTTTTCCTTTTTCTTTGGATTGTTGATTTAGCTTTGAGTTGAGTTTTCCCTTTTCATGCATGGAAATTTCATGTGTATGTTAAGAATTTGATGAAACCATATTGATGAGATTATACTAAGAGACTAAAAAAATGCATCAAATTTGGGCATTTTCAATTTATCTTTAGTTTCAAGTCTAAGTGTATGAAATATAGAAACAAAAACATCATATTCAGGACCTAATTTAGAAAAAATGGAAAGGATAAATTGACTTTGTTGTTTGGAGTTATTGATCCTATAATCATGTAATTGAAGAATAATGATTTAAATTTTGAAAAAGTATATTGAATGTTCTCAAAGCTTCCCAACTCTAAGGAATTTGGCTTATTTTTTGAGAATATGAGGTTGCATCTTGTCCATATTTCCAAATAATTTATCAAAGGTTGTCCAAACATCATTTGGAGTGGTGCATATTTCCACAAGAAACACAATTCTAGAGGTATTGTCAACAATAGATGACAAAAGCCTCTTCCATTCTTTTGAAGTACTTGGATATTTTAGTGGAAAAATTTGGTTAAATTTCCACATCCATAACTATCTGGTACAAGCATTTTCCTTTGAGGTGAAGAAAATTATACAGATTCAATTGGAAGTAGTTATGTGGAGTGAGAATAGTTGAAGTTGGGAAGTCCATTCTTTCACCTTGCGGATGTTTAGATAGTTGAGGCAATTATCCAATATTGTGATCTACAAATAAAATGTTCATGCACCTTCTACAAGCCCCTCATAGCTTTGATACCATGTTGAACTATTTGAGATTGCACCACATAACTAGAGAATAATTACATAAACTTCAAAGAATTGAGAAAAAATGGAAGAGATAATGAATTATGGTTATTCAATAGTGAAGAAAGAATCAATACATAAACTAACGAAATCTAAGGGTGCTTTATGATATGTTAATGTTCATGCACACCACATGAAAGAACTAAAGCTAAGTGTGTTTTATGCTATTATAATGTGCATAAGGCCCCAATTATGTCCCATTGAATTACTTCAAAAAATTAGTAGGAAATAAGAATCTTTGCAAGTAACTTCCGTCGATACAAGTAAATTATCTATAATCAATCTCCATGAGTATGTTAGGGTCCTATAACAATAGGATTCATAATTTTGAATTGACTTTGATTAGTCTTGTAAATATTTACATACTTTTCTTTCTGCAAATTTTTTTCCCATATTAGAAAATTCAAAAATGTAAAGAGGGTAAAAGTCCTAAAAGAAAAATCAAAGGACTTGAAAGAAACAAATACCAAGAAAGAATATTAAAAATGAACCCCAACTAAAAAAGAGATAAAATAGATCATGAAAGTGATGCAAATTAAAATGCCATTTCTATTTACTTTTTCTGCAAAATAAATATTATGTGTAGATGGTTCAAAATGCCATAATCCATGAAGGTCAATCTGCTTAATATTGACTTCTCATGCTTTAAATTTCATGTTGTTAGATAGAGAATAAAGATCTAGCCAAACACTTTAATCTTGGTAGATCAATAGCTAAAATAGATAATAATAAGGAGCTCAACAGTTTAATCTGATCCCTTGGATGAAATAAGGTTAGAATTAGATAGTTTCCTGTTTTAAAACAAAAATCAATAAGGGTTTGCAAGCTCAAATGCACCCATGCAAATAAAGGAAAAAATGGCAGAATAAACTATGGGTAGGAAGAAAGCAGTTTCATAAGGCATGGATAAACATCATTTGGCACATTACTAATTTCCCTCCCCAAAATGTGTTCCAGTACTAAATCCTTCAACCACAAAGAATCAGAGCATTTCTCTGACTTTTGGTGGGACCAGACCCATGTCTTAATGACTGATTAGCACCAAGGTATTGGATTCCACCTCATTGAAACCATTTCCCTTCATAAAAAACCTTTTCCTCTTAACATCACTCATTTTACCCTACTAAAACCCCTTTTCCTAAGTCAAAATGCATATTCACCTTTGGAAAAGGAAAAAACCCAAAAAACATTTTAAATCCTAAGTATAAATGCTTAAAAGAGATTTGGGGTCCCACAGTGAAGAAATTCATTCTCGACATCAGATTTTACACTATACTTAGTGTATTTTGACTTTCGCATTTACGTTACATTTTAACACTAACATAATGTATTAATTCTCGTTATATACCTTTATCCAATAACAATATAATTCCTTTATAAATATATCCAATCCATAGTTTTTATTTTAACCTATGATCTAAATTCCCCACATGTTTTATTATTATCCCCGCCTATACATATATTCCTCTTACTTTAAGCTTATTGGTTATAGGTAAAAACCCGAACCAATACATATTAACCTCCCACAACATTGAAATCACCTGGCCCCATGAGATCTAACCTTGCATCTCTATCGCAGAATTCTCTCCGTCTGATATCCATCTTCCAGATCCGACCATCGTTATCCCTTGTCGCACATTCTTTAGCTCGATGGTTAACCTACCCCAAAGCTTGTGATAAATTTGGTTTTTAGGCTTTATCTCCCCACTACGTTTCTTAATCATATTAGATTGAATCACCACAAACATTACTGCCAACCACCCTTCCAGCTTGTGATAAACCACTTCTTTGCTGAGAAGTATACCACTGAAAATTCATAAACTCTGCTCCTTGCTAAAACCATCTATTTACCTCCTACATGGTGAGATAAAATACCTATCTACTTATGTGAATTGCGATATACCACCAACACATATTCACATGTTTTAAAATACATATATACCCCTCCCTTGCGATAACTGTGTCCACCATACTCTGTGAAAAAGCTAGCGTTGTAAGATAATACCCCACGCCATTTGAAAAATCACAGAGTTTTCAAATAAGAATCATGAACTGTTACACCCAATTACTCAGTGCCAACAGAGTTAAACCTCCAGAGTCAAAATTCATTCCACAGGTCTTCCCAATTCATTGAAAACTTCGAACACATCCCTACATACCTGGGTTTTATTAACTATTGTTTTCATTTTTTGTAGGTTATTAGCAAAAGAATAATTTGTATAAAAAAATCTAAATACTAGTTAAGACATGTTTATTCCAAAGAAATCACAAGAAAATGAATTCAAATGATTTTCCTTAACGAAAGATTCCAAGAAACAGAACAGAAAGAAATCATTTACTCAAAGAGAAAAAAAATTTCACAAGTGGTCAGAACAGAGGATGAAAATATTTCCATCAGCAATCCTCCAGGACATATTTTACTCAATGTTACATACATCTTACTATAAAAAGGTAAAATTAAAAATAGAGAAGTCAAGGTAAAATAGTAAAATTAAACATGGAGGCAGTAATGGTTAAACAAAGGTGAAAATATTTTCATCAACAACAATCGATTTTATGTAAAGTAAAAGAAAAAAAAGTTAAAAGGACAAAAAGGATAAAAGATGAAAATAGAGCAGGAAGGGAGATTTTCCAAAACATTTTTGTTTAAGTCATAGTTTTTCAGAAACTATTGTGGCCAAAAAAAGATGAATTTTCAAAAACTAGAGGATTTTTATGTTCCTAAGAGGCCAATATACAAAAACCTATCTCACTTTTTACACATGTAGTACATAAGGAGAGATACATGCACATCTTCACAGCTTATTTTTCAGATTGTACAAATTTCTATTTTACAGATCTTTTTGCAGAGCCTATTTTGAACAACTAGAGCGGAATTTTAGGAAACTGAGAGAGGTTTATTTCAAAAACATATGTATATATAATAAACTCGTTCAAGTTTTACATATATACCTTAGACTGATATATAAAAATATATTTCTTGACCCTATTTTACAGAATTTCTGGAGCAAAATGCACAAAGGAAGGAGACAGTTACTGACTTGGAAGCCTCATCATCAACTAAGAGTTGATATCAAATTCGAATTTCTCTTCTTTGTCACCATAAATCCATAAATATATTTCCAAATAGATTCATTAGTTTTGAGTGTCCTTTATTTAATTTCTATTTATGTAATACAGTTTGAGATATTTGTAAACCAATCTTGATATTTTTTCAAGATATTCTAGTTTAGAATTTGTATAAATACTTCATCATTTGAAGTATTTGGAGTGGATTAATTGCTATGTATTTCTATAGGTGTAATATTCTGAAACCTAAGGGTTTTGTATCAATTTCAAGTCAGCATACTAGATCACAGGAAATAAAGCATCATATTACAGGATTCATGTGTTAGGCCACTGCAGTGAAGTATTTCATTTTTCATTTTGTCAAATTTCTTATGTTTTCCATCCATTAATGAATGTATTCTAAATTTTAATGTGAAATCATAAATTTTTATTTCAGAATTTGTTAAAATCACTCTGTTATTGACTGATTTTCATTTAAATTTTTTCTGCTGATATCCAGAGCAGGGAACCCTCAATTTCTCCATGATGTCGATTGACTTCTACCTTTTCACTCCTTATCTAGATTTAAGAACCCTTAATTTCTCTTTATCCTGATCAAAATAATTTCACCATTAGCCTCTGAAGATCTGAAGTGACTCTGTTATATTGCCTTGTAAACATTTACCTTTAGACCTTGATCCTGATCTAACTACTTGACACATTGACTCCATTTTCCCACCAAACCAAATCAAAACTCCGAAACCAATTTTCCCCATATAACTTGCCTAAAATCAAATATAAATAAAAAAGATAAATGATATAGAAAGAGCCCTCTCTTAGCATTATAAAGGCTAGATCATAAGGCTTAAAAGTAGGTTTTTGGTTACCTCGGTGAGTTCTTTCTTTAACCTTGAGAAATTGCTGAGTGATAACATATTGGAGACCATAATGGGGAGACTAATATTTTCTTCAGAAATATTTTACAGGTTCAGATCTGATCTATGATGGTGGACAATAATCAGACACACAAAGGTTAAAATAATCCACCTGGAAACTCCAAATCAATTTCACAATTAATACTCCACTGGAGGAATGAACCTAAAAGAAAAATATGGAAATATCAAGCTTTCAACTTGGATCTTAATCCAAGACATCATGTTCTTTCTCGTTAAGAAATTTTTTCAATGTATATTGTATTTTAGAGAAGATCTTAAATTAGTTTTTAATTATTTTCCTTCAAAGATTGTAAATACTAATTCTCCTAATCCTTCGAGCAGTTTTCTTCTGAATCTTATGATGATCATTTTCCAATTAAGAAGCCTCAAATGATCAAGACCGGTCTTACAATCCCTATGCATATTCCTGTACCTTTTAAAGTTCCTGATAGATATAAGCCCCTCATTTTACCTCGTATACTCCATGATTTCCTTGATAACTATTACAAATTTCTTCCCACGTTTGATGGAGAAAATAATAACATCACTGCCCAAAAACATATGGAAGTTTTTGAGAATTATCTAGACCTATTTGAGATTGATGAAGATGATGTTAGAATCAATTTTTTCTTTCTCTCTTTGCAAAATAGAATAAAGAGTTGGTTCAAGAACCTGCCTAATGCAAGCATCTCAAATTTCCAGCAGTTTGTAAAAAAATTTCTTGATAAATGGATAATCAAAGTCAATCTTTTCATAATTATAGAAGAATATAATCAATTGAAAAGACAACCAAATGAGTCAATACATCAATTTTCTGTCAGATTTAATCAAGTTTATTATTCAATGCCAGAAAATATAATACCTTCTCTTGATTCAACTCTCTTTCATTACCGAAGTTCCTTTGATCTAGAAATAGAATTTTAGTTAAGAGAACGAGATTCGGAAACACTTGTACAAATGCAGAACATTGCAGTTGATGTACAATTTAATCTGCAAATCAGAAAGGAAAAGTTGAAAACCGAAGAAGAGAAGAAAAACATTGCAGAGGTAAAACTCAGCCTTTTGGTAAGTAAAATAGAAGAAATGATACAGAAGATCACCATGAAATATGAATTTTTTGTTCAAAATCACCATGAAGAAATAGAAGAGGTTGATAGCCATGAAAAAATTCGTGCTAATTCCAATTATCATAGATCAAAAAATGGATTTACAAATCAATATGTGGAAGAGGAATGTATCGATTTAATGTGTATTTTTGATGACATTCATTCATTTAATGATTTTCCTGACTATGATCAATATGATGACAATTATGTTCTTTAAACTCAAACTAACTTTACAGAGCAATTAGTAGCTATTTTGGAGGATGAAAAACTTCATTTTCATCAAATGGAATACAGATATCAGCCAATACAGATCATCCATGAGAGTGAAGAAGAAAGTGCAAAAAATTGGAAAGTAAATCATGGATCTCTACCTCTTTGTTTTGCTTCATTTTAGTTCATCAAATACAACTTGAATGCAGTAAAAAATCATCAGTCTTTAGGAATTGTTATTGACAACAAAGAAGAAATTAAAACTCTTGATCATGATTATTCCTTTTCACAATTACAATTATCAAATTTTATTGAAACATCTGATCAAATGACACAAGAAAGTTATATACCACTATGTTTTGAATCATTTTAGCTGTTAAAGGAAATGTGGTATAACATATTTAAAGAAAAGGATGAAATTTATGAATTCCCATTGAATATCCAATAGATTGCATCCATCCTCACAAGTTTTTCATGATCAAATATAAGATATGTTGGATAATGAATGCATTCAAATCCTTTCTCCATTTATTGACTATGAGCTTCAAGATCAAGATGATAAAATTTTCCGCAAACAAACATTTCCATCAATAGGAATACCATCACAAATACTATCTGAAATTTTGTAGGGAGATAAAGATGAAAATAGCATTTCAATTTCATGGCATGGAAGCCATCTAGAACAGATGTACAATTGCTGATACCAGTTAAACATTAGTGTATATATCTTGGAAGATCCTTTTGAAAAGTTTCTAGAGTCAACACAGAAAACCAAGTATTTCCTTATCATCTCATTTGTTGACAAGTTTCTAATAGGTTGCAAAATTAGAATTTTGAAAATCAATAAGCAAATGCAGCAAAATCTATCAAAGTACATAATTCTTGAATGGTTGCATTGGATGTTTCATTTTACCTAACCAATATTTGGACAACTGATTAGAGTAAGTAGGTAGGATTTCAACTTATTTCAATTTTTAGTTTTCAGCTAGTTTGCAATAATTCGTTAAGATTTGAAGCTAAGTAAAAGGCCCTAACACATTGATGATTTCATAGTTTGGTTTGAAGGTTGCAACACCTTTTAGTCTCAGATCAGATTTCAGTTTGCAGAAAAAGGTGTAAATTTACTTCAAGAGTTTTGAGTCACAGCATATGCATGTTTGGGATTGGCCCAATGGATGAGGCTGCTAGTCGACAATGTTCTTGACATCTCACAAGGGTGAAGCCATTGTTAGGGTCCAATAACAATATGATTCATAATTTTGAATTGAATTTGATTATTCTTGTAAATATGTACATACTTTTCTTTCTGCAAATTGTTTTCCCATATGAGAAAATTAAAAAATGTAAAGAGGGTAAAAGTCCTAAAAGAAAAATCAAAGGACTTGAAAGAAACAAAGATCAAGAAAGAATATTAAAAATGAACCCCAAAAAAAAAGAGATAAAATAGATCATGAAAGTGATGCAAATTCAAATGCCACTACTATTTAATTTTTCTGCAAAGTAAAAATTATGTGCAGCTTCTTTAAAATGCCATAATCCATGAAGGTCAAACTTCTCAATCTTTAATTCTTATGCTTTAAATTTCATGTTGTTATATAGAGAATAAAGAAGTAGCCAAAAAGCTTAATCTTGGTAGATCAATAGTTAAAATAGAGAATAATAAGGAGCTCAATAGTATAATCTAAGCCCTTGGATGAAATAAGGTTACAATTAGATAGTTTCATGTTTTAAAATAAATAAGGGTTTGGAAGCTCAAATGCACCCATGCAAATAATGGAAAAAAATGGTAGAAAAAATTATGGGTAGGAAGAAAGCAGTTTTACAAGGCATGGATAAGCATCATTTGGCACATTACTAATTTCCCTCCCCACAATGTGTTCCAATACTAAATCATTCAATCATAAAGACTCAGAGCATTTATCTAACTTTTGGTGGGACCGAACCCATGTCTTAATGACTCATTGGCACCAAGGTATTGGATTCCACCTCATGAAACCCTTCCCCCTCATAAAAAACCCTTTCCCCTTAACATCACTCATTTTACCCTACTAAAACCCCTTTTCCTAAGTCAAAATGCATATTCACCTTTGGAAAATCAAAAAACCCAAAAAACATTTTAAATGCTAAGTATAAATGCTTAAAAGAAATTTCGGGTCCCACAGTGAAGAAATTCATTCCCGACATCAGATTTTACACTATACTTAGTGCATTTTGACTTCCACATTTACATTACATTTTAACACTAACCTACTGTATTAATTCCTGTTATATACCTTTATCCCATAATAATATAATTACTTTATAAATATATCCCAATCCATAGTTTTTATTTTAACCTATGATCTAAATTCCCCACATGTTTTATTATTATCCCCACCTATACATAGATTCCACTTAATTTAAGCTTATTGGTTATATGTAAAAACCCCGACCAATACATATTAATCTCTCGCACCATTGAAATCACCTGGCCCCCATGCCATCTGACCTTGCATCTCTATCAAACAATCCGCTCTGTCCGATCTCCATCTACCAGATCCGACCATCATTATCCCTTGTCACACATTCTTTAGCGTGATGGTTAACCAACCCCAAAGCTTGCGATAAATGTGGTTTTCAGGCTTTCTCTCCCCGCTATGTGTCATAATAATATTTGATCGCATCGCCACAAACATTACTGCGACCACCCTTCGAGCTTGTGATAAACCACTTCTTCACTGAGAAGTATACCACTGAAAATTCATAAACCCTACTCCTGCTAAAACCATATGTTTACCTCCTACATGGTGCAATAAAATACCTATCTGCTTATATGAATTTCAATATACCACCAAGATGTCTACACATGTGTTAAACTACATATATACTCCTCCCTTGTGATAAATTTTTCCACCATACTCTGTGACAAAGCTAGTGCTATAAGATAAGACCCCACGCCATTTTCAAAATCACAAAGTTTTCAAATAAGAATCCCAAAATGTTACACTCAATTACTCAGTGCCAACAGAGTTAAATCTCCACAGTCAAAATTCATTCCACAGGTCTTCCCAATTCATTGAAAACTTTCATCACATCCCTGCAGACCTGGGTTTTATTAACTATTTTTTTCATTTTTTGCAGGTTATTAGCACAAGAAGAATATGTATAAAATAGTATAAATACTAGTTAAGACATGTTTATTCCAAATAACTCATAAGGAAATGAATTCAAATGATTTTCCTCAACGAAAAATTCCAGGAAATAGAACAGAAAGAAATAATTTACTCAGAGAGAAACAAATTTTCAGAAGTGGTCAGAATAGAGGAAGAAAATATTTCCATCAGCAACCCTCCATGACATATTTTACTCAATGTTACATAGATCTTACTGTAAAAAGGTAAAAGTAAAAACATAGCAGTCAAGGTAAAATAGTAAAAGTAAACATGGAGGCAGTAAAACAGAGATTAAAATACTTTCGCAACAACAATGAATTTTATCCAAAGTAAAAGAAAAAATAGTTAAAAGAACAAAAAGGTTAAAAGATGAAAACAAAGCAGGAAGGGACATTTTCAAAAAAATTTCTTTTTAAGTCATAGTTTTGCAGAAACTATTGTGGCCAATAAAAGATGAATTTTGAAACAATTTAGGAGTTTTATGTTCCTAAGTGGCCAATCTACAAAAACCTATTTCAATTTTTACACAGGTGTTACAGAAGGAGAGATACATGCACATCTTCACAGCCTATTGTTCGAACTGTATAGAGTCCTATTTTACACATCTTTTTACAGAGCCTATTGTGAAAAACTAGAGCGAAATTTTAGGAAATGGAGAGAGGTTTATCTCAAAAACATATTTATCTACAATAACCTCATTCACTTCTTACATATTTATATCGGATCAAGATATCGAAAGGGATTTCTGGACCCTGTTTTGCATAATTTCTGGAGAAAAATTCACAAAGGAAGGAGACAGTTAGTGACTTGGAAGTCTCATCATCAACTATGAGTTGATATAAAATTTGAATTTCTCTTCTTTGTTACCATCAATCCATAAATATAGTGCGAAATAGATTCATTAGTTTTGAGTGTCCTTTATTTAAGTTCGATTTATGTAATATAGTTTGATATATTTGTAAACCAATCTTGATATTTTTTCAACATATTCTAGTTTAGAATTTGTATAAATACTTCATCATTTGAAGTATTGAGAGTGGATTAATTGTTGAACATTTATGTAGCTGTGATATTCGGAAAACTAAGGGTATTCTATCAATTCAGGTCAGCAGACTGGATCAGAGGAAATAATGCATCGTATTACAGGATTCATGTGTTGGGCCACTGCAGTGAAGTATTTCACTTGTCATTTTTTCAAATTTATTATGTTTTCCATCCGTTCATAAATGTATTCTAAATTTTAATGTGAAATCAGAAATTGTTAGTTCAGAATTTTTTAAAAGCACTCTGTTATTGACTGATTTTCATTTAAATGTTTTCTGCTGATATCCAGAATAGGGAACCCTTAATTGCTCCCTTATTTCTATTGACTTCTACCTTTTCACTCCTTATCGGGATTTAAGAACCCTTAATTTCTCTTTATCCCGATCAAAATAATTTCACTGTCAGCCTCTAAATATCTAAAGTGACTCTTCTATCTTTCCATGTAAAAATTTACCTTTAGACCTTGATCCTGATCTGAGTGCTTGACACATTGACTCCATTTTCCCAATGGGATATAGATCTATAGCTATCCATCTGAGTAAGTGATTTTCCCACCAAACCAAATCAAAACTCCAAAACCAATTTTCCCCATATGACTAGCCTAAAATCAAATATAAATAACAAAGATGAATCATATAGAGAGAGCCCTCTCCGAGCATTAGGAAGGCTAAATCCTAAGGCTTAAAAGTAGGTTTTTGGTTACCTCGATGATTTCTTTCTTTAACCTTGAGAAATTACTGAGTGATAATAGAGTAGATCATGATCACAAATTCATGAAGACTCTATGAATTAATTTATATGAAGACGAACATGAATGTTCTTACCACAATTGAGGCATGTCCTCAAGAAAATAATTTCATGCTGCTAGGTCGGTCCCATAGTATAGGTTCTATTACGAATCTCATATAAACCGTGGACATGCATTATAACCTGTGGGGATTTCCTTCCGATCACCTCCCTATTCATTTACTGTAAACTTGATCTTATATTATACAATATAGTTGAATAATATTCACGAAGTATATAGAACTTCTTTGATAATTTCTGCATGGATTCCATGGTTAATGACCTTGAAGAATCCAATTTGTCTGACAATACTTAATTCTATAGCTTGAGCAACTGAAGAAGGAGCGAGATCAATGAAAGGAATGTTTTCCTCCTCGTGAGAAATTTTAGAGTACATTTTTTGCGTATTTAGAAAACACATATAAATTGAAAAAAATATTCACAAAACTGCCTCCATTTCAAGGAGAGTGCCCCCTCCTTATACCAACAAAATGGAAAATAGAGTCTGTAAATTTCAGATCCTCTCATTCTGTTTCATGATTCCATCGATTGGATGTGGATGACATTAAAATATCGAATCAAAATGACAACAAGGTCATTCGAGACTCACCGAATCTGCGTATGTGTTTCTCAGTATAGATTTTTAAGTATTTTTATGCTAATTATTTTATATTTTGGAGTTACGAGTTTTATTTTTTTGTCAACTTTGATTTAAATCCTTTGAATTTGTTAAAATTATTTCGGAGTTATGTTTTTTATTGTGTCAAATTATATTTAAATCCTTTTAATACCTCACTAATATTCATTTCTATTTCGACCTCGGGTGGATAAACCCACATTGGCTTCTTTAAATATTTTAATCGACACGATATATTTATTCTCAAGTGAATATTTTGTTGGAAATGTTTTATCACTGATGGGAAAGATTATTGATAGTAAATGAAATGGAAAATATTGGAAAAGGAAACTTCTTTGGTAAATATGTTTTCATTGGTGGCCAAGGCAAATATTGATGTAAAATCCAATAGTAGAGGTGTCACAGCAAAAATCAAAGGCCAGTGAAATGGAAAAGAGAGTAGGGTAACAACAATTATAATGTGAAAATACTTTCAAAAAAATTATGGAGCAGCATATCAAATCGAGTGTAGGTGTAACCCATATATATGGAAAGAGCTCTGAAAAATATTTCTAATGGTATGTGGAAGGTCAAAAATGTCCTCCTAGCTCAAAATTTAGAGCCAGTCAAATTTTGATGACCCCGAGGCCTTCATCGCAAAGTTAAAGGTGAATGGAGGAGCCTTTGGCACATAGCAAATGTTGGATTAAATTCCAAAGTTAGTGGCAAGGATGGAGGAGCCTCTATGTGAAGTTCAAGGAAGATATGATAGAAACAGGAATGCATTTGATTGGTCACAGGTGGAGCCCACCCAGTAGTGGTAGCCCAATTGGTTCACCACAACACAACCCTTTTGGTGCAATATCATATGGACCGAGAGGTAAGTGTCAGGTCACAGCAATGGTAAATTGGTTAATCAAAAGAAAGCATGAGGGGGCCTACTCTGATAGCTCATCCCGCAGAGGGAGAGCTGGAGGTTTATCATGGTAGTTTAACAAAGTTGTAGTGTAGTAATTCATCGACCCGAAGGTTATTGAAGAAATACAAAGAAAAGGGTCAGTGAGCCGAAAACGAAATAAGAAAGGATTTGGTCACAGAAAAAGGTCTTGAGGATGTTTTCTCTCTCATCCAAGAAGACAGGTGGTGGCATGTGATTGGTCCAGATGATATCACAGGATGATGTCAGCATGGACACGTGGCATGTAGATATGGAATTTTTGGGAACTAATGTGGCACTTTCTTGGGTGACAAGTGTCACCACTCATAGGTTGACACGTGTTAGGAGTGATATCATCGTGATGTCATCCTGGAGGTATGACCCCACCAGATTAAAAAAGGTGAAAAGGAAAAGTGTCAGGTGAAAATCCACCGAGAGATGGTGGTAGTTAACATAGCATCAACCAATAAACACAGTGTCAGGAGAACCCCATTGACAGCTCAGCCAACATGATAAGAGCTTGGGAAATTCAATGAGGCGCATTTAGCGATGGTGTCGGTCAACGGGTGTCAGGTTATGTCAGCACATTGATAGTAGTGATAGCTAATTAAAAAGGCATCGGAAGAACCCTACCAGAAATCTCACCACACGAGAAGTACCCTAGCGGGATATTTAACTAAAAAATTGCAACATCATCAAGAATAGAGAGTCAAGCCACATAGGCAGAAGTAGAAGCCAAGAGAGAAATTTTCAGTAGTCACCACAGACACATCAACCTAGAAGGCAGATCCTGACTGGTGAACTATAGTGCACCATAGTGAATGCATCTAGATAAGGGGGCTCTGAGCTAAGTGCTCGCACTAGAGAAGACAAAGAAAAGATCCGTGGAGGCTCCTGGGGCAGCTAAGTGCTAGCCTCGTGGATTGTTTCATGTAGAAAAAAAGGGTGTTAAGAAAATAAAGAGTTGTGAAGGCTCTTGGCACAAATAAGAATTGGACTTTGGGATATTTTTCTATTGCCTAGCATAGAGGCATGAAAAACGACGTGGAGTTGTTGTCACATGGAAAAAGGCACTCAACAAAAATTAAAAGCACTAAGCACTCAATGAATTAGCCAGAGGTCACGAAGAATAGTCGTATGGTGGATAACGAGGAAGGTGCTAGCAGAAAAGGGCCTAAAGTCAAATTCAAAAAATTTAGGAGTGTTTTATTTTTTGAAAAGGGCTGTGAAGGCCTTCTCATCATACAACAAAGCGTTATGCATGGAAGCCTGGTTTGGCGACAATGAGATGGCATGAACAATCAACAGTTAGAAGTTATGGTGAAGATTAAAGCCTAGTGGTAGCATGAATGAGTCGACAACCTATGTTAATAGTAGTTCGATGGAACTTCCTATTAAAGAAACAATTTTGGTAGTAAAGCCAATGTTAACAGTAGTTAAAAATTAGCTAACCTCAGCTAAAAACTATAAGTTATGTAGATTAACATAAATAAGAAGGATAACAGTATTTTGACTCAAAGATGAATCCCACAACAACAAACAAAGTTGATAAAAACTAAAATAAACATGTCAAAGGAAAAAATAATCAAATCCATGTAGAAGATCAAATATTTGAAGGCAAGATAACTGAAGTTCAATTCCAAAATATATCACTCCATAATTCCTTTAAAGGAAGGATTCAAATAAGAAGAATATGGTTGTATTAGTGGTAAGAATCAGTAAGTGGCTAGGATAAGATTGTTTAAGAGTTGTTATTTGTTTCATAGGTATTTGCAACAGAGAGTTGTTGGAGCTACTGGTGGATGTATAAGGTGTGTATTGCAACAAATAGTGAGTAAAAGAAGCAAAGGGTTGTTCTTAGTGTGTGTGTAGAAAAATTTAAGTAGCAACAGAATGCTGCTAAGGTGTTGATGTTGTTGGTAACAATGCATGGTGTTTTGTATTAGCAATCATAAATTTGTGAAGAGGATGGTGTTTGTATCAAAAACTATATATTGTTGAAGTTTTTTTTATGGTGGGTTTGGTGAGCAGCTTTAGTGGTTTTTTTCTTTTTTATGAGGTAAGAGGCCTATTGATTTCAGTTCTAAAATGGAGGAAAGATGGATTAGTAGGGATAGGAAATGGTAGATTGCAATCTAGGGGTGGAAAATCTTTCTAATGGGTATTAGAAAATATTTTGGGGAAGAGTACCTTTGAGAAAAGACTGAGAAATGAGTAAGGGAAAGAGTCTGTTTTAGCATAAATTAAGAAATAAGCAAGGGAAATAATCCCTTTGAGTGAGTATTAGTAAACAAGCATGTGTAGAATTCCCTTTCAATAGTAAATGATAAATGAGTAGGGATAGAAGTTCCTTTCTGTAGCAACTGATAAGCCTACAAATAGTAGCTTGTGGGGAAATGTTGTAATCAAGTTGAAACTTTTAATGAAAATAAAATTTGTGTCTCGTGTATATGTGTTTCTCATGTGCATGTAATTTTGTATTTTACATGATTTTTTTGTGTTTCTAATCCATGAATAAATTTCTAATGTGATTGAAGAATTAATTGATGAATAATTTTATAATTTCGCCGCACTACTAATTTGCCCCCCTCCCCCCAAGTAGTGTCCTGGTTTCCATTGTTTCTAACTATTGGTATTGAAGTCAGTTTCATTTAAGATCAGTTTAAAAGCTGGAGGGAAGATCAGGGATCATGGAGAACCATGATTGGATCACATAAAATGGAGTTCTATTTTTGAATGGCTCAAATTATACAACTTGGAAGATAAGGATGAGAATCTACTTACAAGCTCTTGATTTTGATGTATGGCTATCTTTGGAGAATGGAATGATAAATATTAAGTTTTATAAATTAACCGAGAAAAATATAATGAAAGGCTTGTCTAAGTTAGATATTAAAAATTTAATTTTTTTTAGAACTGCAAAGGATATATGGGATAGATTCTAGCCCATAAATGAAGTAGACATGCAAGTTGCATGTGATGTCAATAGGATTTCCATAAAGGATGAAGCTGTAAGAGATTCAAAGAGAACTCAAGATTGTGAATCAGAGGATGATGCTTTTGTATCAATAGTCCAAGTCATTGATCAACACCTAGAGGAGATGGAATCTACAAGTAAGTTGTTGTTTCATTATTATTGTAGAACAATAAGCCATTTATTTTCAAATTTCTTAGTTGAAATTACTAGTGAATGCGAGATTTTTTCATTAACTTCTAGTGGAGAAAGGAATACCTTAGTGGCAATAGCAGATCTAGAAGAAAATTGGTCCAGCTCTGGTGAAGAAGAGGAATCCCTAAAGTCATCAAGGGAACAAAATGTTGGACATGTTGAAATTGAGATAGACACTTGATGTGAATCCAATTGCTCCTCTATTTACTTGGAATATATTGAAGAAAATATCTATCTGACAAATGATCTCATATCAAATCTTGAGGAGAGTAAGAAATTTAGAGCTATAAATACGAAGTTGGAATGGGAGAGTAGAGCACTAAAAGAGAAAGTGTTTAATTTTCAGGAGCATGCAAATAATTTTGAAATGATTAAAGGCAGACAAAAAAGATATTGTTCCTCTCGGGATGAGACATTATTTGAAAATGATAGTGACCTAGCAGAAACGTCAATGGGACCCACTAGCATTGTCAAAAAAGGCCCAACTACACTGAAGTGGAAAAGAAAAGAACACAAAAAATAAAGGCACCTCCAAGAGTCAAAACAAAGGTACATAGTCCCTCATTTGTCTTTATTGCTGTAACATAGAGAAATTTTCCCCCAAGTTTCCATATAGGAAAAATAAAGTGTAAAAGCAAAATATGCATGTGCAAGTCTAGCCATAACAACAAATTCCTCAAAAGGGGAATTCAAACAACCAAGTACAGAAATCTATTTTCCCTCAAAGAAAATATTTTGAATGGTTGAATAGTAGCAAGAGAGCAAGTATTAGTATGATAAATTGTACAAATAGATGCGTTGATAATAATTGTAGTTCCTTGTCCCCCTTCTTCAATTTTTTTGCATGCTAGAGGTGTAAGAAATTTGGGCACAAAGCAAATACATGCAAAACTGGAAATATATTAATTTTCTAAAATGGTACAAATAGAGTTGAGAGCCAATAAAAGGAACATCACATGAGATTTTTTAGCACCTCGAAGAAAATCATTAGAAATTTAGCACATCAGATTCTGTAATTCTGGTAGTTGACATCTCATTGCGACTTAAATTAGATAAAAGAAAAAACATCATCCTTGATAGTTCACCAATGAAAGATAGTGAGAAAGAATAGAGAAGGTGGTATGCATGCTCAGGAAATGGCAGAAACACATCGATTCAAGCATATAAATGTAGGAAAGCTCATGGTGTTCATAAAATTTAGCATGTGTAGGTGTGGAAGAATCAAGAAGATAATCTACTAAGGGGGAGTAGATCCCTTGGTCCTATTCATTGAAATTAAGTGGTTGGCTTCAAGGGAATTCTGAAAGGTAATATGCAAGGAACACAAAGAAATATACTAAGGAATGAATCTGAAGAATAAAAGGGAAGTGTGCCAATTTTTATGAGTAGTATGGTTGATTGATCAATTGGTAGTCTAAGCATGTGTATTTTAGTGATGATATTTTCACAGGCTTCCTTAGCAAGTAGTGTTTACAAATTTCAAATGCGAACAAGGAGCTTGAAAATAGGGGGAGTATATTTAAGTCAATATTTGAGTACGATACTATGCATTGACGACTGGTATCATTAACTAGTATCAGTTGTGTGCTGCAAGACAATGACTAATGGTGTTTGTTGCATATGAGATTAATCAATATTAATAGACTCTTATGATGTTGTTCCAATTGGTAATTGGTATCATATGGTATCAAAGGTATTTTCAATTTGTATTTACATGGATTAGACTCTTTGTCAGAGTATGGTGTTCATGTATTCTAGTATTCATATCACTTTCCTTCATGAGGAGTCAAATGTTCATGGTGAGTGTGTTTTCATTAGAATACTTACAAGTGAAATGTGATTTGTATAAGTATGAATTGGTGAGAGTCCCTCTATGTTTGTAAAATTGTTTATAATTGATGGTGTTATGCATAACAACAGTTATTCTTGTTGTTATAGGATAGGTGTATGTTTCTAGGCAGGCACTGTTATCCTAGCTATGACTCAAACTATTAGGAGTTATTTTTCGTTGCTTAGTTGCACAAGCATGTGTTGTTTCAACAATATATCCCTCTTATTTGTTTGAGGAAAATATTGGGATTAAATATTCCTTTCTATTCAACTCAATCTTATTTACATGACGAAAAAGAAGCTTCCTCGATCAGATTAGAGGCATTCGAGTTTTTTGTCTTAAAAAGAAGCAATTAACAGGTCCACAAGATCAGAATGAAAAGGGATGTTGTTGAAAGGGGGAGCATGTTTTTATATTTTCCATTGATGTCAAAGGAGGTTAATTATTGTTGATAAAAAACAAGATTGTAAATGATCGGTGGAAAATCAAAGGGAGAAGTGTCAATATGGTAATTATCATTGGTAATGATGTGTTTTTTGATATAGATGTTTCCATCAATGCCAAAGGAGGATATTGTTGGAAAAGTGTTTTCATTGATGGAAACGATGATTGATTGTAAAGGAAATGGAAAATATTGGAAAAGGAAACTGCATTAGTAAATATTTTTTCATTGGTGGCCAAGGAAAAGATCTATGGAAAAGGAAATAAGAGAAGTGGAACAGGAAAACGCAAAGGCAAAGGAAATGGAAAAGAGTGAAAGGTAAAGGAAATTATAATGTGCACAGGCTTTGGAGACAATTATAGAGTAGCATATCAAATCATATATATGTGTAACCCAAACACATGGAAAGAGATCTTAAAAATATTTGCAATGGTATATGGAAGGTCAAAAATGGCCCCCTAGTTCAAATGTTAGAGCAAGTCAAAATTTGGTGACCCCAAGACATTCAGAGCATAATTAAAGGTAAATGGAGAAGTCTTAGGAACATAGCCAAAGTTGAATTAGATTCCAAACTAACTGGTAAGGATGGTGAAGCCTCTATGCAAAGCTCTGGGAAGACATGGCAGTAGTGGGATAACATTTTATTAGCCACATGTGGAGCCCACCCGGTAGTGGTAGCCCAATAGGTTCACCCCAGCACAACCCTTTTGGTGCAATGTAGGATGGATCGGGAGGTAAGTGCCAAGCCACGACAAAAGTAAAATGACTAATGAAAATGAAGAAGGAGGAGGCCCACTATGATAACTCAGCTCTAGGAGGGCAACCCCGAAGGTTTATCCTGATATTTTAATGAAGTGGAAGTACAACAAGGCACTGACTTGGAGGTTTTTAAAGTAATACAAAGGAAAATTTTGGTGACGCAAAAAATAAATAAAAAAATATTTGGTCGCAAAACAAAGCTCCGAAGGACCTTTTCTATCTCCTATAGGAGGAAAACTGGTAGCACGAGATTGGCTCAGATGACTTCACACAATGACATCAGCATGGACATGTGGCATGTAAATATGGAATTTTCAGGCACCCATGTGGTCCTTTTTTAGGTGACAAGTGTCACCACTCATAGGTTAACACATGGAAAGAGTGACGTCATGGTGATGTCATCCCGGAGGTATGACCCCGACAGATTAAAAAAAAGGTGTAAATAAAATATCAGGTTATAAGGCACCGAGACACGGTGGGAGTTAATAGAGCATCGACCAATAAACGGGGTGTCAGGCAGACCCCATTTATCCAAGTTATTTTACTTGAGATGTGTTAAAGAATTACATGTGAAATTGCAGCTTAAACAAGAAAATTTGAAGGCATAAACATAAGAAGAGAGAAGCAATTCACATCATGCAAGAAGACACAGAATTGATATCAAAGTTCATATAGGTGGGACGAGCCCTTCTCAAATAGTAGGGAGACCCTCTTTCATTAAGTGGAAAAAAATGAATGTACAGGTATAAAATGAAAAATTACACCCTTATACCTCCATAGTTGAATGCCCAAAAATTGGAGACCTATAATGAAGAAATGGATAGCATCGTTGGATTCGTGCCATCAAGAGGTGCAAAATCCATATAAAATTTCCCTAAATCTGACAAACTGAAAATCTAGACCCTCTGGAAAATGGCTCAACTCATGATTCTGCCCATCTCCTGCATAGCATTCGTGGTTCCACTATCTTAATTTCTGTGCCCGCTCTTGGCTGCCTCGGCACACTTATGAAATCCAAGTTTATATAATGAAGTGTCGGTGGAATTCCCTAAGTTTTACGTTAGCGGAATTGGTTAGGATCCATTGTTTATGGGAGGGGTTCAGGTGCTCAAACCCCGCCCCCTCCATATTCAGGCATAATTTTGGTTTCTAAAACTACACATTTCAAATTTTTAAATACCCACCTTAATAGTTTTAATACAAGTGGGGGTCGGGCCCACATTGGGTGGCCCGCCCCACATTTTCCACCCTCACCAAATAGTCTCCACGGTTGTGGGTTGGGCGGTCGGTTAACGCCCTCGCCTACCCATATTATATATGGTGTGGCCGCTGTATAAGTTGAGCGAGGGGTCCGGTAGGGTCATGGTTGTCAACCCCTTAATATAATAATATTTTTTATGACATGCGGAGGGGTTGACGGGGTTTGGCCACCCGTCGACCCTTTGTTTTTATATATTTTTTGTTTTAATAACAAAATGACCCTTTTTAAAAAAAAATTAATTTGACTGAAGGAGTCAAATTAATAACCCCACAATTTATCCCAGAATCTGGCTGGAGCTGGCTAGAATCCGGTGGCCAGAAAAATTCCAATTTGTGTCCTCCTTAGTCTACCACTTCACCATGTCAACCCTCAAACTTTGACTGCTTCTAACTCCTCCATGTAGACTCAGAATTGAGTGTCGTCTGCACTGTTGGAATCAGAAAGACAAGATATTCAACCTGACACTGAGTTTTCCATATTTGCAACACTTCTATTTTTTAGCCTTTTTACTTAAGCCACTTGTACTTGGACCTGTACAATCCACCTGGGTTATTCCTCCCCACTAAAGAGATTTTAGAGCCCAAAAGCATTAACACACTCAAAACCACACTTTCAATCTCCTGCAGGCAAAACTGGTACATTAGTTGCAATCATGCACACCACACATGACTCAACAACCCCTCCTTGCCAAGATTTTATAGCACACACTCATTGGTGAAGGATTACATAAAAACAATCAATACCTCAATTACTCATAAGGAAAGTACAAAACATCATCGTTGCATTTTGAAATGATGGGAAACACACCATCACTTTTACATTTACTTGCAACGTATGATTTACAACGGTGGCCATAACAAGCTACTACCTCTAAAAAAAAAAACTTAATAAAATATACCACCGTGACTGTTTTGGATTCATTTGTTGAACATGTCCACCTTTCAGCTCCTCTATTGATGCTTCCGGAGTATGGATCATTGGACACATGGCTTGTTGGTGTCCCACATCGTTGCAATGACTCCAATGATTCCTTTTCCTCCAAAATTTCTGGGTTGCCTTGGGGCACTTTCCCCTGGTGTTCCTCCGATAAGTGTTCATGGAGCCCTCACTATTACTGGACTGTGAGGAATGGATTTCATCATCTGTCATTGGCTGTTCACTATCCATATTGGATCTTTCTCCTATTTCCTTTCTGGTGTATCTGAGTCTTGCACAACGTGGAAATTCCTCAACTTCGATGGGGTTTATGATGCCTTGGCCATGGATGCTGAGGCCTTTTCCTTGATAACCCATATTCTTTATCATTTTGGATCTGATCCCTATAGTATGTTTTTCAAAAGAATCGAATCCATCATCATGAAAAGTACATTAAATTGAAGGGTTTCTTTTTACCTCGGGTTGGTTATGTCGTAATTTTTCCAAGGTCTCATCCTTAGCATGTAACTGGCATAGTAACCTTTGTTTTTTCTCCTTTGCTTCATGTAGGAACCTTCTTATCTCAACATTCTTTGCTTGGATGCTTTGGTTAATCTCTTCAAGTTCTTGGAACTCTGCCGCAGTAAGTGTCATTTCCATCTTTGGTACAATATCTGTTGATATTTTTGTTTCATTGCCCTAATCAGAACCCAAGTCTATGGGTCCTTCTGTTGCGATCCCAAAGGCTGCAAGCTTTATTTCGTCGTTGAAATCATACCCCAAGTCAATTTTTCTACCTCGTGTTAATCCTGTAGCTATGAGCTTTTCATCTTCCTCGGATTTAGAATATTGGTTTTTTTGTATGGTGTTGGCAGTTTTCTTCTTCCCTTTTTTTTCATTCCTTTCAGGTCTCAACTCAGGGTGCAGCTTCCAGCAATTTTCTTCGTCATGTCCCTCTTTCTCATAATTTATGAAAGAGGGATTTTCTCCCCTTATTTTTCCTACTGCAATCCTTTTTGGGTGGTCACTTTGTTCATGCGTTCTCCTGCTTTCTATGTGCATGGCCTTCACACTGGCCTCATCGATGGTAGGAGGCTCAAATAAAAATAATGAATTTCTTATGTAATTATGCAGAGAACCAATATACTTGGTTACCACTTCAAGTGAATCTAATGAAATGCCCAAACTTAGTGTTTTTTTTTCTAAATTACTCGATAAAGATTTTCACGTTTTTTCCTTTACCTTACCTTAGGTATTGCCACTCCATTAAGGATTTTTTATTACAACCCAAGGGATAGAATTGATCTTTAAGTCAGCAATGAAATTTGACCATGAGGAAAGAAGGCTACACAAATTACTATTGCCTTGAAGTTTTCTCTCCCACCATATGAGAGTGGTGCCATTCAGTCGAAGAGAAGCCAACTAGATCTTCGCCTCATCCTCCACAATCCACTGATTCCTACAGTAGACTTCAAGCTGCCTAATCCAGTTGTTAAGTTTCTTTGTATTGCTTTCACCACTATACATGGGTACCTGAAATTTGACATCTAACTTAAAGAAAGGTTTATTAGATGCATTTCCTGAATTCCTATGATGATGGTGAGAAGAGGAGGAATAAATTTCACTTGCTAGAGGAGAAGGAGGTGGATCTCCTCCATTATCTCCATGCCCTGAACCTTGTCCTTCTGAAGCATTCTACCCTGTTTTTTCTAGTTTCTCAAGTCTAGAGAACAACTTCTTGACCCGATCTGCCATGGTCTAGAAGGTCTTGAAGAAGTTGAGCTCTTCCTCATTTTGAACATCGTTATCCATGTTCCTTCTCCGATGTGCACGTCCCACTTCAGGATCTAAAGACCTTAGTTTTCCTTCACCTCTTTTTTATGCAGAATTATGATCTACAGATAAATCAAATTCCCTAAGTGTGGTGCTAGGCACTTAGAACAAAAGATGAAATAATATGCTATCACTTTCTCTAAGAATAAATAAACATACATAAATATAGAAGAACCTACTTATGATCCAAGTGCTTCCTATTCTCCTTCTGTTGCTTTTTCTATAGCTTCCAATCCAACTTAGATCGTCAGATTGATTCCTGACAGTATAAACAGAGAACAAAAAATAGATTTAAATATACAAATGTCTATTTATCTTAATCACTTAAATCGATTAAACATGAAAAATATATGTCATTGAATATTTCATTGCGTGAGAAATAGAAACATAAACAGATACATATATGGGAAAATGAACAACAATATTTATTAAAGAGTAGAAGGGGGAGGTTACAACCAGTGATCGATTCGATGTCACCAGCTCCAGCTTCATCCCAGCCTCATCACATTCAACATCTCACCAACAACATATCAATACTTTCACTCTCTCAATTGAGAATCCAATAGAATTTATTTACCAAAATTTGTCCTCCCCTAGCACTAGTATATGTGCTCAATTTATAGGGAAACTGAAGGTAGATTCTCAATGAATGAATTTCTAATAATAGGCAAGACATGTTCCCAAGTTCAGAGGTGTTATATGGACACTTGGATTCGAAGTTTGACACATGTGGACTCTTTTAGAAGGCACTGCCCATGTGGAGATTCTGGAACAATGACAATTTCACTCCCATTTGACCAATGCACCCTTGAATGTCAGTAAGTGCATTGCAGTGCACCCTTAAATGGAGGGAGTTTCATATTAAACTCAATTATTCCCTTGAGAGGAAGCATTGGTGAGCTCATAAGTGATATAACATATAATTAAAACCTTGGAAATCTCACAATAGAAGCCATGAATGATTTGTTCTTCTCTTAGGGCATATAGCAACTAAAATGTAAGGGGCTGATAGACCCTATTTCATTGGTCCTAGGGATGATTTCTAGTTTGACAAGGTCATGGGGGATGATGCCTAAATTTACCTATAAAAACTGCCCCCCAAAGCATGAAGTCAAAATAATAATAATATTTTGAATGAGATGCTTTACAACGTGATGAGATGGAACTGAAGGAGAGTGGCAACTTGCACGAATATTACAATACATTACATCATGACATTTTCATCTTGATCACATATTGTTGAGAGAGGTATTCCCATGCTCAGCATGTAAAATATCTAATAACATGTAGATAGTGCAGAAAGTCGTATACATTTGAATGTTTCCCAATATAGACATGCCTACAGATATAGGTCCGTGTTCGAATGACGATTTGTATGTAATGTCACCATATAGATGATGTGTACAACAATCCTGAAATCACAACCTAGATGGCTGAAACTAGATTCAGGGTATTCTTATCTCATTCACTCGATCGTTCAGATACAAGTCTATCCATGCAAATATATGATTTGTGGTCGAACATGGTAAGACATCGTTTGATTACCAGCCAATGATGTGATCTGTTAACAAATGCAAGAGAACCAACATTGATGTTAATGGCTCTCAAGGTACTGTAGTACATTTCGTAAGGCGTGAATAAATGATTTGATGTCGAATGGCAAACAAAATATTTTGGTCAAAGGTCCGGAAGCGAGGATCTTGTCGATTTTGTAACAAGCCTCATGGTATTGGAAGATGATGTTTCTAAGTAAACTTCCCAGATAATGATCTGATGTCAATAGGAAGCCACTTTATCAAGAAACGAGAGTTACTGATTTTGGAGAGAAAATGTGACTTCATATAGCAATATTCAGGGATGACTATCATGAGAATGAAGTTCTATGAGTATTGCAAAAGGATCTATTCACCGGATGACTTGTTTTGAACATATCGATGACACTGAGATGAGTTGGCCTCATTGACCCAAAAATAAAGTGAAGGTGTGATGAACCATAGGTATGAATGAACCATCAAGAAAATTACCAAAACCAAAGAGTCATGATGATGGAGTGAAGTTTCATGTTCAAGAGCGACCTGCTACCGTAAAAGTTCTGTTCACTTTCCAAATTTTCCCCAGTCATTTGTCGACTAGTACCTCTTTATTTTTTAACAAGATTGAGGAGGATAACATATTCTTGATCTATAATTCAACCCTTCGGTCGAATATGCATTTCTATTTAATAATTTAATGAGTCTAGCGAAAGATGAAACTTGATTATTTCCATGATCGACAAGCTCGTCGCTATTTTATGTTTTAACGAACCTAACGACAGTGACAGCCCAGTCCTTTTTCATATTTAGAGAGTTTGAAAAACATGACAAAAGAAAACTACATAAGTACTTTTTCATAAAGTTATCGCTTAGATCTGAAAAAATGTAAAATGATATCTGAGAGAACCTCCTAGTCATGTTTGACTAAGGTTTTTCTTTTTCGTAACACTACAAGGAAAATACCATCTAGCGGATGTTTTTTAGGAACCCCTTATAAAAATACCTCGTACATTCATTTCTATTGGAGGTTACTAGAGGAGGTTGGCGAGTGGAGGGTTTTGCGGATGTTTTTTTCTCGGTGCACTTATCATTCAGCATCACACCAGTGCTCCTTACAGGCAAAAGCATTGGTGCACAAAAAACATTGGCACACCAGACACCGTGCGCTCTGTACACACCCACCCTGCGTGTCATATTATTGTAAAGGACCAGTGCATCACAACTCTTCCATGCGAATGCATCATAAAACAACGTGCCAAAACACAAACTGACCAATGCATTTGTAAGAAAACACATCGGTGCACCGATAAAGCATGTACACTGGAAAAGGGTTTAAAAAAAATTACGGTAAAAAAACTGGATTTTTCACTTTTTTGAGTGCTCAAGAGCTCTCAATTACTAGTGTGCTCTACAAGAGAATGCATCAGTGTTTATAAATTTTTCCGTGCTAGTTCATCATAAAACACCGCGCCAAAACAGAAGTGCTCTGGTGCGTTTGTATAAAACAGCACAGGTGCGCCTATAAACAACATGCAATGAAAAAGGGTTAAATAAAAAAAAAATATTATGGCCAAAAAACAGCATTTTTCACTTTTCTGCTCTCAATCATCGGTGCGCTCTGCAAGAGAAAGCACCAGTTGCACAAAACTTTGGCACACTGGACACTATGCACTCCGTACAAACATTCCCGGTGCGTCCTATTACTGTAAAGCACCGGTGCTTCAAGACTATTATGCCCCAGTGCGTCATAAAACACGACGACAAAACTGAAACAGCCTAGTGGTATGTTAAGTATTCGCCCTGGTGCATCATAAAACAATGCGCCAAATTTGAAACCGCCTGGTGCGTACTTACAAAACCACACCTGTGCATCTATAAAACCCCGTGCATAAGAACAGGGTTAAATAAAAAAAAATTACGACCAAAAAATTGCATTTTCACTTTTAAACAAAATCCCGTGCAATTTCTTCTTCTTTGAGCTGCCCTGACATCAGTTCTCCCATTACATCCATTTCACACACTACTGCTCTACATTAGCCACCAATCTCTAGCTTACATTTTTCAAAACAGTGGGAAAATTTTCTTTTGCAAATTCTATAGCCAATATGCCTCCTCGACGGCCAAATATATAGGTATTTTTCTATTTTTTCCATAATTAAACTTTCTAGTGGATTAGAATTTGAAATAACCTTAAAATTAACCATTAAAAAAGGAAGAAAAACAATTGTCATGCAGTTTACATGAGTCGTTCGGCTCACACTGATAAGTGGTGCTACCTGTAAAATTTACAAGTCGCACTGCAACTAGTGCTAACGGTATCTGCACTGTTTTCGGGGCGATACTGAAAGGCGCCCTGCATTATTTCAAAATTTTAAAAAAATTGGTGGTGCGATCATTTAGCTGGGCGTACCATTGACCATTGGAATAGTAACACAGTGCATTGATAGATATATCTGCCTCAGTATCTGTCAGCGCACCGCATTCGAAATTCTGACGGGGTCAACGACGCAGTCGAGTAAATGACTGCACCTTTGACTATATAATTTGTCACGAAGTCAGTGTGCTGACACGACTATACGTGCCAGGGCGTATATTTTAGTCAGCGCACCGCTCTTCTGACACCATATATAGTCAAGGGGGCTTGGAAAAAATTCAGATACACCCCATATGGTGTGTTTTATGTCATCTGGGGCACTAACTCCAGTGCGCTATAAACAACAGTCGCACTAGCACCGTTGCATGACTACTTTTGGGGCGCACCGACTGGTCTGTTTATTTTTTTTCAAAAAAAAAAACTATATGTATATTCCTAAATACATGAATGATTTAATATTTTTTTTTTATTTAGTATGTCAATGATTTAGAGAGAAGAGGAAGAACAACAGCAACAACATGAGGAGCAGTATGACATGCTTCGTCAGTGGGAGGCACGAGAGAGGGAGAGAGATATGTACCCTCGACCTATTACAATATATACCTAGGGGCTCCTAAGGCAGGTAGGCCTCCTCATTTTCTATGAGGAGGCTACTTCCCTAAAGGCCCATAGTGTCTTTTTGAGACATCCTATCCGCAGGTGGAATGCCCACCGACAGGCTTTCCAAGTTGGTCCTAACTAGTGGTACACACCCAATGAGGAGGATGTTTATTTCATTACAGGGATATCGAGGACAGGGGTAGATTTTTCCTCATTCCCAGAGGTTCCAGCTGGTTCTGTAGCAAGGAGTCAATTAGTTTACTCCCAGAGATACATTGGAGCAAATGTATTGTGTCCCTCAGAGTTTCAGGTCCCTGGAGGTCAGCTACGTATTAGTGCATTTGGTAGACAAGACGTGTAGTGCCTCTCACCTCTCATTTCTACAATTTCACACAACACCAGTGACGAGCAATGCATTAGTTGCCTGCTTCTATATTATTTTGATTCTTTATTACAGGAGCCACGACTTGTCAGGTGGTCTGCCATTTTTTTGCGGCAGTTTTGTACAACCTTAGACAGATGTTGTGCTCATGCACAAGGGAGGGTCAACTTCCTTTTACTTCAGAGATTTTTTGTTTATTTTTTTATAGGTTTCCAGAGATGAGGCCTTCCTTTTTTTGACAGCCTTATACGACGATGTTGGAGGCCTGTATGCACATGTTGGGGAAGATGATGCCCAAGATGGGAGAGACTATGTTTCCAACCAGGATATCGCATGATGCACAGAACTTAATAGCTAGTGTTGACAAGCTGCATCCCTTTATTATGGTCCCATGTCCATATGCTGGATTGGATTAATGAGGGTGTGCCAACATCCTCTTCATAGCTGATGAGATGCCTGATGATAGACGTAATATTACTATTTTATATATTTAAATTTATTCTAGCATGTTCTTTAACTTGTTTTTATTAAATTGTGTAATGAAATTGTATAATTATTGTTGTCTACTTGTATATATTTTGTAGACAATGGCTCTTTTTATGGCAAGGAGATGCCACAACCACCACATGATCTAGGTGTGGATCCTGATGACGATCAGGAAATGGCAGATGCCAAGTATCATGATTAGGAGGCTAGTGGAGAGAGACATGCTCAATGATTTAGAGAGAAGAGGAGGAACAACAACAACAACAGGAGGAGCAGTATGACATGCTTCGTCAGTGGGAGGCACGAGAGAGGGAGAGAGATATGTACCCTCGACCTATTACAATATATACCTAGGGGCTCCTAAGGCAGGTAGGCCTCCTCATTTTCTATGAGGAGGCTACTTCCCTAAAGGCCCATAGTGTCTTTTTGAGACATCCTATCCGCAGGTGGAATGCCCACTGACAGGCTTTCCAGGTTGGTCCTAACTAGTGGTACACACCCACTGAGGAGGATGTTTATTTCATTACAGGGATATCGAGGACAGGGGTAGATTTTTCCTCATTCCCAGAGGTTCCAGCTGGTTCTGTAGCAAGGAGTCAATTAGTTTACTCCCAGAGATACATTGGAGCAAATGTATTGTGTCCCTTAGAGTTTCAGGTCCCTGGAGGTCAGCTACGTATTAGTGCATTTGGTAGACAAGACGTGTAGTGCCTCTCACCTCTCATTTCTACAATTTCACACAACACCAGTGACGAGCAATGCATTAGTTGCCTGCTTCTATATTATTTTGATTCTTTATTACAGGAGCCACGACTTGTCAGGTGGTCTGCCATTTTTTTGCTGCAGTTTTGTACAACCTTAGACAGATGTTGTGCTCATGCACAAGGGAGGGTCAACTTCCTTTTACTTCAGAGATTTTTTGTTTATTTTTTTATAGGTTTCCAGAGATGAGGCCTTCCTTTTTTTGACAGCCTTATAGGACGATGTTGGAGGCCTGTATTCACATGTTGGGGAAGATGATGCCCAATATGGGAGAGACTATGTTTCCAACCAGGATATTGCATGATGCACAAGACTTACTAGCTAGTGTTGACAAGCTGCATCCCTTTATTATGGTCCCATGTCCATATGCTGGATTGGATTGACGAGGGTGTGCCAACATCCTCTTCATAGCTGATGAGCCGCCTGATGATAGACGTAATATTACTATTTTATATATTTAAATTTATTCTAGCATGTTCTTTAACTTGTTTTTATTAAATTTTGTAATGAAATTGTATAATTATTGTTGTCTAATTGTATATATTTTGTAGACAATGGCTCTTTTTATGGCAAGGAGATGCCGTAACCACCACATGATCTAGGTGTGGATCCTGATGACGATCAGGAAATGGCAGATGCCAAGGCTCATGATTAGGAGGCCAGTGGAGAGAGACATGCTCCTCATTCTAGTGTGCTGGTACCGCCTTTTCCTAAGCGCGGTCGACCTGATACTCAATATAGGATGGAGTTGGGTGACCAACTCAGTGCATTGATTGTTGAGGCGGGCATCAAGCCCGATCATTAAAAAGACATACATGTCGATGATATGCTAATATGGATGTGGAGAGGTATGTCGTGTGACATGTACAACCTAATTTGGCATGTCATAAGAGCTAGGACAACTGTTACGCGACTGAGGAGGACTGTTGCACATTATAGGCATGGTCGAGCCACAACATGTGATGGACAGTCCGCGAGCAGCAACTCATCTCATGATCATTCACCTCACACCACACCTGATGAGCATGAGGCTCCACTAGCATCTAGCAGTCCTCATGGAGATGAGGCTAGACCATCGGCCATGTCCAGTCATCAGTAACCTGCATCATCCATCAGTACTAGTCATGATCATGAGCAGGCTGGACCATCAAGCGTCGAGGCTACACCATTGACTGAGCATGCCTCCACTAGTACTGCTTATATTGATGTTGTACTAACACCAGCTCATCCATCCATCAGTTCTAGTCATGATCATGAGCAGGCTCAACCATTGACAATCGAGGCTACACCCTTGACTGAACAGGCCTTCACTAGTACTGCTATTGATGTTGACATACTACCACTAGCTGATCCATGACATTTAAATTACAATTGCATATTTTTAACATTATTCAGTTATATATATATGGTCCATGTATTTTATGTTCATTTTGCAGTTGTACTTAATTTACATGTTGGTGATCATCATGATGTATATATTGTTAGGTCACGTTAGATATGTTCATTTAATGTTTATCTTATAGATAGATGTGTATGTTATAGCATGAGTTATTTGACATGAGATGTATATATATTTGATGTTTGTGTTATGATGATGTTAATATATAATGTTAATTTGATGCTTGAATGTGTTTTTTAGTCGAATATGATGTTTGTATGATAGTTATCATGATTGTGATGTTTATTAATTAATTTAATATTAAATTATGACCATGATATTTATTAAATATTATGTCATGATTGTACTTGAAATTGAAATTTTAATTGTATGTAAAATTGTATTTGTATATGTAATTGTAATTTTAACTATAATTTAATGTAAAATTTTAATTTTAATTGTAATATTTAATTTACTGTGAAATGATTGTAATCGTAATTTTAATTGTAATTGTAATTTTAATTGTAATTCTATGTAAAATATTTGTAAAATTTTAACTGTATTACTACTAAAAGATTGTAATTGTAAAATTTTAATTGCAAATGTAATTGTATGTAAAATTAAATTGTAATTGTAATTCTAATCGTAATTGTATGTGAAATTGTAAAATTGCAATTGTAATTTAATTTTAATTATAATTGTAATTATAATTATAATTTTAACTGTAATTGTATGTAAAATATTTAGTGTAAAACTTTAATTGTAATTATAATATTTAATTTATTGTGAAATGATTGTAATTGTAATTTTAATTGTAATTCTACATATGACAAATTGTAAAATTGTAATTCTAATTCTAATTGTATGTAAAATTGTAAATGTAATTCTAATTCTAATTCTAATTCATTTACTTTAGACATTATCATTATTTTATTATGATCTTACATACAGAGAAAAAAAAAAAAAACTGTCTACAGTATGGTGTGCTTATCATCATAACATGCACCGGTGCCTCTTATTACTCCGATGAACCGGTGCTTCAGAAGGCTTCAGCGCCACTGTGTCATAAAACACCATGCCAAAAAAAACCTCAATCTTACAAACCGCCCCGGTGCCCCTATAAAACAACGTGCACTGGAACAGGGTTATTCTGTAAAGTGTAGTATTGGAGCAACGGAGAGTTCGAATCGTGAGCAAGAATTTTTCTAAGGAGATGAGGGTTTGAAAAGAATGTGTTTAAAAGAAACCGGGAGTATTGTCTGAGCTTCAGTCGGCTTACATAAACTTTTACCAGAAAAGTTGATGTCGTAGAAAATCACATCTTCGACTTTCAATTGAACTTGAATGGCATATTTAACTTGTCTGAGTTGTGGTCTAGTGGATGAAACCAGTGAAAATTCTGCTTGTATCAAAAATGGAAATGCAGTGACCATTTCTATGAGAAGAAAAACATATATACCTGCAACTACCATATTTCAACCTGCAAATCGGTTTCCCATTGGAAAAACTAATGTAATAGCCTATTTTGCAATGTCTTTCCTCTGTTCAACCCTATAGTCATTTTCTATGGGAAACCATTGCCTCCACATGTAATAACTACATCATCTAGTCGAAAATTAGTATTCTCTCGCTAACAAATGAAGAATGAAGGACTTGTTGTCGTTGCTCCCAGAACATTACGTTGTACTAATTGCTGGCAGGTCATCCATCTATCTGCAGATTATATTCTAAAACATGTTGGTTGCAAATAGTTAAGTTCCAATTATAACAGGTTCACATGCCACAATTTTCCACTTGGGCCCTGTAGTATTGCATCTTTACACGCCCCACATTGCATTCTATCCACATAATCGAATCAGTGGGGACCTCTTGCAATAAACAAAATGCATTGGAAGAATAGTTATTTCCATCAAGAATTTATCCAATTCCAATTCTTAATTTTAATTCTAATTCTAAATCTCAAGAATAAACAAAATTATAATTCTCAATTTCAATGGTTAGAGTTCACTAAATTTTGGTGTACACACCTAACAGTAATTTCGGTGTCTTAACCACAAATCGGTGCTACTATACATATAATCGCACCGGTTCTGGTATTACAAAACGACGCATCAGTGCGGTGCTATTAAGTGACGCACCGGTGAGGAATACACACAAATAAAAAAAGTGCAACTCTATTTTCTTTAAGTGAAAAAAAAAGCAGCAAATTGAAAAATGGGCTATTTTCGAAAATATAATTTCACAAAACAATTCTTTAAATACTAAACACTTTTCATTATTTCACTATTTTTGCTAAAATTTTCAACCAAATGTTTACAGGAGACATACCTGGAGCAAGAGAGGATGAGGGAATTGTGAAGCAGTGAAATACATTCAAACATAAGTATTCAGATAATCAGAAATCAAACATTTTTTGATTCAAACCCTGTATCATAGAATTTCAAACCATCTGGTGATTAAATTTTATTATTTTTTTAAATTTTTCTGTAGTTTTATCGATTTTTACCCTAAACCCTTCATTTTTTTTCCCCTTTCTTCTCCCTGTTTCTGTGATTTCAAAATTAGGCTTTTCATTTTAGATTGAAATCCAACCCACGGGACGAATTGCATAGTCAAATCCCAATCCATTCGGCCATTGCGTGAATTTCTATAAAAAATGGATTTTTTTTTTATCAGTGCACCTAGAATAACCTAGCGCCCCAGTGCGCTTTATTATAAAGAGCATTGTGCAAGTATTGTGTAATAAAAAATTTAAAAACAATTTTTTTAAGTCAGTGCGCCACATCTAAAATAGGGCACCAATGCTCCATGTTACGAGGATAGCACCGTATGGTCTATAACACTGTTTTGTGGTGCATTTATCATACCCCACACACCATACAGTCTATTATACTATTTTGTGGTGCGTTGGTAATACTCCCACACACCAGTGGCGGTGCGTACAACAAGAAATGCACACCGATGTCTTGAGATTTATTTTTAACCTAAAAATTTGACAATTTATTTATAATTATATTAATGAATGATATGGTACAAGTTTCAAATTGATGAAGAAATGACTGACAAGAGATCAAGTAACAAAAATACTGATAACACATCAAGAAAAGAAAAAAAGGTAAGTTCTTTGTAAATTATTTATAAAAAATATTATTCTTGAACCATATGTAAGTTTAACTAATATGTATTGTTTACTGTGTATCATGCAGAGCCACAAAATGATGAAGCTCGATAATATTATTTCTAATCTAGGACCAGAAGAGCGTAAAATCTTGATGGAAAAATCGCAAAAGGATGAATCAGGTGAATGAAAAAATACTATCGATCCAATATGAATTTCTTTTTCTAATTATCATTAATAATATACTTAAAATTCTTAGATATCGTGTGTCAAATAGTCTATTAATTCCCATCTGTTTAATGTTCTACAAGGACCAACAACTCAGAAATGGAATGTTGTTCTAAGAAAAGAAAAAAAATAGAACATGCAAATGAAAATGAATTGCTCCTTAGCTCATCTGGAGTGGTGTTGGAAGTTAACGAAAGGGGGGAAAACTTTTACAAAAGTTTGAGGGATCTAGTGGAACAAATGTATAGATGTTCTTTCCACTTACAATATAAAAATCAATCCAATGATTCCAAGAACCAAATTTTATCTAAACTACAAGAAAAGTTTCTAGAGAATTGGTCAATGAGACATGTCAAACTTTTAATAGCAAAAACATACAATAAAAAAAAGGAATGAAAAAGTAATATTGCTTTAAATGTTTCTTTAGAATTATTTATAAATATCACTTTTGTTATACTTACTTTTTAGAAATCAATATAAAAATTAAATATTTTATTGTCATGTTACATTTTCAGGAAGATTATGCAAATGTCAAAAGATGAAAGAGCTGATATCAAAAATATGCCAGTAGAAATGTCCAAAAGGGTGTACAAGGAGATGGTCAAAGGAATGCACAAAATTGGATCGCAGGAGGAGCCATGTCAACAACAATGTGCTTCAAATGTAATATGCAATCATTGAATTTTTTGATCATTAGGTACAATAAATAAACAATTCAACATTAAATATTAATTCTCAAGAATTTTCTTGCAGAAAATAAAAGAAAATGGAACCCATTCAGCACATAAAACAGGACGATAAGGAAGAAAAGGGTTGATATCTAAGTTTGTGAGTAATTGTTACTTCCTCATAACAACTTAACTAGATTACATTTTTGTATTTTTTAAGTTGTTTTACAAAAATCATCATTGAATGTCTTCAAACAAGTGTTAACATACAAAGAAGAACCATCAGACGAATTTGATTAAAATTGGTTAAATATGGGTTGTGAGTATATGTTGGCATATCATAAATTAATTGTCACTACAAGGAAAATACCCTCTAGTGGATGTTTTTGAGGAACCCCACATAAAAATACCCCAGACATATATTTCTAGCGGAGGATCCTAGAGGAGGTTTGCAGGCAGAGTTTTTTGTGGATGTATTTCTTCCAATTCTCTTATCAACCTAAATGCACCGGTGCGTTCAATATGACAAAGCACAAGTGCATTACAAAAATTGGCAGACCGGTCACCGTGCGCTTCGTATACACATGCCCGGTGCGTTTTATTTCTGTAGAGAACTGATGCTTTACATGTCGACCACACTGATACTGTCCAGTGTGGAATAAATGAAAATCATCGGGGCGTCCACAAAACGCACGCACTGGTGGATGGTTAAATAAAAAAAATTACGAAAAAAAAACCGCATAAAACATTGGCACACCGGAAACAGTGGGCTCTGTACACACCCTCCTAGTGCTTTTAATTTAGCAACCGCGCTGGTGCGTGTCATATCGTCAGCCTCAGTGCCTCAGAAAAATCATGTAGAACATAAACGTCCTGGTGCCGACTGACTGAAATGCACCGGGATCCCCGTAAATGCCACGCACTAGAAAAGAGTTTAAAAAAAAAAGAATTACGGCCAAAAAACCGCAGAAATAATTGGTTCACTGGGCACCATTACCGGTGCGTCAAGTTACTATAGAGCCTCGATGCATCACATCCCCATCCCCCAGTGTGTCATAAAAGTGAGTAGAACATAAACTTCCCAGGGTGGAATGATTGAAATGCATTGGGCTCCCCATAAATTCTGCGCACCGAAATAGGGTTAAATAAAAAAAAAATTATGGCCAAAGAACCACAAAAATCATTAGTTCACCCAAAACTATTACCAGTGTGTCATGATACTGTAGAGCACTGGGGCTTTGAAACTACGCCGCCTCAGTGCCTCCCAAAAGCGCGCGAAAACAGAAAGAGCCTGGTGCGGCATACAGACAACGCAGCGGTACTCCAGCAAAAGTCTTGCGCACCGGAATAGGGTTAAATAAAAAAAAAATTACGGCCAAAAAATCGTAGAAATCATTGGTTCACTAGACACTATTACCGGTGCATCATATTACTATAGAGCACTAGTGCTTTAAAAATACGCCGCCCCGGTGCCTCCTAAAATCACGTGAAAATAGAAAGAGCCTGGCGCGGCATACAAGAAACGCACTGGTACTCTAGTAAAAACCCCGTGCACTGGAATAGGATTAAATAAAAACAATTTATGGCCAAAAAACTACAGAAATCATTGGTTCACTGGACACCATTACTGGTGCGTGATGTTACTGTAGAGCACCGGTGCGATAACATTACGTTGGCCCGGTGCCTCCTAAAAGCATGTGAAAACAAAAAAAGCCCAGTGCAGCATTAAGACAACGCACTGGTACTCTAGTAAAAACCCCGCGCACCAAAACAGGGTTAAATAAAAAATAAATTACGGCTGAAAAACCACATTTTTCACATTTTTCAGTGCTACAGAGCTTTCAAGCACCGGTGAAAATTATCTTTGCTTGAGCCGCACTTACATCTGTGCTCCCATTGCACTTATTGCACACACTGCTGTTGTACATTGCCACCAATCTCCATCTTGAATTTTATAAAATAGTGGACAAATTTTCTTTTTAAAATTGTACAGCCAATATGCCTCCTCGATGGGTAAATGTACAAGTATTTTTTTAGTTTTTCCATAATTAAACCTTTTAGCGGATTAGAATTTGAGAAAACCTTAAAATTAACCATTAAAAAAAAAAAAAAAATTGTCGTGTGGTGCGCTCGAGCCATTCGGATCGCACCAGTTTGCGGTGCTGCCTGTAAATTTACAGGCCACACCACACCCAGTGTTGAAGGAGTCCGCACCGGTTCCAGGGCAGTACTGCGAGGCACACGGTGTTATTTAAAAATTTTTAAAAGTGTGGTGTGGTCATTTACTAGGCCGCACCATTGACAATGTTGAATCGCGACCACCCGGTGCATTGACCAAATTATCCGCCCCAGGGCACGGAAGTATTTCAGCGCACCAGAACTACAAATCGACATTTTCAATGGTGATGGCTGGTAAAATAGTGCTAAGTGTATCTGCACCAGTTCTGGGGTGGATTCCAAAGGTGCACCGTGTAATTGTAAATTTTACGACAAAGAGCGGTGCGCTCGGATACCTAGCCGCACCGTACGACTATATACGGTGGAAGGAGGGTGGTGTGATGACTTAGCTATAAGCCTCGGGGCGTATAGTGAAGTCAGCACACCAGCCTCCTGACACCACACTTAGTGAAAGGTGCGCTAAAAATATTTTCTGGAGCACCTCTCTCGGTGCTTTTTATATCATTATGTGCACCATCGTCGGTGCGTCTCTATGGAGGGACACACCATTACCAGTGTGTGAATGTGTTTTTGGGGCATCGACTCTTGTTTTATTTATTTTTCAAAAAATATTTGTATACGTATATTTGTAAATACATGTGTCATTTAATTAAAAAATTGTGTTTAGTATTTCAATCATTCAAAGGCGTCAAAGGAGAGAAGAGAAGCAACAACAACAACAACAACAGGTGGAACAATATAACATGGTTCACCTGTGGAAGGCAAGAGAGAGGGAGAGAGATGCGTACCCTCACCCTATTACATCAATGATGCAGGGGATCCTAAGGCAGGTAGGCCTCCTCAAGTTCTATGAGAAGGCTACTTCCCTAAAGTCCCATAGTGGTTTTTTGAGACATCTTATCCAAAGGTGGAATGCCCAGCAACAGGCTTTCCGAGTTGGTATCGACCAGTGGTACACACCCACTGAGGAGGATGTATATTTTATGACAGGGCTTTCAAGGAGAGGGGTGGATTTTCCCTCACTCCCCGAGGTTCCAACTGGCTGTGTGGAAAGGAGTCAGTTAGTTTACTCCCAAAGATACATTCGAGTAGATATATTGTCTCCTTCATATTTTTAGGTCTCCGGAGGACAATTACGTATTGGTGTGTTTGGTCATGAGGAGGTCCAGTGTCTCTCACTTACCATTTCGACCATTTCGCACAACACCAGTGACAGGCGAGGCATTAGTTGCAAACTTTTATATTATGTTGATTCTTTACTACATCAGCCACAACTTGTGAAGTGGTCTGCCATTTTTTTACAGCATCTCTGTACAGCATTAGATAGATGTCGTGCTCGTGCACAAAGGATGGTCAACTTCCCTTTTGCTTCAGAGCCTTTTTGTTTATTTTTTGAGAGGTTTCCAGAGACGAGGCCTTATTTTATTCGGTAGCCTCGTAGGCCGATTACTGAGGCACGTATGCATATGTGGGGGCAGATGATGCCCAAGAGGGAGGAGACTTTGTTTCCAGTGAGGATATCAGATGATGCGCTGAGGTTGCTAGCCAGCATTTTTGAGCATCCATTCATTATGGTCCCCTGTCCTTATGTGGGGTTGGATTGGCGAGTATGTGTCAACATCCTCTTCACAGATGATGAGCCGCCAAATGATAGAGGCAGTATTATTATTTTATTTAAATTTATTCTAACATTTTCTTTAACTTGTTTTTATTAAATTGTGTAATGAAATTGTCTAATTATTCTTGTATACTTGTATATATTATGCATACATTGGCTCTTATGATGGCAAAGAGATGCCGCCACCACCACCTGATCCAGTTGTGGATCTTGATGAGGATGCAGAGGGCATGATGCTAGATATGCCGAGGATCAGCAGGAGGCCGGTGTAGATCAGAGACCTGCTCCTGCTGGTGCACCGGCCCACGGTCAACGTCTGAGTGATGCTAGATATAGGATTGAGTTAGCCGACCAATCCATTGCATTTTTTGTTGAGGCGGGAATCTGTCCCGCTGATTTCAAATATATAGAGGCCGATGATAGGTTCTTATAGATGTGGAGAGGCATGTCGCATGACATGTATATCCTGATGCGGCATGTCGTAGGAGTTATGATAGCTTTTACACAACTAACGAGGACTGTCGCATGTTACGAGTGAGAAGCAGCACATGATGGACAGTCTGCGAGGCACACCGTACCATTGACATCTCATGATCGTTCACAGCCTCATGCCACGCAAGATTTGCATGAGACTCCAGTAGCATCTACCAGTAGTCATCATGCAGATGAGGCTCGATCATCGACTGATCCATGACATTTATATTACACTTTTATATTTTTAACATTATTCAGTTATATATATATATATATATATATATGGTCCATGTGTTTTATGTTCATTTTTCACTTGTACTTAATTTACATGTTGGTGATCATCATTATGTGTATGTTGTTAGGTCATGTTAGATATGTTCATTTAATGTGAAGCTTGCAAATAAATGTCTATGTGATAGAATGAGATGTATATTTGATGTTTGTGTTGTACTGATGATGTTAATATATAATGTTAGTTGTGTTTTGTTAGATGATCATGATCACGAGGATGCAGTTAGCGATTTTGAATGTGTTTTTTAGTCAAATATGATGTTTGTACGATGCTTATCATGAACGAGATGTTTATTAATTAATTTATAAATACCAAATGATCATGATATTGTAAATTTGTAATATTTGTATTTCTAATTTTATTTAAAATTCTAAAATTGTAATTGTAATGATATATATGTAAATTTATAAAATTGTAATTGTATATATGTAAAATTCTAAAATTGTTATTGTACGTGAAATTGTAAAATTGTAATTCTAATTCTAATAATTCTAATTCTAATTCTAATTCTGATTCTAATTGTATGTAAAATATTTGTAAAATTTTAATTGTATGAATGTGAAATGAATTTATTAAAATTTTTAAATTTGTAAATTTGTAAAATTTAAATAACTATAAAATAATAAATATAGAATAATATGATTTATTGTAACATAAGGAAATTTAGAAAATAATGAAAAAAAATTCATGTACTTAATTAGAATTATCATTATTTTATTATGATCTTAGATACAAAAAAATTAATCTATATAGTACGACATTGTTTTTGAGATCAAGTACATAAGACCAAATTATCAAATGAATTATTGATTTTAACATTAACACAATGCAAATTACCAATTAATTCAAAATACATATTACATTAATATTTTGAAAAACTCATCTTAAAAAGTATAAATATTGATGAAATAACACATATTGTACCATATCACTCTCGGTTCTCATGATCACCCTCATTATCTTCTAGCTCGCATGGCATGATAACACTATTGTTCTCAAAAATATGTTTTGATCTAGGGTCACGTGTCAATACAAACCACCAATCCCTATCCAACACATCTGGGTATAAAAACACCTGGTTGGAGTGTTTAGGGAAAACATAGGGCTCCTTAGCTTCATCCCACATCTTTGTAGAGTTGATACATATCAGTATACTAACGTGATCTTCCTTTACATTATTCCGATCAAAGGTGTCCCACCAGTTGCACCTAAAAATAAGACATTGGAAAGAAGAAAAATTCGCTTCAATGATCTCTTGTATCTTTCTGACGTAACCTAACGTCCCTCTTACTAGTTGTTGATCACGGTGGCTAGATCGACTAGATTGATCTAACTCGACTTCCACCCCAAAATCTTGTGTGATGTTTCCAGCATCGGCATTTTCTATGCGAAAATGGTGTCCATATGCCCACATAGATCGGAACAAATTCACCTATTATAAAAAAGTTTAAAAAATTATATAAGTGTCATTTGTATTATAAATAATAATCCATAGTTAAAATATGAAATGTAGATGTCTTAATATAAGTTTCAAATTTACATATAAATTATTACAGAGTTATTGCACCCAATCCTTACGTTTAGCACCATATTTCTCTTTGGCTTGGTCAGCAACCCAACTGTTGGGGCATATTTTTGGCATATTTTCTTTTAAATGATCGAGATAAGGCACACTTCTACCATTCAACCGTCTGAATTCTTTCCTGTCACTAACCCATTTCATTATTTTTGTTCGTATAATGCAACCCATGATTGTGTCACTTCAAAATTGTACAGAATGAATTTATTGACTGCTTCAATTTCTGCATTTGCTGATGAAATCAAACCAACATTATATAGTACTTAGAGATCAAAATATACATTATATCAAATTTCAACATGAATATTAATTACTTTTTGTAAATTTGAAAAATTATAAGTCACTTACTCTTTATCAAGTGATTTTTGCACTTGTTTGGATCAACTATCCTTCTCTTTTGTATTCATCCAATTCATCACCCAAAATCACCACACCTGTTCTGTTGTCGATCTGCTTGATGTACTCAATGGCATAGTAGAAAGACTCATACGATATGTACCCCTCTGCCATAGACCCCTTGGTTTTTTCCCTTTGTCAAACAAAACCTTTCAATTTATTCATTTACCTCTCTAAGAAGAAAATCCAACGACAAGAAAAAACCCCAAATAATTCAACCTCATCTACCAGGTGGATTAGAAGATGAACCTGTAAGTCCATGAAACTCGTCAGCAGTTACTTCTCAAACATACAAACAATCTCAACTATCTCTTGACGCCACCGTGGAATGCTAGCCACATGAATCTCCTTTGACGTGATCCAACGTAAAAATGCAGATAATTTAGATATGGCACGTCCTAGGTCTTGAGGGAATTCATATTTCACACACCCATGCACAAACAAAGGATAATGACATTGCAAAGTTATAAAAACTTGCAATAATATACAAAATTAGTTATGTTTTATGATCACCGCATAGGATAAAATTTATTAATATAAAAAATAATAAAATCATGCTTTTGAAATTATACATTCTCTTAGAAGATTCAAATGGTCATGTGATTTCAACCCCAACAAATGGTCATCCACAGTGAAGCAGCGCCATAGTGAAGACCCATATGAAGTTGGCACCCTCACATCCATTATAACTTCCTTTGCCAAATATATATCATCTTTTTTTTAAATCCATGGGACATCACCTTCTTTGAAAAACCATGAATTAGAGGGACCAGCACCTGCCTCTGATCTTGTACTTTCTAATCATCTTGGTCAATATTTATTTTTAGTTTTTGAAGTAATAATATCTTTCCTAACCGCCAATGTGTCACTTTGTTTCGATGATATGTGCCTCCATAAAGAAGATGAAACATTTTTAAATATATGAATGGGATCTAATAAGTGGGCAATATTAAGATGCTCCCAATATGGGAGGTCGTAAAAGATAGATTTCCTCTTCATCCCAATGGGAAATCTCTTAACATAGGTGTTGAAGAAATCTGGATCATTGAACTTAGGCTCCCCATTTGAATCAAACATTTCTGTGAACTCCTTCTCCTTCTCTCTCTCATATTCTCTAAGCCATTCAGTTGGTGTCATTATTAGAGGCCTTTGGGTTCTTTCTCATTTACCATTGAAAGTGGATGATGCTCTTATGTAAGGGTGTTGTTCTGGTACGAATATCCTGGAGCAATCATACACTGGCTTTCGTAGGTCCTTGGACCATCTAGATTTCAGAGAAGGTCCACAACATTTACACCCAAAATACCCTTTTGTTACAATACCTACGAGATTATATTTGTATACATTAATTAATATGCATGGCACGTTAAATAATATCATGAAGATCAGAACAAATAATATTACAACAAATTAAATAACTAATATGTGAAAGAATATTGTTACATTATATATAAACAAATCAATAAATTAAACATGTAATTTACCAGAGCAAACTCCTAAGCCTGGATAATCATGTGTCGTGTAAGCACATATGCCATACTACGTAAACATCCTCTCTACTGCGATGGGTATTGATACATCGTATACATTTATGCCATCCCATAATTCCTTCAATTCATCTACCAGTGGTTGTAAGTAGACATCCATATTCTTCACTCGTCTTCTACCAGGGACTATGAGAGCCAACATAAGATGTTCATTCTTCACTGACAACCATGGGGGATATTTTTATTGATCACTACTACAGGCCAAATAGAATATTTGGTGTTCTGGAGGGAATATGGGTTGACGCAATCCATGGCTATGTTGAGTCGTAGACTTCGTACTTCATTCTTGAATTTTTCAGGCCATGTATCCTCTATATGCTTCATGGCTGGTGAATCAGTTGGTATTTGCATAACTCCCTACTCACTTCTGTGTGAGGCATGCCATCCCTGCAACATAGATAATTCTTTGCAATGAAAGAGCCTTTGAATACTTGGTATTATAGGCATGTGCCTCAATATCTTAAAAGGAGGACCAATACGTGATTTACCCTTATTTTTTGATTTATCATACCTTTCATGCCCACGTTTCAGACACAACTCTTTGTTTGCATATTCTCCTCTATATAAAATACAATCATTTGGACATGCATGATATGATATGTACTCAAAACCCAACATTTTCAACAATTTTTTTGCCTCTTCGCAGCTACCAGGCAAGACATTATCACTCGGAAGAACCTTATCTTTGAATAACCTGTAGTTGGTGATCATGGAAAAATATATTAATAAATGTACATTAATTTCGATATAATTATTAACGTTCATAAAATTTAACATTTGTAACATTCATTGCAGTGTACTGATTATATTTCAAATCTATGTATAAGGGAAGTACTTTATGGTAACTTACCTCAAAAGTTCTGAGAAACATGCATTAGACAAGCCAAAATTTGCTTTCAAGTTGTACAGTAACATCGTTGTCCCCAACTGGGTGGAATTTTACTGACCACCAGGTCCAAAGAGAGGGGTGGTGGAAGAAAATTTAAGGCTTTCGAAAAAGGATTCAGCGATATGAGCATCATCCCCTAGCTGATCATCATTTTGGAATTCATCTAACAACATTGTCTCCATGGCAGTCGTATCCCTTAAGTAATCATCCATACCAACCTCTAATTGATTGTCTCCATTGCCAGCATGTGAAGAACTACTATTTTTGTAGTCACTCCTAATTGGTGAATCTGAATGTAGCGGGAATTGAATCGGTGGTTGATTCAACCATTCTTAGTATTGTTCCTCTCCGATTTTTTCTCTTGATTCAGTATTTTCTCGATTTGAAATTATCGTGGGGTGAAACAGAAGATGGTAGGTAGGACGTTCATCATCACTAGAATCCTAATAATTAAAAAATAATAATTTGAACATGATTAGGACAAAATATTATGATATCAACTAGTAACCATGTTGACAATATTGCATGATTATAAATTGGTTTGACGTTGAAATAATTACATATTAATTAGTATATATACCAAAAAATTATAATTATAATTACCATCGTTGTCCCAGGATTGTGGCTAGAAGATGCAATATTGTTACAATTGGCAGGGTGAAGCAGTTGTCCATTTTCATCTACCAAATGCGTCTTGCAGTATGTAACTCCTGATAAGAACTTTCGATGTTTTGGAGCAATACTTTGAATATAATTTTGTGCATCTGAACTCGATGATGAATCTACATGAACCTGCAAATTTATATACATTATAAATTTAATTAAGTTGTGCATGATTGACTACATGGATAAAAAACATACATAAAATCAATTAGATAGTGAAAAAATAAAACAAATCTGAAGTAAATATTATGTCTCCACATGGATAGGGAGAACTTTGCGATGGACTTTGAGAAATATTATGGAACGAGCTGGATTTTGAAGAATTGTCCATTTCATATAATATATGATATTTTCTCCCTACATTTGAGCAAAACAACAATAAAATTTGGTGCACAAACCTAAATGTAATTCCAGTGTGTAATGTTCAGATAACCACACTGGTCAGTTCTTTATTTTGCGCATTGGTGCACTTTTGTAACAGGTACCACTGGTGCGGTTAAATTAAACGACAAACCGGTAAACAAATAACCGCAATAAAAGAAAAAAAAGCACAACCCTATTTTCTTTAAGTGAAAAAAAAAATGGTAAATTGAAAATTGGGCTAAAGAATATTTTTTAAAATCTAATTTCATAAAACATTTCTTTAAATACTAAACACTTTTCATTATTTCACTATTTTTGCAAAAAAAATCATCCAAAGATTTGCAGGATACATATCTGGAGCAAACAAAGCATGAGAGCATTGTGGAGCAGGGAAATAAGTTTGAACAGAAGTATTCAGACAATCCGAATTCCAAACCTCTGGTAATTCAAACCCTGTATCATAGAATTTGAAATGACGTGAATTAAGTTTATTGTTTTTTGTACTTTTTTTTCTGTAGTGTTTTTATGCAGTGAAATAAGAAATCAAACTCTATTGTTTTATTTTATTTTTTCTCTAGTTTTTTATGAAGTAAAATACAAAATAAAATCTTATTATTTTTTTAACTTTTTGTTTCTACAGTTTTTTACCTTTTCTGCAGTTTTCAGAAACAAAAATAAAAAAGAAATCATTTTTTTAGAAACAAAACCCTAGATTCTTTTTGTTTCTGCCATTTTTTCTCCCTCTTTCTTTTAAATTTAGATTTATAAGGTTTATGTACTCATAATAAATCGAACCCACGGGATGACTTGCATAGTCGGATCCCAATCCATGTTAGCCCTTGTGTCAATCTTAAAAAAATACAGATTTTTTTTCGCCGGTGCGCTCTACGTAACGTTGCGCACCGGTGCACTTGGTTATACCAGCGCACCGCTGAAGTACAATGATAAAAAATAAAAAATATGTTTTTATCAGTGCGCCATTTGTAACATATGTCACCGGTGCACTATTACATTATGGAGCACCGCAAAACGTGTTGTTTTGGAAAAAAACCATTTTACAAACATACCCTACATTATTTTTGTTTCTGCCCTTTCTTCTCCCACTTGTTGTGATTTCAGAATTAGGGTTTTTCAACTTATATTTATAAGGTTTGTATTACTAAATATAAGCCTAAGACATGCAACCAACGGGAGGATCTGCATAGTCAGATCTCAATCCATGTCGGCCTTTGCGTCAATATTAAAAAAATACATTTTTTTCATCGATGCCCCCTTCGTAACATAGCGCACTGGTGCGCTTTGTTATAAAAGTGCACCATGCAAGTACAGTGATAAAAAATTTAAAAAACAAATTATGTTTTTATCAATGCGCCATATGTAACATATGGCGCCGATGCACTATTACATTATGGTGCACCGCACAACGTGCTGTTTTGAAAAAAAACCATTTTACAAGCATACCCTACATTATTTTTGTTTCTACCCTGCCTTCTCCCACTTGCTATGATTTCAGAATTAGGGCTTTTCAATTTATATTTATAGAGTTTATATTTCTAAATATAAACCTAAGACATCCAACGAATGGGTTGACCTACATAGTTGGATCCCAATCCATGTCACCCCTTGCATAAATAATAATAATAAAAATTCGATGCATCCTCTCTGAAAGAGTGCACCAGGGCGCTCTATTATCACAGCGCACCATGAAAGTAATTTCATAAAAAATTAGAAAAATATGCAGCCGGTGCGCTATTTCATTATGACGCACCGTGAACGTTCAGTTTCAAAAAAAAAAACCTTCAAAAAATACAAACCTTAATTTCTTTTTGTTTCTCCTCTTTCTTCTTCTTCTTTCTGTGATTTAGAATTAGGAATTTTCAATATAGATTTATAGGGTTTGTATTGCTAAATATATACCTAAAACATGCAACCGACGGGACGATTAGCATAGTCAAATCCTAATCCATGTGGGCCTTGGAATGATTTAAAAAAAAAACAGATATTTACCGGTGTGCCCTATGTAAGGTAGCACACCAGTGCTTTGTTTTTTACAAGAGCACTAGATAAGTAATGTGAAAAAATAAGATTTTTTTAACGGTGCGCCATATGCAAAATATAGCATCAATTTATGCTAAAAAAAACTAACACTGGACGATTTTTATTATTTTTATGATGGTTAACCGGTGTGGTCATTAACATGTAATGCATCGTGGCTTCTTGTTGACATAGAGCACCATACGGTGTATTATATTGTTTTTGGGGTGTGTGGGAAAGACATACACGCACCGACGTCGGTGCGTTCACTATGAATAGCGCATCGGTTTTTTGAGATTTTTTTTTTTAATTGAGAAGTTGATAGATTATTTAAAAATATATTATTGATTGATATGATACAGGTTTTATATTGTTAAAGAAATTACTAAAAAGAGATCAAGTAACAAAAATACTAATAACACATCAAGAAAATAAAAATAGGCAAGCTCTTTGTAAATTTTTTACAAAGAAATCAATTTTGAATTGTATGTAAGTTTAAATAATATGTATTGTTTAATGTGTATCATGCAGAGCCACAAATTGATGAAGCTCGATAAGATTATTTCTGATCTAGGACCAGAAGAACGTATAAACTTGATGGAAAAATTACAAAAGAATGAATTAGGTGAATGAAAAAATACTATCGATCCAATATGAGTTTCTTTTTTTAGTTTTCAATAATAATATAGTTAAAATTATTAGATAACATGTGTGAAAAATTCTATTAAGTCACCTTTTTTTAATTTTCTACAGGGACCAACAACTCAAAAAAGGAATTATGTTCTAAGAAAAGAAAAAAAATAGAACATGCAAATGAAAATGAATTTCTCCTTAAATCGTCTGGAGTGGTGTTGGAGGTTAACGAAAGGGGGAAAAATTTTTACAAATGTTTGAGGGATCTAGTGGAAAAAATGTATAGACGTTCTTTCCACTTACAATACAAAAACCAATCCAATGATTCCAAGAACCAGATTTTATGTAAACTACAGGAAGAGTTTCTAGAGAATTGGTCAATGAGACATGTCAGACTTTTAATAGCAAAAATGTACAACAACAAAAAAGAAGGAATGAAAAAGTAATATTCTTTTAGATGTTTGTCTGGAATTATTTATAAATATCACTTTTGTTATACTTACTTTTCATATATCAATATAAAAATTAAATAGTTTATTGTCATGTTACATTTTCAGGAAGATTATGAAAATATCAAAAGATGAACGAGCTGATATCAGAAATATGCCAGTAGGAATGTCAAAAAAGGTGTACAAGGAGATGGTAAAAGAAATGGACAAAATTTCATCGTGGGAGGAGCCATCTCAACAACAACATGCTTCAAATGTAATATGTAATCATTGAATTTTTCAATCATTAGGTACAATAAATAAACAATTTAGCATTAAATATTAATTTTCAAGTATTTTCTTGCAGAAAAGAAAAGAAAATGGAACCCATTCAGCACATAAAACAGGACGACAAGGAAGAAAATGATTGATATCTAAGTTTGTGAGTAATTTTTACTTCCTTATAACAACTTAACTAGATTTCATTTTTGTATTTTTAAGTTGTTTTACAAAAATCATCATTGAATGTCTCCAAACAGGTGCTAACATACAAAGAAGAACCATCAGAGGAATTGATTGAAATTGGTTTAAATATGGGTTGTGTGTATATGTTGGCATATCAGAACTTAATTGTGGAATTTGTAAGCATCTATCGATCTTGTTTTACTTAGCTCCGTCTATAATTAATAGAAAAAATAAATCTTTTATATTAAATATATGATTTCTTATGGGGTATAAAACTTGCAGGAAATAAAGTATGGCACTGCGCCAACAGATCAAATTTTGAAAGATGGCATGTTACATGGTTTTGAAAGAATGTGTATAGTTTATGAGTCAATTGTTGGATTGTTACATCATTTCTTTTTGATTTACATTGATGTATATTATTTAATATTGCAATTTTCATTATTCTCACCAATGTATATACACTCATTACAATTTAGTTTAATGTTTGTATATGGAAGAAGGTGAAGAAGAAGAAAACAATCAATGTCGTGAACAAAACATTTTTGAAAATAACCCAAGTCATGGAAGTAGCTCTAGCAGTGATAGTAGTTCAAGCGAAGAATGATGATCACTATGTTTGGATATGAAAGAAAGGCGTTGTAATATTTTTGGAAAAATGTCTGTGAAATCAGACATTTTCTTTATTGTAATGGACATAGTGTCCCAATTGAAAGATAAAGGGATACCAATAACTGTCCCATTTTGTATGACAAAGAATGTCTTATTCATATAAATATAATAAAAAATGTTTTAATTTATTCTATTGCGTTCTCCATTGTTGTTCTTAAATGCAGTAATATAAATTTAATTCATATGAATATTGTTATAACATATATATGTGTCGACTTTTGATGAATAATGAATTTTAAAAAACCACAATAATTATAATATGATATAACAAATTAATCTAAACATCACTTTCAAATCCATTAATAAAAAATTAATTAATATGAATATGTTATAATATGTGTCGACTTTTGAAGAATAATGAATTTTTAAAAATCACAATAATTGCACTGCCACAGGTCGATGTTTCTAAAAAATACAAAATGAAAACCAGTGCACTTGTATTATTAAGTGCACCGCTACATTTTTACTACCTATCGGGACCACACAAATACCAAAACCAGTTAAAAATATCAAGGCGTTTGTGCGGTACGGTGCTCCGGTGCGTTTATGTATCTATATGCACCAGTGTCATTTTACCGCCTATGAGCACCACATGAATACCGATACTAATTATAAATTGCGGTGCGTCTGTGTGATACTATGCACTAGGACGTTTTTTCTGTCTATACGCACCAGTGCATTTGGATGACCAATAGGCACCGCACGAATACTGATACCAATTACAAATCTCGATGCATTTTTGTGATAGTATGCACCGGGGCATTTATGTGTTGATAAGCGCCGATGCATTTGTATGACATATTTGCACCGCATGAATACTGATACCAATTGTAAACCTCGGTGCATTTGTGTGATACGATGCACTGGGGTGTTTATATAAGCATACGCACCAGCGCGTTGATACGACCTATGAGCACCGCTCAAATCCCAATACCAATTAGAATGGCCCCATGCGTTGTATCACCAACACCAAGCCCGGTGCTGTTATTTTCCTTAACAGCCCGGTGCATTCTCTTTCGACCATTCTGGTGCGCTGTCTACAGATACGCACCAGTGCGTTAAAACCTGATAAGAGCACCGATGAAAAAACATCTATAATAACCTCCAGCCACCCATTTTTTTTTATTTGTGTTGAATTTCCATTAAAATCTCTGCCAAAACCTTCGTTACCATAAAAGAATGTGGTAGCATATGTTTTTTTGACAATTTTGGCCAATTTTATAACACTAAAAACCTCCTTTATAACCTCCGCTAGAGGGTCTTTTCCTTGTAGTGTGTGTAATTTGTAAGCATCTATCGATCTTGTTTTACTTAGCTCTGTCTATAATTAATAGAAAAAAAACATATTTTATATTAAATATATGATTTGTTATGGGGTATAAAACTTGCAGGAAACAAAGTATGGAACTGCACCAACAGATGAAATTTTGAAAGATGGCATGGTACATGGTTTTGAAAGAATGTGTATAGTTTATGAGTCAATTGTTGCTATGGTACGTCATTTTTATTTTCGATTTACATTGATGTATATTATTTAATATTTCAATTTTCATTATTCTCACCAATTTATATACACTCATTTCAGTTTATTTATATGTTTGTAGATGGAAAGCGAAGAAGAAGAAAACAATCAACAATGTGAACAAAACATCCCTGAAAATAACCCAAGTCATGGAAGTAGCTCTATCAGTGACAGTAGTTCAAGCGAAGAATGATGATCACTATGTTTGGATATCAAAGAAAGACGTATTTATTGAAATATGTCTATGAAATCAGACATTTTGTTTAATGTAATGGACATAGTGTCCCAATTGAAAGACAAAGGGATACCAATAATTGTCCCATTTTGTATCATAAAGATTGTCTTATTGATATATATTATATATCATAAAAAACGTTTTAATTTATTCTATTGCATTCTCCATTGTCGTTCTCAAATTCACTAAGAAAAATTTAATTCATATAAATATTGTTATGAGATATATATGTGTCAACTTTTGATGAATAATGAATTTTAAAAAACCACAATAATTATGATATGATATCAAAAATTAATCCAAACATCACATTCAAATGCATTAATAAGAATTTAATTAATATGAATATTGTTATAAGATGTGTCGAATTTTGATGAATAATGAATTTAAAACAATCAAAATAATTGCACTGTCACAGGTCGATGTTTCTAAAAAACACAAAATGAAAACCGGTGCATGTCAGTAACTGTACACCAGTGCGTTTGTATTAAGAAGCGCGTTGGTGTGTTTCTATGACCTATGAGCACTGAAAAAGCACCAATACCAATTAAAAATATTGGTTCTTTTGTGCGGTACAATGCACCAGTGCGTTTATGTGTCTATACACACCGATGTCGTTGTACAATCTATGCGCACCGCACGAATACCGATACCAATTATAAATCTTGGTGCGTTTTTTTGATAGTGTGCATCGGGGATTTTATGTGTCTATAAGCACTAGTGCATTTGTACGAACTATTGGCACCGCACGAATACCGATACCAATTATAAATCTCAGTGGTTTTTTGTGATACCACGCATCGATGTGTTTCTATATGTCTACGCACCGGTGCATTGATACGACCTATGGGCACCGCAAAAATCCCAAGACCAATTAGAATGGCCCCATGCGTTGTATCACCAACACTACGCCTGGTGCAGTTTTATACCTTAACGGACTGGTGCATTTTCCTTCGACTGCCCCGGGCTGCCTTCTATATGTATGTACCGGTGCATTCAAGCCAGAGTAGCGCACCGATGAAAAAACATCGCTAATAACCTCCGGCCGCCCATTTTTTTTTAGTTGTGTTGAATTTCCATTAAAAGCTCCACCAAAACATTCGTAACCATAAACAGATGTTGTAGAAAATGTCTTTTTGACAATTCTGGCCAATTTTATAACACTAAAAACCTCCTTTATAACCTCCCCTAGAGGATCTTTTCCTTGTAGTGTAAATAATCTATCTCAGTCTGGAAAAGGGTTAAACTTATACTGAGTAGATTTCAATTCATTTACATTTACGAGCTCGAAAGGACAAGTGCTCGGAAATATTTTCACATTATCAGAGTCTAAAAAGAGCTAAAAGAAGACTCCAGGGATCCTTTTTCACTGTTATCGAAGCTCAAAAAGGATATAAAAGTGTGCTTCAAGTCCTTTTTCGTTTTTACCAAATCTCTAAAAATAAGGATACAAGTATGCTTTGTGGTCAAATCATTCTTGAAATAAATGTGCACCACTAATCTGCTATATCAATTGAAACCTATTAAAAACAACATCAAATGGATTAAAAATACCTATTTCATGATAAACAAATGAATAAAACCATAGTCATAGCAACAAATATGATTTGCAAATAATCAAATGACTAATTAAAATCGTTTTACTATTCATTTTTACCATTTTAAAGTTACCATTTACATTTTGGAGTTCTGAAACTGTTTTTTCCTCCGAAATTCAGCAATTGATTGCGATCGATTATGTGGATGGTTTTCCTCACCGTTTGATCAAATTTGGTGCCATAAACCTCCTCTTTCCTTCAGTAGTATTTTTTTTTAATTTAGGGATTCAACAAAGAAAAATGGCAATCACTTGGAGGGAAAGAGAGCATGAAGAAAAAAACTTGATTTCCTTAAATGATGAGGGTACTGTAAGAGCCCTCAGAGATTGTGGGTTGTTGAAATACTTCCGTCTATCAAGTATGAGGCAACAAATGAAACTATTTGAGTTCCTTGTTCATGCATGGGATTCAGGGATTGAGGCATTTCATATTTGGAACAATGTCATCCCAATTTTAGTGGAGGATATCTATTTTTGGATAGGCTTATCGACGAGAGGCCTACCTATTTCTCTCTCAGGGTCTTCTCTCGAAGAAGAGACGGTGAGAGACTATAAATTGTAGTATTGCAATCCAAGGGCAGAGCCTAGCAAGGATGGGAAAATAAAAATCCACAATGTTCATGATTTTCCAGTGAGAACCATCTTATTGATGATCACAAAGATTTTTGGTACCGCTACATTCCATGTAGCAAACAAATCTTATATGCAGTATGCACTAGAGTGCATGGAACCAACAGTTTTCAATTTGGCTGAAGTCATACTTTCTTTAATGAAAGAATAACTAAGCAAGGCAAAGGGAGGAAGGAAGAAAAATTTCAACCATGGTTCAATCCTCATTTCTTTTACCTTAGAGCGGATTCCACTGATGCAGCCTAAGCATGTAACGTTGGGTATATCTAACCCTAGAGATCCAAGGAAGAAAATATGGGTAGAAATGATGGCTAGACATGCTAGTCAATCGACCATCATGTTCTCGACTGCATTCTTCGCCTGGTTCACGCAACATATTATCGCCATCGACGACATGCATATGCATGTGTCGACTTTTGAGGAGATCAAGACTTAGCTTTACCAGAAGGCGCTTGGTGGGGTGTAATTGGTAAGAATGTTTTGACCATGTTTTTTAATTTTTCTAAGTTTTATACATGTTTTTGTATTTTAATGTTGTCCCAAGACTAAAGTAAAGTTTTGATGTAATGAAAATGTGGGTTGAGTTTGACCAGTGGGAGAGCCAGAGCATGGAGCAGATGAGCCGACGAAGAGGGCTGTCAGGAGAGTAGTCCTTTAGGATTTAGATATGGTTGAGACTCTTTCTGATCTTTAGCAGCACATACATGGGTTGACCTTCGGGATTCTAGATTTCCAGATCAAAGAATTACCCATGCGACTGTAGCACCACACTATTAGCACTCCTAACCACTAGATGCGGTTACTATGTATGATAGATACATCAGTAGCATGTTATCACAAGCACCACTAGTGTACTTTTGACATGGTGCATAAATTTTGAGTTTAGATTACCAATGTGTCTTGGGCATAAATTTTGTAAAAACCTATAACTATCTATCTATTTGATTTCAGAGTTTTTCTATGTTTATTGGTAAATCTTATTCAATTATGTGAATGTATCTTTACATGTGTTGTAAATGTTTGTTTATAAAATAATTCGCTAAAGAATCAGTTAATGTGTTCAATTTTCTGGAAATGTGTTGATATTGAATGAAATCAAAATGTCTTTCCAAAAGCCGAACTCTTAGGAACATATGATGCAGTGTTGGATTTCTAACAGTATAACCACTAGTAAATTGTAATACCACAATTTGTGAGTCTAACCTTATGATGATGTGGTTAATACCAAATGAAATGGCATCAGACAAAATTTTGATCAATGCGCTATACTCAGCGATATTATTTGTAGATATATCGATACAAATCCTTAAATTTTGATCAATGCGCTATACTCAGCAATATTATTTGTAGATATACCGATACAAATCCTTTGAAAACTCACTAATTCATCGTTCAGAGTGAAAATGGCCCATGCTGCAGAGGATAGATTCTGCATACTAAGAATAGCACCACCAACATACCCAACAAATGGTTCCAAATATTCAGACATCTGCTATGAAATCTAAAGTGGATTACTAACGTTAAGAAAGCTCTAGAAAGAAAACTAAGACAGTAAATTAAAATCAATAGCATATATATAATATAATACAAAAAATTAGTACACTTATGATTAAGCATAGTACTGTTTCAGATACAACCCATTTCAGGGCTTCACTAATGGAATTCCATCGTAATCTACCAACTCATAGGCACCCTTAGCAAGAACTCTTTTGACAATATAGGGGCCATGCCATAATGGCTCAAATTTTCTAGTACCTATTACATCAGATTCCCGATCATAAAGAAGGACCAGGTCACCCTTTGAGAAAATGTGAGGTTGGACACGCTTATCTTATTGTGCCTTTATATGTCTCATATGTGCTTCATTGAGCAATTGGGCTTCACGACGTGTTTCATCAAGATGGATGAGATTAAAAAGATGCGCTTCTTTAGCAGAGGTGTCATGTAACAAGTCGATTGCGAGTTTTAAACATGTTATTTCACTTTGGATTGGAAAGATAACTTCGAGACCATACACCAATTGAAAGCAAGAAAATATGGTTGCTTTTCACACCAAGGTTCAGTATGCCCACAAGTCTGAGTACATAATTAAATGCCAATTTTTTTTATGAACTCCTATCATTCGTTGAAGCATTCATTTAAGAATCTTGTCATGGCCTCAACTTGTCCATTTGATTGTGGATAGTGAGTAGAACTATCATGTGATAGTCCTAATTTGGCAGTCAATTCATTCATCATATGATTGCGAAAATGTGAACCATTATCTGTGACTATAGCATATGGGACCCCAAACTATGAAATGACATCACTAAAGAAAAAAAATGAATTTGTTTTCCACATGTTGTTAAATGTAGGCATCGCTTTGGCATACTTGGTAAATTATTCTACTTTGACAATAATATAACCATGCCCCCAGATGAACAAGGGTTACAGGTCATGAAGTCAATGCCCCATTTTGAAACTAGTCCCACAGAGACAACAAGATGCATTGTCACTGGCGATTTGCGGATTTTACGATCAAATATCTGGCACACATAATAACTCCTAACCGTGAGGATGCAGTCATGAAATATGGTAGGCCAAAAGTAACTAGTGCAGAGTATCTTCTGTGTGGTAACATATCCAATAAAATGTCCACCACAAGCCCCAGCATGAAAATCATTTAAAACCTTTTCGGCCTCCTCATGTGTGAGGCCCCTTCTTAAAATTATATCGACACCACGACGATAAAGTGTATCACCGACAATCAGATAATATTTGGCTTGGTATCGAATACGTCGTTGGTCAGAGCGAGAGGTATCAAGCCAAAATTTTTGGGTCTGGGGATAAATGATAAAATCCCTATACCAAGGATTAGATGATCTGATCAGAAACAAAGACTCATCAGGAATAGATGGTTCCGATGTAGTAGTAGTACTCATTAGAGGGAAGGTCAGAGAGAAGCTCAGCCAAAACTAAAGACTTCTTTGATTTGGATTTGATGAATTCCAAATCAAATTCCTGCAAAATGAAAATCCATTTTGAATACTTGCCCCCCCAGAAATTGACATGATAAAATGTAAGTCATGGGGTTGTAATCCGAAATAAAAATGGTCTTCTAGAATAGGATATAGTGGAAAAATATTTGGATAACTTGAACAACCGCCAAGGAAAGATTTTCTATGTACAAAGACTTCACTTCCGTATCATTGAGATTATGACTCAAATAATAGATCATATTTTCTATCCCATTTTCTACTTGGACCAATACCATAGCAATGTTCATTTCAGCCACGGCGATATATAATAAATAATCACTCTGATAATTAGGGGGATACATTAATGACACCCAGACAAGTGTATCCTTGACAACATCAAAAGAAGCTTGCGCAACTTGGTCCCAATGGAAAGGAATCCCATTTTTCAAGAGACGAGTAAATCCTTTAGCCATTTCGATGTAGTTGGGTATGAACCTCCTTAGGAAGTTATCCTTTCCCTAAATTTTCTGTAAGAAAAGAAAATTTGATGGCGCAGGAAAATCAAGAATGGCCTAGACCTTTAGTGGGTCTATTCGAATTCCTTCTTTTGATACGACGAATCCTATAAAATGACCAAAACCAACACAAAAAACACATTTATGTGGATTGAGGCATATTTTTTAGTGTCAGTAGCATAAAAATATTGCTCTCAAATGCATGAGGTTATTATTTTGGTTTCTTGAATGCGTGGGTAAATTTTCTAGATAGGGTTGAACAATGAGCTTTATGTCATTGAAAGCATAATCCATTTCTCTCTAAAAAGTTGCCCCAGTTTTATTTAAACCAAATGGGATTTTTCAATAAGCAAATGTGCCCCAGGGATAGATGAATTTTGTCTTATATTGGTCCTCTAGGCGGATATTGATTTGATTGTAGCCAGAAAATCCATCCATGAATGAAAATGTTTTGCATCCAGCACAATAGTCAATATTATGGTCGATAAAGGGAGTAGGGTAGTTGTCTTTTGGACAAGAAATATTGACATCTCGATAATTGACGCACACTATGATGGTTCCTTGTTCTTTCATAACAAGAACTATGTTGGAAACCCACTCAGTTAGCGGAACAGGTTAAATGAAACTAGCAAGCAAAATTTTTTCAACTTATGCTTTAATGGCAGTGGCCTTCTTTGGATGAACAGGATCAAGGCGTTGACGTACCAACTTGACATCAAGGTACATTTTAATAGTGTGTTCAACGATACTAGTATCTATGCCTGGAATTTCCTCGTAAGACCAAGAAAATACATCATGAAATTCACTAAAGAGAGAGCGATATGTTTCGAGCTATGATGGAGAACAAGACACACTGACATGAATATTTTCTACAACGTCGGGTTTGGTCGAAATATCGATAGAATGGTTTCTTCAATATTTGATAAATTTGGCCTGAAATAAATTACATTCATAGTAAAATAATTCGAAAAGAATGTTTTGATCCATGGGTGATATAGTTCACCAAGATTATATTCCTCATAATCCTGAAGATGGGAGTAATGATGATGATCTTCCCATGGTTCTCCTTTTGACATCATGGTTTCTAGAATATTCGCATCTGTCAAGAAATTTTAGGAAAAAGGATTAGATGGAATACCAAAATCTAATGAAAAATCAACCCAAATGACCGGCAGAGATGATTTCGGATTCGTCACCCAAGCCATGTAGATTGATTACTATGCCAGTTCAATTGGGCTAGGAAATAGAAATTCATCCAACGTGATGACTTCAAAATCACCCCTAATCTCCCTTTAGCCAGATGGAGTGGAAGATATCATGTAGCAGGTCTCTATGCTTGCAATTTCTTCTGACGTCGCAGGTGGCGGTAATGCAAAGGTTCCCATGAGAGTGAAATACTTTAAGAGTCCTACACCAATGTTATGAAGTGCGAGTTGGGGTGCGTGAACTAACAGAAGACTTCCAGTTACCTGGGAACTAGAGGCAAAGAAGGATAGTTTATTGATGACTGTGATGACACCTTTATGTGGAAAGGAAATCATTCTAAAATATTTAGAAATGTTTGCAATAATAGCATATAAACATGCCCTTCCAAGTAATATATTATATTCAAGGGATCCGTCAACGACCTCAATTTAAACATTCACTGTTTTCCCCCTAGTTCAACATGCAAGTTATTGATAATACCGTAAGGCATATATTTATGTCTGTCGAAATCTTTCAACGTCATAGGCGATTGACATAGGGGCGACGAGCCAAGTGACTTGCGACAGTTTAGAGACATAATTCACGTAGATGATCCCTCATCAATAATAGTATGATGAACAAGGTGATTGAGAACATTTACTTGGATGGAGAATTCCAATTCTGCTGGTAATTGTGACATATAGCCCGTATGATTAAAGACTATGATATTGGAATCTGTCGGATCAATTCCACCAATTGCCAACAACAAAGCTTGCTTCTGGGAGGGAAAATTTTGTAGCGCCTCAAGTGCTGACATAGCTGAAGGAGACTGAGCCAAATCTTCAACTATATTATAATTTTGAGTAGCTCTGGCTCAAGGATTAACTGTTGATTTATGAACGACTCCCTTCGGTGGCTTGATTGTCGATTCAGGAATAGAAGTGGGTGGTATCAATTCCATCGGAAAAATCATGGTCAAGGTAGTAGGTTGATAAGTATCTTGACTACAATAATCTTTATTACAATTTGACACCAAAACATCAGTCAATGGCTTCGTGACAAACAACATAAGCACTTGTGAAGTAGAAGTTGAATCTGTAGCAACCAAATTTGTGTCCAGATTCAAAAATAGATCTATAAACACAGCTAATGCATATGAGGTCTTAACCATTTTTGAGACTTCAGCATAGTGAGAACAATCCTGAACAAACTATTCCTCATTATAGATTATGCAAGGGTAACGAGGTTTCCAATTTCTGATCGATTGATCAGATGATATTTCCTGCGGGGTAGAAGTTTTCTTTTTCTTTGATTTCCCCTTTTTCTTACTTCCGGGTTGCTTGTCAGTTTTCCCTTGTCAGATGTCATGACATAGATTTCGAGAGAAGGCGTAGGATCAAATGCAGTAGAGTGATGTGTGCTTGAAGTACCGATCATACCGTCTCTAGCATGAGAGTCCTTAGATGGAGGAGGAATAGTAAAATTAGATTTCTGAATGTTAGGAATTTTTTCATAGAGCACGCCAGACTGAGTATAAACCAAGTCTAAATATTGGGCATGAGCAATGACCTCCTCTTCTGTGATGACACCACACTTAGCCACATCCTCATTTATAGATGGTGACATGGACTTAATGAACCACTCAATAAGAAGTTGATCAGGAACAAATGTATTAACCATTATACGACGATGATGCCACTCATGAAAATGATCAGAAATGTGAGTAGCATTAGTCTGCTTAAAATTATTCAAGATTTGTGTTCTAGTTTCATATCGTATGGGTAACTGGAAGTGAGTCAAAAAGATATTACCTAGGGAAGTTAAATTATCAGAATAAGCTCTTGGTAACTCAATGTACCATTTTGCGGCAGACCAGTGAGTGTATGATGGAAAAGACATAGTCGAACAAAGTCATCATTTAGGAAGTTAGATGAACACCACAAGTGATAAGTCATAACATGAGTTGATGGGTCTTCCCCAGGGTTTCCATTGAACTTGGGAATATCTGAGGGTAATTTATGGGGTATCACCGGCCACCAAGGAGCATAATTGATTGGGTCATTCGTGAGCCGGTTTAAATCCGGTAACTCTAAAGTTGCAAAAAACGGGCAACTGTTGATTGAGTTTGGGTTGAGCATAGCGAGGGTATGATGGAATTTCTTGGGCAATAGGCCTTTGAGCACTAGCATAAGTAATGTGTTTCTAGTAAAAAAGATAGGGGTTGTTTTGATAATCAAATGCTTGAGGATTCTGTTGACCAAAACCTGGGTATGTTACTTGTTGAAATGAAGGTTGTGGCATTTGCGCTTGTGGGTGCCACGGGGTCTTTCCACCAATATTATAACCCAAACTATGATAGCTTGGATTTGGTTAAGGATAGGTATAATATGGTTGTGTCTATGACATCCCATAATATGGTAATATAGCTTGTGAATAAATGATTCTGAATACAGGTGGTTGTTCTAAACCAGCCGATGGAGTTAGAGTCTAAGGGCCCAATACTTGAGGGTATTAGGTTGAAGGACCCACCTAAGATGGTTGAGGTACAATATTTTGAGTCTATAACAGGGGTAAATATGTATTAACAAGTGAAGTTGTTGTGGGTGAAACAGGTTGAACTAGTTGATACCAATGTACAACCGTTTGCGGTTGGATGGGCAGAGTGGGCTACCACTAACAAACATTCATTCCAACATTATAATGGCCAAATAACGATGGAGTAATATCGAAATGGGTAACCATAGGTTTTCCCCCAGCATGAGGAGTATAATAATATGGAAAATATTGTTCTCCAAATGCAGGGAGTCTAGTTGAGATTGTACTGGATAGAATATACCCAGATGGACCAGCTTGATATTTCCCTGATGATGTGTATAAAGGATCAAGCCGCTCATTACTCATTATATATTTATAGTTAGAATACCAGACGATGACAATGGTGAAGTCCATGGGTTTGAGAATGCACCAGAGAAGGTTCCATATAAATATTGACAACTAGGTGGGACGGAAGGGCCACCATATAAATGTGACTCTGGTGAAGTCGTGACATTGACGGGGTAGTGAGAGTAGGTGTTGTCGCAATTGGAATAGATGGTCCAGCCGAATATTTTGGCTCGAGCATGGTTGTTCGACAAAATGTATACACTAATAGATCTATGAGAACTCTAATAGACATAGGATCAACAAAAGCAGAGGCAGGTGATTGAGGAAAATACTCGTACAGGTAAAGCTCTGCCCCAAAATGAGTTGGAGTTAAAGGTGTTTCATCTTGTGATATTTATTCAATCGAAATTAAACCAGGTGGAAGGATTTTTCCATCATGGCCAAAGAATATTTCAGGAGGTTGACTACGTGATATGGGAGACTCAATGACTACAATAGATTGTGGGGCAACCGATACATGAAAAACTTCCAGTCATTCGAATTCAAGATGCAGATATTCTAGAAAAAAAAAAGACAGGATCTGGATCAACTTCCAGTTGAACAATGTCAGGTTCAGGAGGTATGGTCTCAATAATTGTATGGATCGTGACCACGGGTAGCTGTGAGGACTCCATCTCGACAATAGTAGATGAACCAGGATTTGTAGAAATAACTTGTGTCGACTCTCGTATATGTGAGGATGATGTCACACTAGAGGTATTGATAGTACTAGTTTCGATAGAGCGATGTCGCCTTCGCCGACCAGAAGTGGCTTCCAGTGGTAAAGGTATTTTCAGTGCTATTGTACGAGAAAAAGAGGGAAAGAGATGTCCTGCTTCCACGATGACTGATTTATTTATGACCAAAAAAAAATAAACAAAATAAAAGGGAAATTCTAGGCAAAAGCTTCACCGAGTAATTTTGAATTACAGAATACCTCCTGGCGAACCAAGAAGTACAGGCAGGAAATCTCCCTAAATGTTGTGTTTGGTGTATCGCAAGTTACAAGGCAACTGACTCGGTTCACTATGGATGGCTAGAAACCTAAAGTTGTACTCCCAATTATACCTGAAGGTACATGGAAGCCCAAGTCCATATTAGTGTTGTCTAATGTGAAACCGCATAGTGAGAGCACCCCCTTATACTTTTCGAACTAGAACACCGTTCGATATACCCGAAGGTACATGGATGAGCTCCGATATACTTACATACATGGAGTGAGGTATCACATTTGAAATGTATCACAGAAAATTAACGACAACTTATATGTTTAATGACCAGGGAAAATGTTAAGGATGGAAAATTATTTTGAAGTTTAAAAAATTGGCGAATCTCATTAGTCCCTAATATGCAAACTATAGAATGTTTATTGATGTATTTGTAAAATTATTCAAACTTATAATGATATTATATATATTTTCTATATAATTTTGGCGATTTTTAAGGTAAAATAATTTTATATTGTAAAATTTGGGCGAATCATTTTTATAAAAAAATGGAAATTGGCGAATTTTTTTTCGGGAAAACCATGGAAAATTAGCCCACCTACGAATATTAGCCCATAAAATTTTCCATGTTAACGACGTCGGAGCACGTCTCTAGTGTAGACCTTATAAATGTTATTGTTATGGTTCCAATTCTTTTTTAGGTAAATTGATGTAAATTTTAACTTGATCTTGTTTATCAATTTTCCTTTTGAGGTTCACCATTTCATGTGATGGAAATTCCTAAAATGCAAACTAAAATGATAAGAAAACTTTTCAATTTTAGCTTTTTCAATGAAAAATCCTAGCTACTTAAGGGAAAGAGCACTCAATTTTGAGAGAAAAAAACAAAGAGCACAAACTAAAATGCAACCTTCCTAACTTGTTCCTATGAAAAACACACAATTCACTATATGCATATGTAGGTTTTTCTTTTTAGTCCCCTTAATGTGAATGGAAAAAGGAAACTATATGAATCAAATAAACAAAAACAAATGCTTTCTTCTTTGAGAAACGAGGAATTTAACAACAATTTCTCTTTTAGAATAAACAAAGAATGGAACTACAAATTTTCGTACAGGAAATGAAGAATTTAATGACAATTTTATTTACAAAAAAAAATGGATCTAATGCAGAAATAAAATACTTTAAATTTTCTTTGTCAATGATAAAGAAAAACACTTAAAGAGACATTGAACAAACTTACTTTTCAAAGGAGGAAGAATCAGGCAAATTCACTGGTCTCTAGGAGGTATCAGACAATTGAAAACACAACAAACAAATGGCTAAGAATGATGGAAATGGAAAATTTAAATTGAATTTGGTTCACTAATGGGGCAACACAATATCTAGCTTGGATACATTGTGTTTCAGTGCACCCCTGAGTGGGAGATAGTGCACTGCAGTGCACTATGTCTTGACCAACAATGCGTTGGGCGTAGCAGAGATTGAAAATGCAAGCCACATAACACACTTCTAATGCAATTATTTGATTCAAAGTCTAATAACTAAAACTAGGTGCTACTGGGTGGATTAGAAGAGGAAAAACCACCAGGAATGATCAGAAACTCTCATTGGAGTCGCCAATTTGTTATTCAGAATTATGATCTAGAAATAAATCAAATTCTCTAAGTGTGGTGCTAGGCACTTAGAATAATAGATGAAAATAAATTCTATCACTTCATCTAAGAATAAATAGACATATAGAAGGATAGAAGAACCTACTTTTGATCCAGGTGCTTCCTATTCTCCTTCTGTCACTTTTGTTGTAGCTTACAATCCAATTTAGATCGCCATATTGATTCCAGCAAGTATAAACAGAGAACAACAAACAGATTGCAATATACATGTGCTTGTTTATCTTAATCACTTAAATTTATTAAACATGAAACATATATATCATTCAAGAGTCCATTTAATCTGGAATAGAAAGATAAATAGACACATATATGGGAAAATTAGCAACAATCTTTATTAAAGAGTAGAAGGGGGAGGTTACAACCAATGATTGATTTGATGTCACCAGCTCCAACTTCATCCCAGCCTCATCACATCCAACATATCACCAGAAAAATATCAATACTTTCACTCTCTTAATTGAGAATCCAACAACATTTCTTTACCAAAATTATTCCTTCCCTAGCACTAGGATCTATGCTCAATTTATAGGGAAACTAAAGGTAGCTTCTCAATGAATGATTTTCTAATAATAGGTAAGACATGTTCCCAAGTTCATAGGTGTTAGATGGACACTTGGATTCGAATTTTGACGCATATCAACTCTTCTAGAAGGCACTGGCCATGTGGAGATTCCGAAACAATGAGAATTTCGCTGCCATTTGACCAACACACCCTTGAATGTTGGGAAGTGCATTACAGTGCACCCTAGTTAGTCCCTTGAGAGGAAGTGTTGGTGAGCTCATAAGTGATATAAAATATACTTAAAACCTTGGAAATCTCACAATGGAAGCCATGAGTGATTTTTTCTTCTCTTAGGTCATATAGCAACTGAAATGTAAGGGGATGATAGACCCTATTTCATTGGTCTTGGGGATGATGTCTAGTTTGACTAGTTCATGCGGGATGATGCCCAAACTGACCTATAAAAATCTTTGTAGCATTTCTATAGTTAGCATACAAGAATGTAATTCACATCTACAAACACGTCCTCTGATACCATTTGATCCAATGTCTTTTGATTTTTCTTGAGATTTGTTAAAGAATTACATGTGAAATTTGTAGCTTAAACAAGAAACTTTAAAGGCATAAACATAAGAAGAGAGAAGAAATTAACATCATGCAAGAAGACACAGAATTGATATCGGAGTTCGTCAAGGAGTTACTACGTCTCCTGGCCCTACTCAAATAGTGGGGAGGCCCTTTTTCATTAAGTGGAAAAAAATGAAACTCTAGGTATAAAATGAAAAATTACACCCTTTTACCCCCATAGCTGAAAGTGCCTGAAAATTGGAGACCTCTGATGAAGAAATGGACAACACCGTTGGATTCTTGGCATCGAGAGGTGCAAAATCCATATAAAATTTTCCTGAATCTGACAAAGTTAAAATCTGGACCCTCTAGAAATGGCTCAAATCATGGTTCTGCTCCCCTCCTGAACAACGCTCATGGTTCCAATGTATAAATTTACATGCCCGCTCCTGCCTTCCTAGGTGCACTTATGAATTCCAAGTTTATATAATGAATTTTGGGTGGACTTCCCTAAGTTGGTCGTTAGCGGAATTGGTTAGGATCCATTGTTTGTGGGAGGGGGTTGGGTGGTCAAACTTTGACCCCTCCGTATTAAGGAGGAATGTTGGTTTTTAAAACTACACATTTCTAATTTTTAAATACCCGCCTTAATATTTTTGATACAAGTGGGGGTTGGGCCCACATTGGGCGGCCCACCTTGCCTTTTCTGCCCGCGCCAAACAATCACCACAGTTGTGGGTTGGGCGGTGGGTTAACACCCCACCTACCCATATTATATATGGTGTGGCCACCGTATAAGGTGGGAGAGGGGTCCGGCGGGATCATGGCCGCCGAACCCTTAATTTAATAATATTTTTTATGACATGTGGAGGGGTCAACAGGGTTTAGCCACCCGTCGACCCTTTTTTTATATATTTTTTGTTTTAATAAAAAAATGGCCCTTTTTGAAAATTCGTTAATTTAACCAAAGGATTCAAATTAATGACCCCACAATTTCACCCATAATCCGGCTGGAGACGGCTAGAATCCAATGGCCATAAACCTTCCAATTTGTGTCCTCCTTAGTCTGCCACTTCACCAAGTCAACCCTCAAAATTTGACTACTTCTAACTCCTCCATACAGACTCGGAATTGACTGTCATCTGCACCTTTGGAATCAGAAAGACGAGATATTCAAGCTGTCACTGATTTTTCATATTTCCAACAATTTTAATTTTTAGTCTTTGCACTTAAGCCACTTTTACTTGGACCTGTACGATCCACCTGGATCACCCATTGAAAGCTTATCCCATAGGATAAGAGCCCGAAAGATTCAATGTTTTGCATTTGGCGGCGGCGCAAGGTACATGTGTCGGGACACGTTAGCACATTAACAATAGGGACAACCAATTAAAAATTGTTCGGGAGGACTCTACCAGAAAAATCACCCATGATCAGTGCCCCAATGGGACTATTAAATAGAATATTTCAATGACGCCATGAAGAGAGATCCGGGCCTCGGAGGTAGAAGCGGTATCCAATAGAGAAAGTTTTAGGCGGCCCCCACAAACACGTCAACCTAGAAGGAAAACGCTGGCAGGTGAACTATGTTGTACTGAAGTGAATCCACCATGATAAGGGGGATCCTAGCTAACATCCCATAGATGGCCTTATGAAACAAGTAGAACCTAGGAACACAAAGATAAGAATCATGAAGGCTCTAGGAGCAATTAAGTGCTAGCCCTGGGGACTGTTTCATGTATAAATAAAGGGTGTCAAGGAATTAAATATTCGTGAATACTCTTGTTCATTGGGCTAGTGTTTTTTTTCCTCACGTAGAGGCATGACCAACAACACGGAGTCGTTATCACAGGGGAAAAGACACCTGGAAAAAATTAAAAGTGATAAGCGCTCAATGAATTAGCCATATGTCACGAAAACCTATCCTATGGAAAATAATAAGGAAGGTGCTAATGAAAAAGGGTGTAAAGGAAAATTTGACAAACTTAATAAAATTTAATTTTATAAAAAGGGTTGCGAAGGCCTTCTCATCCTACAAAAAAGCGATGTGCATGGCAGCGTAGTTTGGTGACAATGACATGGTATGAACAGTCGACAACTAGCAATTGTGGTGGATATTTAAGCCTACTGGAAGCATGAATGAGTTGGCATCCTATGTTAACAACAATTCATTGGAACTTCCTGTCAAGGAAACTATTTTGGTAGTTATGTCAATGTTTGCAGCAGTTAAAAATTAGCTAACCTCATCTAAAATCTGCAAGAGCTTCAAATTAACTTAAATAAGTAGGATAACATTAGTTTAACCCAGAGATGAAGCCCAAAACCACAAAGATGGTCAAGAATTATTGAAATAAAATTTTCAAAGGAAAAAATAAACAAATCTATGCAACAAATCAAACATTTGAAGGAAATATAACTAAAGTTCAATTCCAAATATATCAATCTAGAATTCCTTTAAAGGCAGAATTCAAATAAGAAGAATATGGTGGTAAGAGTGGTAAGAAGCACATGTGGCAGGAAGGGCTATAGGAATTGTTGAGAGTGGTTTATTTTGTAAGAGCTACTGGTTTTTTCATAGGTGTGCACAATATAGAGTTGTTGGAGTTGATGGTTATTGCATAGGTGTGCACAGGAGAGAGCTTTTGGAGTTGCTGGTGGATGTATGAGGTGTGGATTGTAGCAGATCTTGAGTAAAAGTAGTAGAGGGTTGTTTTTGGTGTGTATGAAACAAAATTTGAGAAGAAACACAATTTTTCTAAGTTATTGATGATGTTAGTAACCAGAGCATGGTGTTTTATATCAACAATAGAAATTTGTTGAAGATGATGGTGTTTGTATCAACAACGAGATATTGTTGAAGGTGTTTTTATGGTGGCTTTGGTAAGGAGTTGCAGTGGAAAAATTTGTTTGTTTATCAGGTAAGAGGCATATTGATCTAAGTTTGAAAATGGATGAAATATGGATCAATAGGGTTTTCAAGTGGTATCTTGTAGACCAGGTGTAGGAGCTCTTTAAAGTGGGTGCTAGAAAATATTTTGGGGAAAGAGTCTCTTTCATGAGAGACTGATAAATGAGTAGGTGCAAGAGTATTTTCGAGTGAGTACTGGTAAAAAACTAGGGGAAGCAGTCTCTTTCACTAATAGCTGATAAATGAGCAAGAATAGAATTTATTTTCAATAACAACTGATAAACCTACAAATAGTAGCTTCTGGGGAAATTATGTAATCAAGTTGAAACTTGTAATGAAAATAATATTGATGTCTCATGTATATGTTTTTCTCATGTGCATGTAATGTTATTTTTTACATGATTGCTTTGTATTGTTGATTCATGAATAAATTTCCAAAGTGGTTGAAGAGTTAATTTATGAAAAATTGTGTAATTTGGCCACACTACTCATTTACCGCCCTCTCAGTAGTGTATTGGTTTCCATTGTTTCTAATATGTGATCGGGATATTATTTTTCTAAATTTTTATCATTGGTTTTGGTGTTATACAACCCGAATCATTGGATTTTAATTAAAAATAAAAATAAAAATTAAATAGGGGTTTGTGCACAAACGAGGGTCTGTCTGGATGATGCGGTTTATTTTTCCTCACCCACACACAAGGTGTCCAATGCGAAACATCGAATGGAAATCATTAGAGGTTTTTAATTTCAACCACAACTGGTTAGAAAATAAGAAGGCAATCAACAAATTCCAACAGGTTGAGGATTGTAGTTGCTTCGTAAATCTTGCATGGCATGCATTATCTATTTTCTAGATGATAGCTTATATGACCTGACATCTGCGCGGAGTGTGCCTATTTTGAGGCACTTCATGCCCAGTATTCCAAGTTGCCTCTTGCTTGTAGATCCAAGCTCAAGGTTAATCCAAATTCATGGAGTTCTAGACCTTTTAGTCCGTCGAATGCATATATTAAGATGGACCAAGTCTTTAATCCTGCTAAGGTCTTTAGCATTGAATTCCTTCTTGGATGTGGCTTATCAACTAGGGTTGAAATGATATGCCATGTTGAAGCCCTATTTCATCTCTTTGAAAAATTTGGTAGGGTGCATGGATTCTTTAAAGCCATTCTTTGTTTATTTTTATTGTGTTGTTTCCATGGATTGACCTACCATGTTCAAGCCCTATTTCAATTATTCAAAATATTTCGAAGGGCGCATAGGAGAAGAGGTAGAGTAGTGCTTTATGGAAAATTTAATTGTGGTAAGAAACTGACCCCTAATTATTTTGATCAGATTTAGGTATCAATCCTGGCACTGGGATGCCCAACACTCTTCGAAACCAACCAGGGCATTTAAAATATCTACTTTTCAAAGGTGCACAAAGTTCAAAAGTTCATTGGAATTATTTTGCAAGTAATGTCAGGATACGGGTTAATGTTTGTTCAAACATTTTTTCGAAGATGCCTCTAAATTTGGAAAAAGGGGTCGATATGGTTAGGGTATACATGGTTCTTCAAAAACATTTCCTAAAATGATCTTCAATTTTCAGAAAATTTCTCTAACATTTTAGATATTAATGATAATCAATAGTCATTATGATTATTTGACTTTAATTATTAGGGTGAAAAAACATTTTTTATTATTCTATATCAAAGTATATTCCAACTATTTTCATGTTTTAGTTGATTACCAATATATTTATCCTTGGTTGCATGCATCTAAGAGTATTTTAATGGCACCCATTATTCAGGAATTCAAATCATTAAGTCACAATAATGGGGAAGGTATTAGAAATCTAAAGGAGAAGAGATTGCACACAAATATCACACACTTACTTTATTGATCACAATAGATAAAAATATAAAGGACATAACATATTGACTTTGACACATGTATATCATGAATCCAACTCATACCATAAGAATCCAAAGCTTCTAGACTGACGCCTAGGGACTCACAACGATAACTACACATGACAAGGAATCATTCTTCCAACACCCCCCCTTAATTCTTACATGGATAACATTAAAAACACATATTACAAAAATAAATAAATCTTTTCCTAACTAGTATTCATCAACACCTGCATCAACTCTGGAATCTCATAAACACCTCTCTTTCACCACCACATCTTTGAGCTATCACTTGACCTCCATTTAAAATGTAACCACTTCATACCATCATTGATGAACTTTGCAAGATCAATAATATTTACAACTCGAATCGTCAGGGTTACCGCGATAAGAACCATCAATTGATGAACCATCCTATGGATCAACCACCATCTGTCGGATATTTCTCTTTCGGTTATGTGTTAGTTGCTAAGATGGAGGTCTAAATACTTAATGTGTTTAAAAGTTGATCAAACAACTTGACCTTACATAATAATTGATGTTTCATCACCAAGGCTTCCAATTTAAGAACTACCAACCATTTTATAACCAATAAAACACATAAGAATTGATGTTTTGGACACCGGGGCTTCCAGTTTAAGAACCATCAACTCCTTTTTTTATAAATAACCGCAATAAAAATAAATAGAAGGCTTCTCCAACTCACACCCTAAACACACACAATAGAAGAAATTAATTCTCTTTTCTTTTATAATAGTTTGAGAGGTGGTTTTGATGGCCACTCATCACTATCTGATTCTGATATGTCATCCAAGTTGGATATGTTTGGAGTTTTCTTTCCATTCAGAAGATCCCTTGCACGAGCTCTACAATTCCATGTGGTATATCCATATTTGTGGTAGTAGAAGCATTCTGATGAACCCTTGATTTTTTCATTTTTCCTTTGGAAAATAGTGCAAGTTCATGTTGATCACTAGTATCGAAAACTTATGAATTTGCCCTTTTTTCCTCAGCTAAAAGTGATGATAACATTCATTCTAATGATTGAGAAGACATTTGAATTAATGTGAACACAATGTTGTTATACTTGGGAGATAAGCTATTTAATAGAATTGCTTTAGCATCATCTGTTTCTACCTTGGCACCAATTTTAGCCAATTTCGCAAGGAGGAACATTAACTCATTTATATGATTAGAGAGAGGTGTCCCATCATCCATTTTGAGACTAAAGAGTTGCAGTTTTAAATAGGATTTTGTGTTCATAGCTTTTTCCCCAAATATCTTACTCAAATGTTCCCAGATTTCATGAGTTGATTTTTCTAAATCAATTAAATGCATCAGAGTGTTTAAAAGACCAAGTCCTTTTATCGTTTTAGCCTTATCTTATTTATTTTCACATTCGACTAAAATCTTAGCATAAGTAGGAGCCTTTTTTATTCCTTTTACTATACTCCAAATACCTATATTCATAAGATCCATTTTAATTTTAACTTTCCAAGTATGAAAGTTGATGTCATTAAATTTCTCTATATGTAAAACATCCATGTTACCTCTTTCAAATTTGAAACCGATTCTTCTCCCAGGCAGATTTGAGATCGGTTGTTCTCCCATGCTTTCACGGGAAGGCTTTTTTCCATGGAGATTATCCCACTAAATTTTGTAAAGGGAGAGGATATTAAACACAAAATAGCACGAATATTTCACACAATAACACAAAAGAACTGCAGCTCTCTATTAATCACACAAACTTCAGTCTCTCTCAATGAATACAATCAACCTGGTGAATGGTATTTATCCTAACTTGGCATGCACACACTTACATAACTCAACTTGACCATCACTCGGTTAACTGACTCTCTAACTCACTTACCAAATTCATTTATCACATAACTCGACTAACTCGGCGCTTACTTAACTGATTTTCTAACTCTGCATGCGGGAGTTAATTAGATATTTTAACAGCCCCCCTTAATTACGACTGCTAAACTAAAACATTAACTCATGACAACTGAAACATAATTACTGGTCTATATCTCAGCTAGGCTTACAACACCCAAGTTTCTTTTGTGAAACTCAAACACATCTATTGCTAATGGCTATGTAAATATATTATCCAATTGATCACCAGATTTACATGGCTTAAAGTGAACCTCTCCATTGCTCACAAGTTCTATAACAAAGTGATATCTAGTATCAATATGCTTGCTCTTTTGATGAAACACACTATTCTTGGATAGTGCAATCACTGAAGTGTTGTCACAGTATATCATTTTTTATCCTTGTTGTTTCTTCTTGAGTCCATCCAATAATATTCTTAACCATGCTGCTTTACAAGTTGTTGAAGTTGCCGATACATATTTTTCTTCTGCCGATGATAGTATCACAATAGTTTTCTTCTTAGATGCCCATTCTATCACACCTGAACTAAGATGGAACACATAACCATATGTGCTCTTCTGATCATCCAAACTACCTGGAAAATCACTATCTGTGTATCCAATCAAATATTTCTTTTTTGTACTTGCATACATTATGCCATAATCTCTAGTTCCTGCTATGTATCTCAAAATTCCTTTTCCAACACTCCATTGTGTGTATTTTGGAGTCTCCATAATCTGGAAATGAAACTCACTGCTTGTATAATATCAAGTCTTGTAGCTGTGACATACATGACGTTGTCGGGAGATTTTTTGAATAGAATTGGATTGACATTTTCTCCTTCATCATCCTTACTTAACTTTGTACATGTTGCAACTAGTGAAGGTACATGTTTGCAATTATCAATCCTGAAACTTTTCAGAAAATATTTGGCATATTTGTTTTGAAAAATAAAAATTCCTTTTTTAGATGGCTCAACTTCAATGCCAAGAAAATATTTCATGAGACCAAGATCTGTCATCTCAAACTCTTTCATCATGGCTGCTTTAAATTCATCTAACTCAAGATCACATGTAAAAATCATATCATCAGCATATAAGCAAACAATAAAAAACTATCCATGCTCATTTACCTTTGTGTATAAGGTAGGCTCAATGTTGCTTCTACCAAATCCATTCTTGATCATGTAGTTGTCAATTCTACTATACCATGCTCTAGGTGCTTGCTTTAGTTCATATAGCACTTTCTTCAACCTATAAACTTTGTCTTATTTACCTTCAACTTCATATCCTAAAGGTTGCTGCACATAAATTTATTCTTCTAGAATTCCATTCAAGAAGGTTGATTTGACATCCATTTGATATACTTTGCACTTGTTCTAAATTTTTATCGCTAGAACTACTCTTACAATATCCAATCTGGCTACCAAAGAAAACGTTTCTCCAAAGTCTATTCCCAGTTGCTGTGAGAATCCTTTGCTACAAGTCTTTCCTTAAATCTATCAATTTCACCTTTCTCATTCAACCTAGTCTTGAACACCCACTTCACACTAATGAGGTTTTTCTCATTTGGTAAATTAACCAAATCCCATGTATCATTCTTTTCAATAGAATCTATCTCTTCATCCATGGCTTGTACCAAATTTTCATCTCTGATTGTTTCTTCAAATGAAGAAGGTTGGAATGCCAACAATGAAAAATTTGAACTAACATCCAAATTATCATAAATATATTTTAAACTTCTCACCTTTTTCTTACCATTTCTTGACTCATTACCTGATTGGCTGCTTGGAGAATTCTGGTCTGTTGATCTACTTGAAGATTCATGCTACTCTGAAAATCTTGGAGTCCTTGATGGTGTGACTTTGTTTGGTGTCTTCTCTTTGATTCTTGCTACTCCTTTCCTGATACATCATCTTCATCCATAAATGGTTCTTGTGCATCAATTTTTTTGTCTACAGTCCCATTCCATGACTCTTTTTCTTTGAACACAACATCACTGCTAATTATTGTCTTCTTGGTGAGAGGGTTACACAATTTCTAATCTTTTGACTGCTCACTATAACTAGAAATATGCATTTTTCACTTTGATCATCTAATTTTCCTCTTATCTGCTTAGGCACATGTGCATAAGCTACACATCAAAAAACTATGAAATGAGATACACTTCATGACATACATGTCCATGCTTCTTCAGATACTCTGTCCATCACACTCTTTGTAGGAGATCTGTTTATCACATGAAAAACACATGCAACTGCTTCTGCCCAATACTCATTAGACAAGTTTCTTGCTTTCAACATGCTCGTTGTCATGTTCATGATTTTTCTGTTTTTTCTCTATACTACACCATTTTTCTGTTGTGTGTATCTGGTTGTAAACTGTCTTCTCATTCCATGTTGTTTTCAGTACTCATGGAATGCTTTCGAATCATATTCTCCACCACGATCTGATCTCAATACCTTGATCTACCAATCACTTTGGTTCTCTACTAAGGCTTTGAACTCTTTGAACTTTGCAAAGGTTTCTGACTTCTGCTTCAATAAGTAAACCCAAGTCTTTCTGTTATATTCATCAATAAAAGTGAGGAAGTAACAACTTCCACGAATCGACTGTCCTCATAGTTCCACACAAGTCTGTATGCACCAACTCAAGTGGTTTCTTTGCTCAGTATGAAACTCCCTTCAGACAAATTTCACAGTGGTTTTTTCCCAAGATGCAACACTTACAAGTACTAGCAGGTTCTTTGATGGGAGGTAATGCTCCGACTTAATTTTCATTGTCTTAAATATAAAGTTTTATATTAAAATATTTTTGTCTCAAACTTCTTTTGTCTTAAATAGAAAGTTTTATATTAAAATGTTTTTGTTTCACACTTCTTTTGTCTTAAATATAAAGTTTTGTCTTCAAATATTGTTGTCTCAAACTGTTTTTGTCTCAAATATAAAGTTTTGTCTTAAAATATTTTTGTCTTAAATTGTTTTTGTCTAAAAATATGAAAGTGAGACTTTTGCTCTACATTTCTATGATCATCATCTATTGAAAAAAAATATGGAAATGTGTGAAGTGACAAACAATTATTTCCCTATATGCATATTCTCAATCTTCGATTTTTAGCCAAAGAAAACATTGCTTCTGAGTTCTGACTGTGCTATTATTCCTTTGAAAAAGGGATTCGACTATACTTTCTAAATCATATTTATTAAATGCTTTGTAAAAGTGAATCTACAATCGCAGTCCACAATGATGTCTCATACATTGAATCTGATTGTCTGTTCTTTTCAAAATTCTGACGCTAACACTAAAACCATAACAATAGCTTTTCAAAGAAGTAAAATGCATATCTGATTGGTTCTTTCAGGAACGTCTAAATTTTATTGAATGATTTGTTGGTTAATAAGCAATTGAGTCTTCATCGTCATTGAATCCATTTTATCAAATCATTTAGTCTTCATGGTCGCTGAATAAAATTTTGTGAATTCATTTAATTAATTAATTAATGAAATGTAATTTAGAAATTTAATTTAATTACTTAATTAATTTGATGCGTTTAAACGAAATTTAGAAATTTCTAGCTGGTATGGGAAAATTGGAATAGTGAACCGAGTTTAAATTGGCATCAAAGAGTCTATGCATACAAGGAAATTTGGAAAAATCTATTTTTTATTGAACGATAGTTTTCCTTATGGAATTTAAGTTTGTTATATGTTATATACTATTAATTTTCCCTAAAGGTGTAAGGTACATCGAAGGAATAGAATATTTGGGAATATAATCTAGCCACTCACTCTAATGCAAAGCATTGTTAATCATTTATATTAGTGGAGCAAAGTTAGTTCTAGATAAGAACATGTAGATGACAAATATCTAAATCCACTCTGATACGTTAGAAATGGGCATACAAATCTCTGAAGAGGACTTCACGTGTTAGATTTTAAGGACTGATGAGCATAATTATATTTTAACGACTGATAAGCATAATTATACTGCTATTAATATTGAAAAAGTTATTTTAGGTATTCCGAAATAGGTCATTGTCGGTTCCTTTGGTACACTCCATTGTTCGAGAAAGAGGAGTTAGAATGGCAACAAAGGAGGTGGAACTAGAGTAGAGTGACACTCTTCTAGAGGTGAAAAGATAAGCACTCTTTGAGGAAAAACAAGGAGGTGGAACTAGAGTAGAGTGATGATCTTCCAGAGGTGAAAAGAGAGGCACTCTTCCAGGAAACACAATCTAATTTGGTTATTCATTTTCTCATTAAGTTCATTTCTGTGCTATTTTTGAATGCCTAAGTTCTAATTTTTGTAAATATTGGAACCATGATAATATAAAAGTCCTTTGAAAAGGAAAAAAATAAATTCAAGAGAAATGGATAGCATCTCACCTGTGGTGAGTGCAATTACATAAAAAAAATTGGAATAAAAATTATCTTCTAAAGTAGACAATCTTGAATTCACAAACCAATTTCTTGGTGGTACCTTTGAAATCCTAAATCTGTGATCTCAAGCTTGGGCTTGATAATAAAATGATCAATCCTTATATGATTCGAAATCATTATCCAAGTCCATGTTAGATGATCCAAATATAATAATGTAAAGTTAGGATAAAAATATTTATTAAATTATAATATTTAATAAATATTAGAGACACTTAGAAATAGAATATTGTTAGCAAAGATAGGACTCTAGAATTGAGTCATTTCTTAGGCTCTAAAATAGGAATAAAGTTTGTAGATTGGATAGAAGATCATTTATTGTAAATGGACACTTGTTGTTTTTTCAAGTGATCGATAACTAAATTGAGTTAGGACATATATCTTATAAATAGGTTAGTCCACATTATTTTCCATTTTTGGGTAAAACCAACACCAATGGCATTGGTTTTGGCCAAAGCTTTGATAGATTAGAAGCACACTAGATTGATTAAAATAAGATGGCACAAAATCAACAATACTCCATGATTAATCTACAATAATTAAATATTTCCTTCCACTCTAGTTGAAGATCCATCACATATTTTCATATGTGACAGCTGCATTTAATGTTAACTAGTTGTTAACTAGTTAAATGACATTTTATTATTTTTTTAATGAAAAAGATTAAGACAATTAATGTTTTGCTGGAAAATTTATTTTCTTTTAATTGTGAATAGTAAAATTATTTATGGAAAGTAATTCCATAAAAATTAAAATGGTTGATGGTAAATGTTTTCCAAGAACTGAAAGGTGGTTGGATAGTTTAAATAGTTACCTGCTCCTCTAGGGATAAGAGACTCATCCCAATGAGGAATGGGGGTTTTGTTCATGGGCTAAGGAAGGAGTGAATATTTACCTGATCTGGTAGAGACCAATGGAAATCAATCAGTAATTCCTGAAGTTTTCTGGCACTGACTGGACTTGGAGTCATGAGGTCACAACAAAAAAATCTACTGTCGACCTATACCTCTTCGAGAGTGGAGCATGGGGGCAAGAGGAGGATATAATTACCTCTCTTGAAGGTTGGGTGGACACTAACGATGATCCAGGTGGATATTGGTGGCCACCTGCCTATTCCACTTGGGCCCCCACCATTGTCTCTTTCAGTTTTTCAGTTTCGGCATAACTTACTATTTTTAGCAGTTTTTCGGGTCCTGAACTTTCGGAGCCGTTTTGAGGCCCTAAACAACGTTTTTTGGGCATCGCTCCTCCAGTGAATATCATTCCATTCTAGAATGATATTCATGGAAAAATTTGTAGTCCTCGGATAGAGACTTCTAATGATGTATCATATGCGTCAAATGGAGATAGTATGCCAAAGTTACGTCCATGGGAAGTTGAAACACCAATTTACCCAAACGGGGCCCATAGTTTTGGCGCTTCATCTCCTAGGGTTAGGTTTTTGGATGTTTAGGGTTCTCCATTGTTTCTCAATAATAAATAGGCCCTTGAGCCTCATTTTAACTCAGTTTAGAGACTTTTATCCACCACATCTCTTCTTAGATATAGCTACCAGCGCCCTAGCTAGTTTTATTTCCATTTTGTCTATAAGAAAATTTCAGTTCTTTGATATTAATGAAATGAAGTGTTATTTCCGTAGCATCTTTGTATTTATGGTTATATGTTTATTCTGTTGCATTCCTGCATAAATCTGGATCACTGGTATCAGAGCAGTCTGCTTTTTCTCGATCCTTCTTTGCATGTCCCCAACGAGGTTGGGGTATAAGGAGCTAGGGCTTGATCTGGTGGAACCCTTGCAAGATCAGCCTCGCAAACCTTGACGGATGCCCATGAGGGACGAAAATAAAGATGAGGGAGCAGGAGATCCTATCAAAATATTGTTCGAGGAGGCCCTCGAAAAACAAAGGAACACGATGATGGATAACTTTGCTCAGATCCTTCAACGGCTGCCCACCAGCAACGCATCTGCATCCAGCAGCCGCTCTGGAGGTGCGACTCCTTTTAAGGTACAAGTAAATTTTGGCATTCCCATATTTGAGGGTCAAATAGACGCAGATGCCATAGATAGATGGTTGAATCTATTAGAAGGATATTTCTCGGTTCATGACTTTTCAGACCGGGAGAAGATTATTTTTGCACTCCTCAAAGCTACCCCCCATGTTAAGGACTGGTGGGAAACCTATTGTGAGAACAAGGACCAGACAAAACCCTCTCTATTCTCGGCTGTACCAACTTGGAATTATTTCTGAGATGCCGTCAAGGAACAATACTATCCCGTGGGGAGCTATGAGGACAAGTACATACAATGGACCACGCTGCGACAACAAAGGGATCAAGATGTGCATGAGCTGACGAATCTATTCCATACCCTGTGCACAAAGTTGGGTATCAAATATTCAGAGAAACATTTGGTGCTAAAGTATCACAGTTTTCTACACAGATACATTTAGGAGGAAATGGAGTTCCTCGACATCTCCTCGCTTAGTACGACATACCGGTATGTTGTCAAGATTGAGCAGAAATTCAAACAGAAGAAGCGAGACTTTGGATTTGTGAATCAAAAGCAAGGGAAAGGTGCTTCCAAACCGCAGAACAAAGGAAAGAGCCAAGGCATGGCGGCTAAATACAACCCGTCAAAGCCATAAGAAAAGAACAGCAGTGCAAAGCCAAAGAAGGAAACGAGAAAGTGGTGTAAGTTCCATAAGAGCTCCACTCACAACACAAGTGAGTGTCGGGCCAAGCAGTCGCTAGTGGCCGAGATGAGGGCTTCTGAGTCAGATGCATGTTCCAACTCTGAATCAAAACCTGAAAAGGGGAATCAAAAATGGAAAGAGATTATTGATGCGGATCCCAACGCCACTATTCCCACTACAAAGATCCAGAAGGAGGAACTGGAAGATCCAGAGGAGGAGGAACGTCTCTTCCACTCCCAGATGTGGGTAAAGGGCTCCCCTATACAGTTCATTGTCGATGATGGGAGCCAAAAGAACCTCATTTCAGTAGAATCCATGAAGCAGTTCGGCTTTCCAACCACATCTCACCCACATCCATACACCATCAAGTGGCTTCACCAAGGACGAGATCTCCGCGTCAGCCAACAGTGCCGCCTTCCCTATAGCATCAAGCCCTTTATGGATGAGGTATTATGTGACGTTTCTCCTATTGATTTTTCTGATGTATTATTAGGACAACCATACTTTTGGAAGCGTCATGCTGTGTATGAGTCTCGACCTTGTGCTATTATTGTTACTTTGGGAAATAAGTTGTACAAGATACCAGAGGTACCACCTCCTGCGGCTATCTCTTTGGTTACTGCAAAACAATGTAGTAAGCTCATTTCCCAAACCAGGAAACTCGTTTTCCTGATGATCCGCCCCTAGGACAAGAAGAACACTGTGACCAAAACCTCCAGATAGGGCTCCTCTGTACGACAACAACAAATGGATAAGGTTGTGGAGGAGTACAGGGAAATCTTCACCTCACCCACTGGGCTTCCTCTACACTGTCAGGTCAAGCACCCGATTGATCTAACTCCAGGTGCGCCGCTACCCAATGGACTGATCTATCAGTGCTCTGTTCTGGAGAATGATGAAATAAAGAGGCAGATTCAGGAGCTGTTGTAGAAAGGTCACATCATACCAAGTTCATCACCCTGTGGGAACCTAATCATGTTGGTACATAAGAAGGATGGGATGTGGAGATTCTGTATTGACTATCAGGCGCTAAAAAGGATCACTGTCTAGAATAGGTACCTAATCCCATGGATTGATGACCTTTTGGACCAACTCAAAGGTGCAAAATATTTCAGCAAAATCGACCTGAATTCTGGGTATCACTAGGTACGAATTGAACCCTCTGATGTGTGGAAGACTGCCTTCAATGCCAAGGAAGGTCTTTTTGAATGGCTGGTCATAGTAGTCCCTGAGTCATCTTTCCAATGCCCATGGTCGGCCCAATTTAATTCTTCAAGGGGAGAGTTACCCAATCTCTCACCATTACCTAATTATCTAATTTGTTTAGTGAGCATACATATGTATACCACATGTCAGCACATTTCTTCATTTAGCTCTAAAATTAGATTGTGGTAGTACGAATGTGCATCATCGCCACATTCTACAAATTTAAATCCAATACTCAGAGAGGGAGTTATGATGAATTTACCAAGGTCACTTCTTTGAGATGAATTTCAGGAGCCTGCAAAAACCCTTACTTCCACAGATCATATCTCCAAAAATATTGCGTAACTTGATCTAAAATTTTTACTGCAGCTTCCTCAAGATTTCAGCTTTGCCTCATAAAAATTTCAGCTTTTGTGCCTTCGTAGAAAAAAAGTTAGAGCGAAAATTCCACGATGACCTGTCTCAGATGGCCGAATCCCTTGGCTAAGGAGGAAATGAAGATCACAATATATATGAATGCTTAAGTTGAGAGGGGCTTCAACAAGTGAACGTGGGAGGGATTTTAGGAGCTTAAAAAATATTAATTATGACTTTTCAATGACCCATGCCCCAACTCCATGGGGTTTTAGCCCACTAACTGGGGGTACAAACTTCAAACATGAATATCTCTCAAACCGTGAAGAATTACATGGTGTGCCATATATCAATGGAAACATCTAGACAAGTAGAAACCATCAAAAGAATTATTGACCTAGAATATATTAATTTGGTAGGTCAAAATTCCCATGCAATATTGGGTTAGCCCCTGGTGCTGCTTGGGTTGACATCAATGACAACCGCTGATCAACAATCTCCCCCTTTGGCATTGATGGCAACACAAGTACTCCCCCTGCAATCATGACACCTCTTCCTACAACATTCTCTCCCCCTTTGACATCAATGGCAAAGGGTAACTCCCCCTGAAACACAACCATCCTGCGGACCTGTACACACTTCCACTCACACTGACACACAACCGTCCTGCAGACCTGTACACACTTCCACTCCCCCTTTATATTCTGAAAAATGAAAATCTAATGAGAACTTGGGAGAATCCCAAGCTTCTGGCAAAGATATTCCAATGCTGGCGAATATTTAATATGTGATTCTTTTGGTGTTGCTTGGAATCTTGCTACTTGTCCAACTGCTTGCATAACATTTGGTCGGGAGGCTGTTACATATAGAAGACTACTAATCATAGATCTGTACAACCTTTGATCCACATCCTTAGATGAGTCGTCTATGCTCAATTTGCAACCTGTTACCATTGGAGTAAGGATGGGTTTGCAATATTCCATTTTAAATTTCTTGAGAATTTCCTTGATGTACTTGGCTTGACATATAAATATTCCTTTCTCTTGTTGAGATATTTGAAGCCCTAATAAGTATGTCAGCTCACCAAGTAAAGACATCTCGAAATCACTTTGCACCTTTGTAGCAAACTTCTTACTTAGTCGATCATCATTGCTACCAATTATTGTATCATCCTCTTTAGCTATTAGACATGCTTTAGTTGCTTCATCTAGAACATATATGTCATTTGGAGCTTGACTTGTTGTAGCCACAATTTCACCATACACGCCTTTCCTAATTTCACATTTCGTGGAGTTGAATAGTATTGTGTGTCCTTGATCACACATTTGTCCAACATTGAGCAGATTGTGATTCATGTTTTCAACCAATAGAACATTCTTGGCTAGAGCATCTTTGCTTCCAAGAGTGATAGTACCTGATCCTATAACATTTGAAGATCCATCATTTCCAAAGGACACGGTTCCATCCTTCTTCTCTTTCAGAGATACAAATTTATTTCTATCTCCAGTCATATGTGTTGAGAAACCGCTATCAACATACCACACATCTTTGTTCTTTTGAGCCTTGAAAGTGAGAGCACAATTATCATTCTTCTTCTTCTTCCATGTTCGTTCATTCTGTGGCTTCGAAGATTCTTCTGGAGGATTTTCAAGTCTGCAGTATTTGGCTATGTGTCCAAAGTTTCGACATTTGTAACATTCAATATTATTTCTTAAATGTTAAAATCTATTGATATTTCGCTGAGCCCTAGGAGGTTCATATTTGACAGATCTCCTGGAATTGTATTCGTTCCTAGGGTACGTATGACATTCTATAGCTTTATGACCAAATCTTCCACATGAATAACAGTAGCCATAAAAAATATGTTGGTACCTGGATGGAAATTTTCATCGAGGAATTGTCTTCCAAGGTTGTTCTTGCGAATCTTGTCCAATGAAGTCTACATGCATGTCAGATCTCATAGGTTCATTGTATTTTTTTGTAGAAGGTCCTGCTTCTTCTTCTTTGTAACCGATGCCAGTTTTGTCATTGTAAGATCGTTGATTGTTGATGAGTTCTTCCAATGCCCTTGAGATGTTGGCATAGTTTTGGATAGTTTTTCCTTTCTTCACTTCCTCACGCAGCAAGACTACTTCGGCTTCTAATTCTTCCCTTTCTTGGTTGCTTTCTTCCAACTTCTTTTGAAGTGAATCTTCAATGCATTTGTGTTCTTCAACTTCAATTTTGAGACCTTGAACTTGTTCTTCAAGAGTATTGGAACGGATCTTCTCCGCCTTGAGATCTTTTATAAGCTTGATTGCTTCCTCATAAAATTCTTCTATGGTCCATCCTTCTTCTTTGTTGTTTGATACCTCTTGTTTATTGTGCTTGGGTTTATTGTGCTTGGCCATAAACAATACTCTCTCATTGGCTTCTTCTTCATTGTCATTGTCTTCATCGGATGATGAGCTATCTTCTTTAGAGAGAAAGTTCCTTTTGGATCCTTGCTTGTTGAATTTCTTAAAGCCTTTCTTTCTCTTTGAGTTGCCATTACTTTTGTTTGGACATTTTGCTGCAAAATGCCCAACCTCATTACAGTTGAAACATATCAATGGAATTTTACCTTTGAATTGTCCCTTACCAATTTTTAGTTTTCTCGTGAAGTAAGCATATTCTTCATCTGAAAGACCTTCTTCATCATCTCCCTTTTCTTCACACTTGCAGGTGCATGTCTTTTTAATTGAAGGTTGTTTATCCTTATTGGTTTTCTTAGATGCAACGAACGCAGTTTCTAGATGCGAAGTACCCTCTTCTTCATCAAGTCTCATTTCATATGCTATGAGAACTCCATGTAATTCCTCTTTGCTGAGTTTGTCCAGATTTGCACTGTATTCTAAGACCGATACCTTTGGGTTGAATCTCCTTGGTAACGTTCTAAGAATCTTCCGTATAATAGTCTTCTCATCAACTGGCTCTCCCAATCCTTCCAGAGTATTGGTTATTTCATCAACTTATTGGAAGTATGCAGCAATGTTGCAATCTTCTTTCATTCTGAGTTTCTCAAATTTTACTCTATAGATTTGAAGCTTTACTTCTTTGACATTTGAGTCACCTGCATATATATTCTCAAGCTTGTCCCATACATTTTGGGCAGTTTTACAACCCAACACCTTATGATAAGCAGATTCAATAAGTCCACTGACAATAATATTCTTTGCTTTTGCATCATTTACCAAATTATTCTTACCTTTTTCATCCGTAGTTGATGTAAATCCATTTTGAATAGTGTCCCATGCTTCGTAACCTTGCGCCAATAAATAGACCTCCATTCTTCCTTTCCAGAGTGCATAATTATTTTCATTGAATAGAGGTACACCATTCTTGGTATGCTCCATGACCTCCTTCCAGCTGTTAAACTGTTATTGAAGGAACTAAGCTCAGAAACCAATTGTTGGAAATACTGAGCGGGGGGGGGGGTGAATCAGTGTTCCTTTCAATTAGAGAATTAATTAATCTTCAATTATTATCAGTGTTTGTACAATGATAGTAGCAAACAAGAGGAACACAAATGCACATATTTTTTAAGGTGGAAACCCACTTCGGGACAAAAACTACCTAATTCTTTTCTAATAATTCTTTAATATTCAACTCCAATTGAAAATGAAGCTCCAACTTCCTAGAATCTAGAAAATAATTCTTCTCTAGCTCCCACTGGATGGACGCTCCAATGCCTGAGATTCTTCAGTAGTCAACTAAACGGATGCCCCAACACCCAATGAGCTACAACTCACCCTAGCACCACCCTACCACCCTATAGAAGAATAAAATAAGAATGGACTCTCATACCAGGGAAAATGGTCCACTTTACAATGATATAGAATGATGTAGAAGAAGAAGATATACTAGACCATAACCCCAACTTTGACACAACCACCTAATGATGATCCTAGACCTCCCAACACTGCCTCTTCAACCCTTGGCAGATAGACACTAGTACAAATTTTACAATAATGTATTTACAATGACTTAGTACAATGATACCTTTACAATGATTGTATGCAGTGCTGCCCACTTGAAGACTTCATATGATGAACATCTTGCTGCTGTTATGCACCTTGGTTGCTTCTCTTGTAATCCTACCCTCTGCTGCACCTTGCTTTGCTTTGCTGCCATAGAAAGTCTGGTCCTTTGCAACCCTTGACAACACATGATCTAGCTTTTTCTTGCCTTCTAGGAGCTCTATATTGAATCTGGTATATCTATGTTATTTCAGATCCTCAATATCATATTTTCGGTCTTGTAGTATTCCGCTGATTTTTATTTCCAATGCCACAGGTCTAACACAATTTGGATTCTTCAAGAGAGAGTTATACCCAATCTCTCACAATGCCCTAATTATGGACTGTTTCAGCAGATCGCACTTGTACGACGTGCCACATGTCACTGTTTCTTCATTTAGCTCTAAAATTGATAGAGAGAAAATTACAGACTGTGCAATATTTGCCACATTTTATGGAATTCTAATCCGATACTCAAAGAGAGAGTTATGAAGAATTTACCAAGGTCACTTCTTTGAGATGAATTTCAGGAGCCTGCAAAAACCCTAACTTCCACAGATCATATCTCCAAAAATATTGTGCAACTTGATCTGAAATTTTTGCAATAGCTTCCTCAGAATTTCAGCTTCGCCTCATAAAAATTCTAGCTTCTGAACCTTCGTAGAAAAAAATTTAGAGTGAAAATTCCACGATGACATGTTTCAGATGTCGAATTCCCTTGCCTAAGGAGGAAATGAAGATCACAATTTATATAAAAGCTTAGGTTGGTAGGGGCTTCAACAAGTGAACATGGGAGGGATTTTAGGAGCTTAAAAATATTAATTATGAATTTTCAATGACCCATGCCCCAACCCCATGGGGTTTTAGCCCACTAACTAGGGGTACAAACTTCAAACATGAATATCTCTCAAACCGTGAAGAATTCATGGCGTGCCATATATCAATGAAAACATCTCGACAAGTAGAAACCATCAAAAGAAATAATGACCCAGAATATATTAATTTGGTAGGTCAAACTTCCCATGGAATATTGGGTTACCCCTGGTGCTGCTTGGGTTGACATCAATGACAACCACTGATCAACACTTCACTGTCCTTACTATTATCACTGCTTTCATTTTCTCCTTGTGGACTGCCTACCTCATCATGCTTTCCTTTCCCTCTACTATTTCTCTTATCACTTTCTTGTTCTTTTTCACCATCACTTCCTTGTTTGCTTTTACTGCATTCTTCTTTCTCACTGTCATCTATGGAGTATGGTTTTTGTTGGGGAGTAGACTCATGAGAAGAAGAGGAAACATAGGATGTGGAGGGCAAGGAATTAGCATGAGGAGGGTCTAAATATTAAAATGGCCTGATTTTTAGTGGCATAGAAGATGCAGAAGTAAAATCAGGGTGAGAGATGAAAGTTTCCCAAGGGATACCCTTTTGTTTCAGCTGGTGAAGGATAATGATCTTAATGAGAGAGTGATGGAATAAACTTGCTTTCTGCTGAGCTAGAGGCTTCTTTTTAACAATGGAAGACATCTTGTCTATAATTTCTCACAGGAAAAAGGGTAGGTTTAGCAACTTAGCTTTTTTGAAATGCATAAGGAGTCTGATGTGATAGGAATATACTCGGGAGAATCTACCTTCACAAGTGAAAAACTTCATGATTATTTTCATGAGGACTGCATAGTCATCCAGCAAGTGTGAAAAAGGAAAGATGGAACTACATGCATCTTGATGATTTGGTTTTAGAAAAGGCTGATAGTGGTTGAGGTCAAGGTATGACTGTTTGAACCACTCCTCTACTATGTAAGGGATTTTGGTTGCTTTGGAAACAACTCTAGGATTGAGTTCAAAATATAGACCTGCTATGTGAACTTGCTTTCCATCCAATCTCAGGGAAAACATCTCAGTCAAATAAGGGTGGCTAGTGACCTCTGGTATTCTACTACAAAAATCAAAGCAGCTAGCCTCTTGAAAGCAAGACAAGACTGAGGGAGAGGAAGTTATTTCTTGAACAGTGGTGGGCTCAAATCTGTTGTGTTGGCCTCCCTTTTTTACCTTTTTCTTTGGAGGCATTTTTATTTTGTTGTCTCTCCCCAATTTCAAATAAACAACCTTTCAAATGTAATAGACACTTTTTCTTCATACTACCCTCTCTTTAAATTTATCCTTCAAACATTTTTATTTAAGAAACAGGAATGTTGAGGGGTGAAGAATATGGGAAATACATTTAAAGAACTTCTCCGATGTGATAGAAACTGATCCTTGAGCAAGACTCGTAATTTTTGGCCCTTTGTAATGAAATGAGCAAGTGCTACGCTTTTCCGCTAAGGAGCGTACTGTTTACACGCCTGGGCAGTGATGGGCACCATCTTCCCGGAATGCTACATGAGGCTTCTTGGGCTTGGGTGGTGATGGGCAGCCTTCACACTCGGTTATGCACGGGAGGCACTCAATAAACACATCAAATTCGCACGAAAGAATAGGTGGGGGCAGCCTTTCTTGCACGCAAGGCAAATAGTTCTACACAAAGGGCCGGGCGCTAGGCCGTTTGTGGGCACCGGGCAGAACTCTGCACGCTGGGTTGGTTTCTAAACGAGTCGCGCCCGTGTTCAGGCACGTAGCGCCCAGTGCTATTTTTCACTATGGGCCGCTACAGGCATGTAGCGCTTATGCATAGGAGCGTCACGTCCTTGATTTTCTGCACGGGATCTTTTCTTGGGATAAAAACCGCCTTCTGTTTCTCTGCCAAACACTGAAATGAATGTAGATATGCTTGTTGAGGGATTTTATGTCTCTTTTGCAATGCTTTCTAGAAGGCACCCTTTTCCCTTTAATTGAAAAAAAATACATTTCATACTTTGGTTTTTTGGTCAAAATTTCTTGTATGCAGCTTTTAGCCCTTTAAACATAATTTGATTATGATGCCTTTTGACTTTTCCATGTAGTTTTTTATGATAAAATTCCTCCCTACTTAAAATCAAAACAAATGTTGATTTTTCTCTGCACAGCAGTGTTTTAAACAATCAAATTTTTATCCTCTTTCTGTTTTACAGTGGGATGTTTTTTCTGTATTCCCTGAAAACCATACTATGTGACCTATATTCATCCTTTGCAGACAAACCAGTTACAAAACTTTGTGCCCTCTGCTTATACATGAAGGAGGTGCGACTCTAACACTATGTCTTTGCCCTATCTCTGTTTGTCATTTAAGTTTCATCCCTTTAACAAAGCTTAGGCCTGGTCTCTGTTTATCAAATGAAGCTTTAGCCTTCTAAACAAACTGCTTGTGTTATGCCCTCTGCTTATCACTTTGAAGGAGGCTTGTTAAACACTATTTAGGCCCTCTGATCATGATGGAAGGAGGTGCCACATAAAAACAAGTGATTTCCATCTGCTTATCATTGAAGGAGGAAATTCAAATGGTTTATCCTTTATCAATTTGTATGAGACATGTTTCTTGTAGAAATTTACTGGGAGATAATGAACAGGTAAGATATTCAAAACTCCAACATATTTTCTTTGTGTCTCTTAGGTTAACTCTATTTTGCAGTAGCTTTAGCTTCCTTTGTGATGACAATGTCTTTGATGGTTTAGAGTCTAGGCTATAGGGGTATAAAAAAGGCAGTTGTTCCCTTTTTATGCTTTTCACTTTGATGCCTAAACTACTGGAATTCTTTTGCCAGAAAACTAACATACCTAGCCTCATAAGACTGTTTTTCAGAGTTGTTCCCATATGTTTGGGAAGAATGTGAAAATTCCATTGTGAGTTGACATGAAGTGCCAGATGCAATAAATTCCCAACCTTTGTACTCATTTTTCCATGATGGATGATTCTTTGACTTTCTTGATGCTTTGAGTTTGTAGGGATGAATCCTGTAGGTTTCCTTTCTCTTTGAAATCTGCATTTTCTTTATTTCCAAACAGTCAATTGTTCTAGCTTTGAAAACTTTCCTTGAAGTGTCCCTTTGTTCAGAACTTCTTAATTTTATCTATCTTAGCACCCTTGCAGAGATGCATTGATAAAATGTCTTTGACCATTGGAGACCCTTTCTGTGGTATCACGATGATAATGTTTTAAAATTCACTTGATCACTTTTCTTTGGACATAGGACCTTATTACTCTGTTTCTTCCTGAATTCGAACCTTATAAGCTTTGCTGAAACAAAACACGGCGACCATTTTGATGGTGTATGACCTAGGGGTAAACAAGGGTTTTGTTTTTCCAGATAAGAACAGAGTATGGCTGACTGATATTAAAAACAAGGTTTTTGACTAGAGATATTCTTCTCAAGATACTTACCCTAAACACCATCACCTAAACCTAGACAGTTTTTCATAATTTCTGAAGGACTTCTTGGGCATAGTCAAGTCATCATATGGGAATTTAAACAGTGAGAGGGGAAAAAGACAACATGTCTTATGCTTGATAGTGAGCTGTGTGAAAACAAGGGATTTTGAATATTCAGAGATACAAGGCTTATGATAGTTATTGACAGGGGATTTTTATCAAGACTGAAACTTGATGACCACTTCTATCACAGTCTACAAGAGAGGAAAAAAGATAAAAATTTCTCTAAGGGGTTTTCTAGAGGACAAATTGACTGTTTGAAATTGGTTTCTAGAAAACCTAGGCAAGGCATATAGTCATCACAACAGGAAAAAATACTGATGACTAACATTTAGAAAAACAGATCAAATACTTTGCAGATACTTTTCCTAAGATTAAATAGACACACAGAAATATGGAGAAACCTACTTGGGGTCCAAGCGCTTCCTATTCTCCTTTTGTCACTCTTGTTGTAACTTCCAATCCAACTTTTATCGCCAGACTAGTTCCTGCAAGTATAAACACTAAACAGCAAAGAGATTGAAATATACCTATGGCTATTTAACTTAATCAGTTAAATTGATGAAACATGAAACATATACATCAGCTAAGAATCCATAATATGAAATATAGAAGCTTATACAGATACATATGTGGGAAAGTAAGCAACAATATTTATTAATGTATACAAGGGGAGGTTACAACTAGCGATTGATTTGATTTCACGAAACAATTTCCTCAGAGTGATTGAGCAGAAGGTCATCAAATCAGTCAGCAAAATCAAACAACATTTCTCTACTGAATTTCTTCCTTTACAAGCACTAGGATCTGTGCTCAATTTATAGATGAGCTGAAGGTAGTTTCAAAATAAATGACTTTCTAATAATATGCAAGACATGTTCCCAAGCTCAGAGGTTTTGAATGGACACATGAATTCAAAGTTTGACACATATTCACCCTTCTAGAAGGCACTGGCCATGTGGAGATTCTGGAACAATAATAATTTCGCTCCAATGCACCCTTGAGTGTCAAGAAGTGCTTTGCAGAACACCCTTGAATGGAGGTAACTGCATATGCAAAGAAGTTAGTCCCTTTAGAGATTGTGTTGGTGAGCTCATAGGTGATATAACATGTACTTCAAATCTTGGAAACCTTGCAATGGAAGTCATGGATGATTTTTTCTTGTTCTTTGTCTTAGGGCATATAGCAACTGAAATGATGGGGGGTGATAGACACTATTCATTGGTTCTGGGGATGATGTATAGTTTAACCAGGTCATTGGGAATGCTGCCCAAATTGACCTATAATATATTTCCCCCTAAAGCATGAAGTCAGAATAACAATAACAATATTTTTTGAATGAGATGCTTTACACTGTGATGGGTTGTAGATGAAGAAAAGTGGTGACCTACATCAAAATTATAATACAGTATATCATGACATATCCTCTTGATCACGAATTGTTGAGGGAAGGCATTTCCATGCTCAGCACATAAACTATCTAATAACATGTACATAATGCAGAAAGTCATCTACATTGGAATGTTTCCCAATACAGACATGCCTACAGATATAGGCCCATGTTCGGATGACGATCTGTATGTAAGGTCACCGTACAGATGAATTGTACAACAATCCTAAAATCACAACCCAGATGGCTGAAACTAGATCCAGAGTCTTCTTATCTCGTTCACTCGATCGTTCGGGTACAATTCTAGCCATGAAAATATATGATTTGTAGTCAAACATGGTAAGACATTGTTTCATTACCAACCAATGATGTGAGTTGTTAATAAACGCGAGAGAACCACCATTGATTTTAATGGCCCTCAAGGTGCTGCAATACATTTCGTAAGGCATGAATAGATGATTTAATGTCAAATTCCAAACAAAATCGTTCGGTCAAAAGTTTGAAATCGAGGATATTTTCGATGTTGTAACAAGCCCCATGGTACTGGAAGATGATGTTTCTAAGTAAACTTCCTGGATGATGATTTGACGTCAACAAGAAGTCACTTTATTGTGAAATGGGAGCTACTAATTTCAGAGACCAAATATGACTTGATATAGCAACGTTCAGGGATGATTTTCATGAGAATGAATGTTTATGAGTATTCCAGAAGGATGAGTATTCACTAGATGACTTCTCTTGAACATATCGGCGACACTAAGATGAGTTGGCAGCATTGACCCAAAACCAAAGTGAAGTTATGATGAACCATAGGTATGAATGAACCGTCAAGAATATTACCTAACCCTAATAGTCATAGTGATGGAGTGAAGTGTCATGTTCAAGAGTGACCTGCTACTGTAAACAATTATGTTCACTTTCCCAAAATTTCCCCGGTCATTTGTCAACCAGTACCTCTTTATTTTTTAACAAAATTGAGGAGGATAACATATTCTTGATCTATAATTCAACCCTTTGGGTGAATAATGTATCGCTATTTAATAATTTAACAAGTCTAGCTGATGAATGGAACTCGATTCTTGCCATGATCGACAAGCCTGTCACTATTTTATGTTTTAACGAGCCTAACGACAGTGACAGCCTTGTCCTTTTTCATATTTAGAGAGTTAGAAAAAGAGGACAAGAGAAAACTCCATAAGTACCTTTTCATAAAGTTGTCGCTCAGATCCCAAAAAGTGTAAAATAATATCTGAGAGAACCTCTTAGCCATGTTCGACTAAGGCATTCCTTTTCGTGAATAATCTATCTCAGTCTGGAAAAGGGTTAAACTTATACTGATTAGATATCAATTCATTTACTTTTACGAGCTCGAAAAGACAAGTGCTCAGTAATATTTTCACATTATCGGAGTCTGAAAAGAGCTAAAAGAAGACTCCAAAGGTTCATTCTTCGTTGTTATCGAAGCTCGAAAAAGAGATAAAAGTGTGCTTCAAGTCCTTTTTCATTTTTAACAAAGCTCAAAAAATCAGGATAAAGTATGCTTTGTGGTCAAATCATTCTTGAAATAAATATGCACGACTAATCTTTTCATCAGTTGTAAAACCTATTCAAAACAACATCAAATGTATTAAAAATACTTGTTTCACGATAGAAATAGAATAAAACCATAGTCACAGCAATAAATATGATTTGGAAATAATCAAATGACTAATAAAAAGAGTTTTACTATTCATATTTACCATTTGAAAGTTACCATTTTCATTTTGGAGCTCTAAACCTGTTTTTTCCCTTGAACTTCAGCCATTGATTGCGATCGATTCTATGGACATTTTTCATCGTCGTTTGATCCAGTTTGGTGCCACAAACCCTCTCTTCATTTCAGTAGTCAATTCCTTTCCTTTCATTGCAATTTTTTAGCGATTTGGGCCCCTTAGGGTAAATTCTTTTTCCAAAGAGGGAAACTCACCCTTGAGCATAGAAAACTGCATTATGGAGCACCTAAATTGAAGCCTAGGTGCATATGCAATGCACTATCCCTTGTTCAAGACTGTGTTGGGCGTAATTCACATTCTTGATTCTTGCATTGTACCCAAAATTTGACTAATTTTTTTTCATTAAAAGGAGTATAATGAGTCTTATGGTTATGTTTTAGGATTTCATCGGACTAGAATGACAATTACTTGAAGAGAAAGAGAGCATAAAGACCAAGATATGGTTGCCCTCAGAAAGATATTCAATGAAGACATTAGAAATCAGAAAGAGTCAGACAGATACCAAGAGCGAGATACACGATTAGGGCATTTCACAGCTACGAGCAGTGGTTATTATTACATTGGAGGATGTGTATTTTCTTACAGGCTTGTCGAGAAGAGGATTTCCTATTTCTCTCTCAGGGTCTGCTCTTGGAGGAGAGACATTGAGAGACTATGTTTTGCAATATTGCTACCCAAGGGCAGAGCCAAGCAAGGATGGGAAAATAAACATCCATGACGTTCGCGATTTTCCTTTGAGAACCATTCTTTTCATGATCGCAAAACTTCTCGGCACTGTTACACTACATGTAGCGAATAGATCATATATGCAGTATGCGCTAGAGTGCATGGAGCCAACAGTCTTCAACTAGTCTGAATATGTACTTTCTCAGATAAAAGAACAACTAAACAAGGCAAAGGGAGGAAGGGAGAAAAACTTTAGCTATGGTTTGATCCTCATTTCATTTTCCTTAGAGTGGATTCCACTGATGCAACCTCTGCATGTAACATTGGGTGTGTCTAACCCTAGAGATTCGAGGATGCAAATATGGGTAGAACTAATGTCTAGGCATGCAGGCCAATCATCCATAGTGTTCTCGACTGTGTTCTTTGCCTGGTTCAGGAAATAGGTTGTCGCATCGATGAATATGCATATGCAGACATCGGTTTATGAGCAGATCCAGACTTAGCTTTACCAGAAGGCGCTCAGTGGGGTGCAATAGGTAAGAATGTTTTTACCATGTTTCTTATTATTCTAATGTTTATACAATTTTTTTGTATTTTAATTTTTTCCCAAGACTAAACTAAAGTTTTAATGTAATGCAGATGTTGGTTGATTTCAACTTGTGGAGGAACTAGAGCATGCAGCAGACGAGCCAGCAAAGAGGGTTGTCGGGAGAGAAATCCTTCACAGTTTAGAAATGGTTGAGACTTTGTCTGAGCTTCAGCAACACATAGAGGGGTTGACCTTCGGGATTCCAGATTTTCGGATCGAAGAGTTACCCATGCAACTGCAGCGCCACACTATAGGTGTTCCTAACTGCTGGATGTGGTTACTACGTAGGATAGATAGACCTATAGCATGTTACCATGAGAATCACTAGTTTACTTTTGACATGTTGCATACATTTTGAGGTCAGATGACCAATGTGTCTTGGGCACAATTGTTTGTAAAAACATATAACTATATATCTATTTGATTTCAGTGTTTTCCTATGTTTATTTTGTAATCCTATTCAATTATGTAAATGTATATTTAGATGTGTTGCAAATGTCTTTTTAAAACATGATTAGCCAAAGAATCAGTCAATGTGTTCAAGTTTCTGGAAATGTGTTGATATTGAATAAAATCAAAGTGTCTTTCCAAAAGTTGAACTCATATGAAAAAACAGTGAAGTGTTGGATTTCTAACAGTATAAACACTAATAAGTTGTAATACGCCAATGTTAGTTTGAATCTTTCGTCGTAAAATATCCCTTTAGCTATGCATAACAAATAGCCCTAACATCGATTAAGGCTGCAAAATATCTTTAAGTCTGTTGCATAAATTCATATCTAAGCACAAAAAGACATTATCTAGATAAAATATAGTATGGCTCCATGTATCCAATATACAAGACAAGAACAAAGTTGTTAAAAGAATGATTTGTATTATATTAAAGAATGGGGCACCTGAGAGGAAAACAAGAAAGGTGTTTTCCGGTTCTCCTCGGTGGGATGGGTTCTTGGAAGTCCTCAGTGTTTCGGATCTAGAATTCCTCTCTCTTATTGGTGTAGAAAAACAAACATGGAACTCAATGGGAGTTCATAAAGCAAAATGGAAAATGGTGACCAAGAGTAGATCCAGAGTGATCTAATGCAATGGAGGTGACTAATGAATGGGGAAAACCCTTCTATTTATAACAAAATATTGGGGTGTTCTAGAACTCGGTGTATGAATAAAATATTATTAATCAAATTCTAGAATCACCCTTTAGGAATATTTTATTATATTTGTTGGAGGGAAAAGGGTTTTTGACTTGGGTCAATTCCTTTATTTCTAAATAACAAATAAATAAATTTATTTACTATTTAAGGGAAATGAGGGGAATATAATTAAATAAATAATGGTTTATTTAATTATTTATATTTGATTTAGTCAAATTTAACTAAGAATATTATTTAAATGATGATTTAAATAACTTATTCTTAGGAAATAATCAAATAAATAATGATTTATTTAATAGATTTCCTTGTTTTGGGTTAAATATGACCATGCAATATAGACAAATGTGGTGAAAGCAATTTTACTTAGGGTAAAATTGGTCTTACATGGTGTACTTGGGTTTATCTAATGATAATAGGTTAGATGACCAAAAAAATGGTGTAACAGATTGCCCCCCAACGTACGAGTGTTAGGAGCAAATCGTATGACCGAAGTACATTGTAAGAACTCAATCACTAGATGACGAAAGGAAAGTGAGAGAGAGGAATGTAATGTAGTCGAAAGTGCTAAAGGACTAGACCCGGAGGAGATGAGACTTACAGGTGCAACAAGTCTCTAGTGTATGAAGTGGTACCTGTGCTAAAGGTGGCGAGGGAGGCATACCTATGCCCACCGAGACAATAGTACACACAATAAAGCGCCCGGAAAACCACAAAATAACGCAATAATATAAAACAAGCTGCTGTTTGTGCTCAACCTAGTCTCCTAAATTGAGTTCATTTAATTGTTTTTATACAATTTGACTTCGAAGTGCCCTAACTAAGTTATCATGCAATTAATCTATGGGATTCTACAGCCTATATCATGAATGGTGTTTTGGAAGAGCTTCTTAGAACAATCATGGTTGTACAATTCAATGCAAATGCAAACATGAAAACTGAAAGCAATTACAATTAAAAACTAAGACATCACAGCTATTTCCTACCCATTGTTATGATGTTTTGGAAGAGCGTTTTAAGAGTAATATCAGCTATGCTACTTAGTGTAAACAAGAAAATGAAACCTTCAGTATCACAGTCATGCCTTAGCCATCATAATGATTTTTTGGAAGAGTTTGCTTAGAATAAGTTCAAATGTGATAATGAACAAAAGAAATTGCAATTAAAATCTATAACACTACAGCCATTTCTCATTCATTATCATGATCTTTTGGAAGAGTTTCTTAGAACAAGTATAGCTATAGTGACTAATGAAATTAACTATGAACTCAAACTTTAAAAACGTGAAAAAAAACTAAGATACTTATCTAAATTATGAAAGTAAATCCGTTCAGGAGGCAGGGGCCCTCTACCACCAGACGGAATCTAACTCAAAATCAATTCAACGCGTTCAAAGCAATGTTGTATTCTTCATTAAAGGAAAATAACTTGAAATAGAGTATTCTCAGTCTTCAGAAATATAGCAGTCAATCCATGAAATCTAATCAAAATCTAGAGCTAGCCTCTCAATTTCCCGAGTGCATTTATATCAAATCTTCATAACAGAACTTGCAACAATACAGGGATCATTGTCTTTTCATATCAAAATCGTACTAGAAATCTAAATATGGCAGCGTAGAGGGACAAAGGACAGCTGGACTGTCCTAGTCCTATTAGGAGTCTGCCTCCTTGAATGAGTTCCCACGTACCAAAACCACGTCCAGAATTCGGTTCATTCTTCATGGTGAGCAACGAACGATGAGGACATGATGTGGAATATACCCATGTGTGGATTTTCCTGAGAGGACACCTGGAACATGATTGAATGTGAAGACAGCTGCAGAATTGGCGGTTAGCTACGGAATGTCTGCATTCTGTAGCTAGTTTCAGTTAAAAATGCATTACAATGACAAAATCACAAAACTTAGCAAGTTAGCCATGTTATTCATTCTAAAAGTAATTTTAACTAATTTCATTGATCATTTGAGCTTGGGATAACAATGGAAAAAGGAAAATGGAGTGAAGTAAGATGAAAGAAAGAACAATCTTGGGGCTCAACATACCCCCACTGCTGACTTCTTGCATGTCCTCATGCAACTTATTCCATAAACTCAGAGACTTCTGCAAAAACATCTAACCCTCTTCTTCTTCTTCGCCTGGAAGTTAAAGGTCTTCTGGGTTTCCTGATGACTAACTTGAACCTTAAATTGGTAAGTGCCCTGATTAACTTCTTGTTCTTCTTTTTCAACTTTTGATTAGCCTTTTCCACTTTGTCCATTTGTAGAGACAAGGTTGAGTTCATACTGGTTTTGAGTTTGACTTGTTCCTTCAGAATATCATTCTCAGTTCTGATATGTCTATTAAGTACTTCCAGCTCATACCTATCTCTTCTTAACACATCTATTTCGGACAGTGGAGGACTAGGGGTTCTATCTCTACTCTTTGAAGCTTTCCTTTCCAATGTTTCAACATAGTCATAAACTTCTTGCTGTGCAGGGTCAATTTCAGGGGTTTCTTCATTAAAATCTTCTTCAACATCTTCTTCAATAGATGTTTCCTCATCTTCTATGTTTATCACCCCGGTTTGTTTGATCTGTGTTTTCCTTAGTTTCCCCCTGAGTCTATGGCTTCTTCTTGGCTGGGATGATCCCTCTCCTTTTTCTATGGCATATTTTCTGATTACCCTCTCTTCCTTAAGTTTTCTCTTAATCTGAGTCAACTTCTCAGAGATTATTTCTTCACTACTTTCCTGTACTGTTTTGTCAATTTCAATTTTAGAGGCTCTCCATTTTCTGCTTCTCTTTGTAGGCTGATGTTTAGGTGAAGGCTCTTTTGGTTCCTCAAAGTGATTTCTTACCAAGAAATTATCCCAAGTATCTTTTGTTTTGGCTAAATGGTGTTCAATTAAAATCTTAACCAAGCCATGATGGTATAGAGTTGTCTCTAGGAATTGGACTCTCCTTTGAACACTAGAAGCCATCTTTTTTTAAACTTTGAAGCAAGAAATAGGGAAAATTTAGCTCTTCCTCCAGAAAATGCATTATCAACCTAATATGGTAAACATAAAATGTACCATATCTACCTTCACAAGTGATAAATTTTTGTAGAATAAGCAATATGTTTCTCCATTTATTTTTTAATGCAGAGCTTGGAATTCCCTTTTTAAACATAGTGACATCCATACCTGGTGATTTGAGGATTTTCTTCCATGATTCATTATGAAATTCTCTGTTCTTAAACCATCTTTCTCCATGTCTAAGCAATCCTGTTGCTTCTGCAATAAAAACCTCTGTGACAGTGAATTTAACATCTCCAACTTCAACCTCGGCTCCTTTGAATGACCTTGCAAATGTTTTAGTAACTTCTTTGTGGAAGCCATTAAATTTCTCAAGGAATTGTAGCCATCCTTCCTGTTGCAACATTTCTCTGCTTTGAGGGTATCCTTCCAGGTATTTTGTGCCCACTGGTTCAGTTCTTACAATGAGGCCCATAATTTCTTCTTCAATCTTTAGATTAGTACTCTTTCTGCTCACGGAAACAATGACTTCAACCTTCAAACTGATATACCTCTGGTTCACGGTGATAGTGCTTCAATCTTCAAACTGATATATCTCTACTTCACGGTGACAATGGCTTCAAATTCCAAACTGATATACCTCTGCTTCACGGTGATAGTGCTTCAATATCTGCTCACGGTGATAGTGGTTTAATATTTCAAGCCACTTACGATAGTGGTTTAATATTTCCAACTGATATACACTGCTTTTTTCAAATGAAATGGATGAAGGGTCAAGCACAGATTAATGGATTAATAGGAAGTGGTTATGGAACGAGTTAATGAAGTGAGGTGAAGAAAAAAAATCAATGAGTGAAAAGACTGCGGAGATTTTTTTACAACGGATTCAAAAATCATCATTAAATGATTTGACTGGGTGACGTAAGAAAACCAAACACTTCAGCCTTTTAACTGCTTAAATGATGTTCGGGTATAGAATTTGAAATGAAGGATTTTTATCCAAAGTTTTGCGGAGGGTATATTTGGCATGATCAATAAAAATAATCAAAACAACTTTTCAAATGATTCATAACTAAAACTATACTAAAGTTTATGATATGCCATTATAACCAGAAATTTTTACCTTTTCTTTTCATCTGCTTTTTGTGGTCTCTATATACTTTGTTCTCCTCTGGAAACCATTACTTTGTGAGTCCTCATAATCCTTCTTAATTTTGCTTGTCCATGGATATACTGGATTATCTTGTTGCAATTCAATGTCTGTTGATCAGTGCCTTCAGGATCTGTAGCTGCGGAATGACTGCCTGGCTGCGGAAAGTCTAATTAGCTGCAGAATGTCTGTTTAGCTGCAAAATGTACATGTAGAGAGTTTTAATCATGGAATGAAGTGGTTTGGAATATACATGAAATATTATATGGAATGGGTGAAGATAGATGATGAAACATGGTATAATGGGATATGTATGAAGTGAATGATGGAGTGGGATGGATTATAATTTATGAAATGGAGTGGAAGAATATAGGAAATGGCTTGCAATCCATGACATGTGTTATTAATTTGCAGAAAAACATCAAACTTTAAATTTTGATATGGAAATGAGGTGGATGAAGTATGGAATGAGATGAATGAAATATGGAATGAAGTGAAATATAAATGAATGAATGAAATGGAGTATGGATGGATAAGTAAATGGAATGAAATGAAATGAGATGGATCATAAGTGCAATGGATCTGAACTTATGATTTTGTAATAGCTGCTTGAAGAAACAAAATGGAAAAGTTAGAGTGTCACAAAGACTCTGATTTTCACCCTATCTTTTCTGTATAAACATGCCAATCAGTGATTGGTTTTCATGTTTATACTTTTATTTTATTTTTATTTTTTATTTTTTATTTTTTTATTTATTTTTTATTTATTATTATTTTTTTTTTCAAAAGAAATGACTTCAGAAAATTCAATCAAGTTGATGAAGAAGAAAGATTCTTCTTCATTAACTTCACATCACTGTTTTCCTGGAACTTCTTGACAAATTCTTCTCTTGAGAGTGGTTTGTGATACAACTTCAATATATGACCATTCACAAGAAAAGTGACCTCTTCTTCATCTATTGTCCTGATTTTTACTGCTCCATTGTCAAAAATTTCAACAATTTCATATGGCCCTAGCCAATGTGTTTGAAATTTACCTTGAAAATCCTTGAATTTTGAATCAAACAAGAGAGCCCAGTCACCTTCTTTGAATTTCTTCTCTTTGATATACTTGTCATGCCATCTAGCCCTTTGCTGTTGGACTAGACTTGTTTTCTGAACTGCATCTTGTCTGATCTCATCCAATTCATTAATTTGCTCCAGTCTATGCTTTTGTGCCTCCGTTAAATCAAGTCCTAACTGAACTTCCATCTTGAAGGTTTGAATTTGGAACTCTATGGGAAACAAAACTTGCTTTCCATAAACAAGCTCATAAGGAGTATGGCCTGTTGTGTTTCTCCATGTAGTTATATAGGCCCACAAGGCTTCAGGAAGCCTGTCTACCCAATCTCTTCTATGTAAATGAAAAGTCTTTGTTAGGATTCCTTCAATGACCTTATGAGTAGATTCCACTTGACCATTTACTTGTGGATGATAAGGAGTAGATTTTCTATGTTTGATTTTGTACTTCTCCATTATTTGCTCCACTAGCCTTGATGTAAATTGAGCTCCTTGATCTGTAACAATTTCCCTTGGGACACCAAAACGAGTAAAAATATCCTCAAAAAGAAAAGTAACTACAGATGCTTCATTAGCAAAAAGTAATGGCTTGGCCTCTACCCATTTGGTAACATAATCAATGCAAACTAATATATATCTCTTTTGTCTTGATGGAGGACTAATAGGTCCTACAAAATCCAAAGCCCATTTTTCAAAAGGTTCAATATGTACCTGAGGTTGTAATGGCATCTCACATGAAGGAGAAGGTTTCCCTACCCTTTGGCAACTGTCACACCTTTTGACATACTTTTTAGCATCTTTAAACAAGTATGGCCAATAATATCCTAAATTAAGGATCTTATAGGCTGTCCTCTTATCAGCAAAGTGTCCGCCACAAGGTTCATCATGACATGCTTTGAGAATCTCAGGCATCTCATCTTCACGAACACACCTTCTAATGATCAAATCTGGACCTATCTTGTACAACTCATTAGCAACCCATGAATATTTTGCACCGTCATAAATGATTTTTTATCCCTTGCATTCATTATTGAAGGAAATTTTCCTGAAACTAAATAATTAGCAATATCAGCAAACCATGGAGTTTGAGTAGAAATTGCAAAAAGATATTCATCAGGAAATTGATCTTCAACTGGAGTGTCATCTTTGATATTTTGGAGTCTAGATAGGAAATCAGCTACCGTGTTTTGTTTTCCAGGCCTATCTAGAATGGTAATGTTGAATTATTGTAAAAGCAATAACCATCTTATGACTTTGCCATTAGTAATTGATTTGTTCATTAAGTATCTAATTGCAGAATGATCAGTGTGAACAAAAGTTTCATAGCCTGTTATGTAGTGTCTAAATTTGTTTATGGCGTGAACAACAGCTAAAAACTCTTTTTCAGTTACAGTATAGTTTAACTCTGCAGGAGTCAAATTTTTACTGGTATAGTAGATGGCATAAGGAATCAGGTCTTTTTGTCCCAATACTGCTCCTAGAGCTGTATCAGAAGCATCTGTTGAGATATGAAAAGGTAACTTCCAATTAGGTCCCCTTAAAATAGGTGCTTCAGAAATTTTTGTTTTCAGGGTTTCAAAGGCTAACTGGAAATCAGAATTCCATTTAAATTCACAATCTTTGGTAAGTAATTTGAAGAGTGGAGATGCTATCTTGGTGAAGTTTTCTATAAACCTCCGATAATATCCTGTAAATCCTAGAAAACTCCTAACATCTTTTTGACAACTTGGAATAGATAAGTTAGAGATGACTTCAACTTTTGACTCATCAAATCTAATCCCATCCCCTGAAATATGATGCCCTAAAACAATACCTTCAGTAAACATCATGAAACATTTCTCATGACTAAGTGAAATATTTGCTTCTTGACATCTCTTTAAAACTTTTTCCAAGTTTGCTAAAGCTTCTTCAAATGTGTTTCCATAAATTGTGAAATCATCCATGTATACCTCTACACAATCATGTATTAGATCTGAAAAAATTCCTAATACTGCCCTTTGGAATGTTGCAGGTGCATTGCATAATCCAAATGGCAATACTCGGTAAGCATAGGTACCCCAAGGACAGGTAAATGTGGTTTTATCTTGATCTTCAAGTGCTACTTGTATTTGGTTGTAACCACTAAACCCATCTAGGAATGAGAAGTACTTTTTGCCAGCTAATGCATCTAACACTTGATCTATGAAAGGTAAGGGAAAATGGTCTTTAAGAGTAGCTTTGTTTAGTTCTCGGTAGTCAACACATACCCTCCATTTACCATTTTTCTTTGGCACAATTACCAAAGGAGAAACCCACTGACTATCTGAAATGGGATAGATGAAATTGACATTTAACAATTTTTGCAATTCTTCTTTAACAATCTCCTTAAGATTTGGATTCATCCGTCTTTGAGGTTGTCTGATTGGTTTGCAATTTTCCTCTATATAGATGTGATGAGTGCAAGTCTTGGGGCTTATCCCTTTCATGTCAGTGTATTCCCATGCATATGTAGAAGAATGTCTCTGTAATACTTTGACTAACTCTTCTTGTTGAGATTTTTCTAGGTTCTTGTTTATGTTCAAAGTTTTTCCTGGAAATATCTCACTTGAAGAGCTGCCAAATTTATCCATAGAATGAAGAGACATCTGTCTTGATGACAAAAACTCAATGTTGGATCCCTCTTGAAATGGTTCATGTTTGTATTCTGAAGAGGATTCAAAGTTTTCTAGAGTATTCAGAATTTGATTATCTTCACTAATTTCCGAAATTGTGAAGAGAGGTTGTAAGTCTTCTTCATCCTCTATCCATTGAGTATCATCTAAATCTGTAATTGTCCTAGCTGGAGGATACAAAGTGAATTTCTTAGTTGAACTACCATCATAGATGTACATATCACCGGATCTACAACTAATGAAAGCATCAGCTGTAGCCAACCAAGGTCTTCCTAATATAACAGGATGCCCTCCTAGATTATTCTTAGGAGTTAGGATCATGAAATCCACAGGGTACTCCCAAGAATCTAGGGACACTGGAATGTCTTCTATTACCCCATCAGGTTTGATCATAGATCTGTCTGCTAATTGTAATAATGTGGGTGTAAAGAGAATATTAGGAAGTTTCAGTTTATCCATGATTTGTCTACTCATGATATTGATTGTTGCTCCTAAATCAATGAGTGTGTTTTGGATTTCAATTCCATTGATGTGAATTTTAACAACTGGATTTCCTGGGTCAAGATACTTTGGAATAGCAATCTTTCCCATCATAATGTCTGCTATTTTTCCTGCCAGTTGAATTTTTTCTGTTTCTCTTATTCTTTTTCTTGTTTTCTTCATGTTCAACTCCTTTATTGTTTTGGCTAAAATTGGAATTTCCTTGATGGCTTGTAATAATGGAATTTTAATGAAAACATTTCTCAGCTCATCTAGGAAATCATAATTAGGCACCATAATTTGTTTTTCTACACCTCTATCAATTTGTAATCTTTCTGGAAAGGGAGGTATAGAAGTAGATGTGGATGGTTGCTCTAATACAGGAGTTGAAATTATTGGATATTTTTGCTTTAATTTTTCAGTGTTTGGGTCTTGAAAAGATGTGTCTTCCTCAAGACTTTTATTCACTCGTAGAGAGTCTTCCTCAGAGTTATCTTGTTCTTGTATGATTACAGAAGGTTTCCTCTTTTCAAGTATTCTTCCAGACCTAAGTTGAACATCACTAAGGTCTAAAGGAGTAATTAAATAAGTTGGAAACTGTTGGCCTTCTATCATGTATGTGTTCTGAGGATTTTTATTATTGGGGTTTGGTATGGGTTGAGCAGGCAACTGATTTGATTTTCGAGGAAATGGTAATGGAAGTAGTTGATTTTGATGTGGTAGGTTCTGATGATGTTGTTGAGGATTTTGTTGAAAATTTTGAGGATAAAAATGTGGGTATGGTGGATAGGATGGTGGATACTGATAGTACTGAGAGTATCTTCCATAGGGATTTTGTGCCCCTTGTGCCCAAGCTTGAGATTGATTTTGAAATTGAGGCCAAGGTTGCTGCCAAGAATTCCAAGGTGGAGGTTGGTTATACATTTGATCATGGAATCCTTGTGTTTGAGGTCCTTGCCAAGGCCTTCTAGAGACAAAATTGAGAGATTCTGTGGAATATGTAGGAGTTTCCTCCTGAAAGACAGCTTTGAGACCAGGAAGAGAAGGACAATTCTTGGTCTCATGTTTTTCAGAACAAATGACACAGGTCTCTACAACTTTTACATCCAAAGGACACTCTCTCAAGGCATGTTTTTTTCTACATTTGGGACAAAATATTGCCAAGGCATCAGATTCAGCTTTTTGCTTGTTTTGTATCTTAAGGGTGTCTATTTGTTCACTAAGACTCCCTAAGATGTCAGATTTGAAATCATCAAGCATATGTCCTATTTCTGATCTACTTACTGTCCCAGAAGCAGACTTACTTGCCCTTGCAAGAGCAAGATCTCTTGGACCTTTTACAGTTTTAGATTTCCCTCTTGAAAGGTTGATACATAACTCAGATATTTCAGGTAATGTGAGTTGTGATATATCCCATTTTCCCATCATGTTAAGGATATCCAACCATTCATCCCTAATTGTTTTCAACAAAAGAGCTTTTAAGGTGTCTTGATCTAAGTTTTCCATTTTTTCTCTTTTGATGTTGTAATGAAATCTCTCCAACAAATCTTCCAAGTTTTCATTTTCTTTTTGTAACATCTTAAACACTTCTTCCTTATGATTGACCGGCATACAATAATCCAAATACCTCTCTAGAAATTCTTGTTTCATGTCTTCCCATGTCCTAATAGAACTGTTGATCAAACTCATAAACCACTTCAATGTTGCTCCTTTCAATGTTGAAGGAAATAGTTTAAGTTTTTGAGAATCTTGTAAGTAGTCATAAGTTCTACACAGGATTTCAAATTCAAATAGGAAGGTTTCAGGATCTTCAGTTTTAAGTCCATAGAAGTTTGGAAGGATAGAGGGTGAAATGTTTTTCATGGTTGTATTAGTTTCTTCATCTATTATAGGAAACCCAAAAGAGCTTCCCATTTCTCTTCTACCTCTTCCTCCTTCTGCACCTCTACCTCCTTCTCCTCTACCTCTACCTCTACCTCCAAATAATGTGTGTTCTCCATTAAAGACTCCTCCTCCCCCTTCTTCTGCCATGGTTGATTCTCCCGTGGAAGTGGAAAAGTTTGTGTCCCTAACAGGAGTCTTTGGATCTTCTTCTAAGGCAGGTCCAGTTGATGAAGTGGAAGGTTTCTCTAATGGAATATCTGATCTTAGGTCTTCTAGAAGTCTAGGATCAGTAAAGGATGGAATGTGGGTCTGAGTTGAAGGTGTACTAGCTCTTGGTCTAGGTGAAACAAGTGGTGTTCTAGGAATAAAACTTCTGTTTCTGCTGCTTATGAATCTACCCCTTGAGTCTCTCTCTCTACGCATATAATTGTTTTTGGGAGTTAAGAAACAAAGGTTACCTAGTTTTCACTTCCCCGGCAACGGCGCCAAAATGTTTGGGCTCAACCTAGTCTCCTAAATTGAGTTCATTTAATTTTCAACCAGGGTTGGTAAACTGCTGAAGTGAGGTGCACTGTATGTGCCTAGGTGTTTGTTTCTTACTGCGTTGTGTTAGTGTTTTATGATGTTTTTGGTCTTTTGGTGGTTTTATGTTCACAGGGAAAAGAACTAAATGCTGATGGAAAGAAGCTAATGGTTAAAAACAGAGTGAAGCCTAATTTGTTGATGACAAATGACAAATGAAAATACTGAGACAGAACCAAACCTAAACTATGACTTAGCAAAAATACAAAGCTTGATAATGACTTCAAGAAAATGAATCACAACATGAACTTAACTTGTCCAATTCTCCTAACTAAACAATTAAACAGTCAACTTGTAATGATACAACATCTCATCCATGATTAAAGGTTTGTGAAACATATCTGGAAAAGAACATTTGTAACATCAAAAGATCTCTACTCTGAAACTAGCTCCTAATTCTATTTTGCAACTTAGTTTAACATCACTACACCTTACTCAAAAGTTATAGATTTCTTTTTAGAATAGTCTTTTGAGGAAAGGCTTTGTTTGTGAGATGACAAAAAGGTTGCAAAAGTACTCCAAGCCTTGGACTGATACTATCTTCTGTTCAGATGATTATGAATTAATATAGGTTTGGAACAAAAGAAGTTTTGTAAATAATGAAGGTCGTGGTGCATAAGCTAGAACTGAACTAAGGTGTCACTAGTCTACAATAAACAGTGCTGAACTAACAAGCCATTATCAAACTTAAAACGAAATAACAGAGCATGAATTGAATGCAATTTGACTCCGGAGTGCCCTAACTAAGTTATCATGCAATTAATCTATGGGATTCTACAGCCTATTTTGTCCATCATGAATGGTGTTTTGGAAGAGCTTCTTAGAACAATCCTGGCTGTACAATTCAATGCAAATGAAAACATGAAAATTGAAAGCAATTACAATTAAAAACTAAGACATCATAGCTATTTCCTACCCATTGTTATGATGTTTTGGAAGAGCGTTTTAAGAGTAAGATCAGCTATGCTACTTAGTGTAAACAAGCAAATGAAACCTTCAGTATCACAGTCATGCCTTAGCCATCATAATGATTTTTTGGAAGAGTTTGCTTAGAATAAGTTCAACTGTGATAATGAACAAAAGAAATTGCAATTAAAATCTATAACACTACAACCATTTCTCATTCATTATCATGATCTTTTGGAAGAGTTTCTTAGAACAAGTATAGCTATAGTGACTAATGAAATTAACTATGAACTCAAACTTCAAAAATGTGAAAACAAACTAAGATACTTATCTAAATTACGAAAGTAAAGCCGTTCAGGAGGCAGGGGCCCTCTACCACCAGACGGAATCTAACTCAAAATCAACTCAACACGTTCAAAGCAATGTTGTCTTCTTCATTAAAGGAAAATAACTTGAAACAGAGTATTATCGGTCTTCAGAAATATAGCAGTCAATCCATGAAATCTAATCAAAATCTAGAGCTAGCCTCTCGGTTTCCCGAGTGCATTTATATCAAATCTTCATAACAGAACTTGCAACAATACGGGGATCATTGTCTTTTCATATCAAAATCATACTAGAACTCTAAAGATGGCAGCGTAGAGGGACAAAGGACATCTGGACTGTCCTAGTCCTATTAGGAGTCTGCCTCCTTGAATGAGTTCCCACGTACCAAAACCACATCCAGAATTCGGTTCATTCTTCATGGTGAGCAACGAACGATGAGGACATGATGTGGAATATACCCATGTGTGGCTTTTCCTGAGAGGACACCTGGAACATGCTTGAACGTGAAGATAGCTGCAGAATTGGCGGTTAGCTACGGAATGTCTGCATTCTGTAGCTAGTTTCAGTTCACAATGCATTACAATGACAAAATCACAAAACTTAGCAAGTTAGCCATGTTATTCATTCTAAAAGTAATTTTAACTAATTTCATTGATCATTTGGGCCTGGGATAACAATGGAAAAAGGAAAATGGAGTGAAGTAAGATAAAATAAAGAACAATCTTGGGGCTCAACATACCCCCACTGCTGACTTCTTGCATGTCCTCATGCAACTTATTCCATAAACTCAGAGACTTCTGCAAGAACATCTAACCCTCTTCTTCTTCTTTGCCTGGAAGTTAAAGGTCTTCTGGGTTTCCTGATGACTAACTTGAACCTTAAATTGGTAAGTGCCCTGATTAGCTTCTTGTTCCTCTTTTCAACTTTTCATTAGCCTTTTCCACTTTGTCCATTTGTAGAGACAGGGTTGAGTTCATACTGGTTTTGAGTTTGACTTGTTCCTTCAGAATATCATTCTCAGTTCTGATATGTCTATTAAGTACTTCCAGCTCATACCTATCTCTTCTTAACACATCTATTTTGGACAGTGGAGGACTAGGGGTTCTATCTCTACTCTCTGAAGCTTTCCTTTCCAATGTTTCAACATAGTCATAAACTTCTTGCTGTGCAGGGTCAATTTCAGGGGTTTCTTCATTAAAATCTTCTTCAACATCTTCTTCAATAGATGTTTCCTCATCTTTTATGTTTATCACCCCGATTTGTTTGATCTGTGTTTTCCTTAGTTTCCACCCGAGTCTATGGCTTCTTCTTGGCTGGGATGATCCCTCTCCTTTTTCTGTGGCAGATTTTCTGATTACCCTCTCTTCCTTAAGCTGTCTCTTAATCTGAGTCAACTTCTCAGAGATTATTTCTTCACTACTTTCCTGTACTGTTTTGTCAATTTCAATTTTAGAGGCTCTCTATTTTCTGCTTCTCCTTGTAGGCTGATGTTCAGGTGAAGGTTCTTTTGGTTCCTCAAAGTGATTTCTTACCAAGAAATTATCCCAAGTATCTTTTGTTTTGGCTAAATGGTGTTCAATTAAAATCTTAACCAAGCCATGATGGTATAGAGTTGTCTCTAGGAATTGGACTCTCCTTTGAACACTAGAAGCCATTTTTTTTAAACTTTGAAGCAAGAAATAGGGAAAATTTAGCTCTTCCTCCAGAAAATGCATTATCAACCTAATATGGTAAACATAAAATGTACCATATCTACCTTCACAAGTGATAAATTTTTGTAGAATAAGCAATATGTTTCTCCATTTATTTTTTAATGCAGAGCTTGGAATTCCCTTTTAAACACAGTGACATCCATACCTGGTGATTTGAGGATTTGCTTCCATGATTCATTATGAAATTCTCTGTTCTTAAACCATCTTTCTCCATGTCTAAGCAATCCTGTTGCTTCTGCAATAAAAACCTCTGTGACAGTCAATTTAATATCTCCAACTTCAACCTCGGTTCCTTTGAATGACCTTGCAAATGTTTTAGTAACTTCTTTGTGGAAGCCATTAAATTTCTCAAGGAATTGTAGCCATCCTGCCTGTTGCAACATTTCTCTGCTTTGAGGGTATCCTTCCAGGTATTTTGTGCCCACTGGTTCAGTTCTTACAATGAGGCCCATAATTTCTTCTTCAATCTTCAGATTAGTACTCTTTCTGCTCACGGAAACAATAACTTCAACCTTCAAACTGATATACCTCTGGTTCACGGTGATAGTGCTTCAATCTTCAAACTGATATATCTCTGCTTCACGGTGACAATGGCTTCAAATTCCAAACTGATATACCTCTGCTTCACGGTGATAGTGCTTCAATCTCTGCTCACGGTGATAGTGGTTTAATATTTCAAACTGATATACCTCTGCTCACGGTGATAGTGGTTCAATCTCTGCTCACGGTGATAGTGGTTTAATATTTCAAACTGATATACCTCTGCTCACGGTGATAGAGATACCTCTGTTTTGCGGAATGAAATGATGAAGGGCTAGCTACGGAATGGAGTAATAGGAAGTGGTTACGGAACGAGTTAATGAAGTGAGGTGAAGAAAACAAATCAATGAGTGAAAAGACTGCGGAGATTTTTTTACAACGGATTCAAAAATCATCATTAAATGATTTGGCTGGGTGACGTAAGGAAATCAAACACTTCAGCCTTTTAACCGCTTAAATGATGATCGGGTATAGAATTTGAAATGAAGGATTTTTATCCAAAGTTTTGCGGAGGGTATATTTGGCATGATCAATAAAAATAATCAAAACAACTTTTCAAATGATTCATAACTAAAACTATACTAAAGTTTATGATATGCCATTATAACCAGAACTTTTTACCTTTGCTTTTCATCTGATTTTTGTGGTCTCTATATACTTTGTTCTCCTCTGGAAACCATTACTTTGTGAGTCCTCATAATCCTTCTTAATTTTGCTTGTCCATGGATATACTGGATTATCTTGTTGCAATTCAATGTCTGTTGATCAGTGCCTTCAGGATCTGTAGCTGCGGAATGACTGCCTGGCTGCGGAAAGTCTAATTAGCTGCAGAATGTCTGTTTAGCTGCAAAATGTACATGTAGAGAGTTTTAATCATGGAATGAAGTGGTTTGGAATATACATGAAATATTATATGGAATGGGTGAAGATAGATGATGAAACATGGTATAATGGGATATGTATGAAGTGAATGATGGAGTGGGATGGATTATAATTTATGGAATGGAGTGGAAGAATATAGGAAATGGCCTGCAATCCATGACATGTGTTATTCATTTGCAGAAAAACATCAAACTTTAAATTTTGATATGGAAATGAGGTGGATGAAGTATGGAATGAGATGAATGAAATATGGAATGAAGTGAAGTATAAATGAATGAATGAAATGGAGTATGGATGGATAAGTAAATGGAATGAAATGAAATGAGATGGATCATAAGTGCAATGGATCTGAACTTATGATTTTGTAAAAGCTGCTTGCAGAAACAAAATGGAAAAGTTAGAGTATCAAAAAGACTCTGATTTTCACCCTATCTTTTCTGTATAAACATGCCAATCAGTGATTGGTTTTCATGTTTATACTTTTATTTTTTATTTTTTATTTTTTTTTAAAGAAATGCTTCAAAAAATTCAATCAAGTTGATGAAGAAGAAAGATTCTTCTTCATTAACTTCACATCACTGTTTTCCTGGAACTTCTTGAAAAATTCTTCTCTTGAGAGTGGTTTGTGATACAACTTCAATCTATGACCATTCACAAGAAAAGTGACCTCTTCTTCATCTATTGTCCTGATTTTTACTACTCCATTGTCAAAAATTTCAACAATTTCATATGGCCCAAGCCAATGTGTTTGAAATTTACCTCGAAAATCCTTGAATTTTGAATCAAACAAGAGAGCCCAGTCACCTTCTTTGAATTTCTTCTCTTTGATGTACTTGTCATGCCATCTAGTCCTTTGCTGTTGGACTAGACTTGTTTTCTGGACTGCATCTTGTCTGATCTCATCCAATTCATTAATCTGCTCCAATATATAATTTTGTGCCTTCGTTAAATCAAGTCCTAGCTGAACTGCCATTTTGAAAGTTTGAATCTGGAACTCTATGGGAAACAAAACTTGCTTTCCATAAACAATTTCATAAGGAGTATGACCCGTTGTGTTTCTCCATGTAGTTCTATAGGCCCACAAGGCTTCAGGAAGCCTATCTACCCAATCTCTTCTATGTAAATGAACAGTATTTGTTAGGATTCCTTCAATGACCTTATTAGTAGATTCCACTTGACCATTTGCTTGTGGATGATAAGGAGTAGATTTTCTATGCCTAATTTTGTACCTCTCCATCATTTGCTCCACTAGCCTTGATGTAAATTGAGCTCCTTGATCTGTAACAATTTCTCTTGGGACACCAAAACAAGTAAAAATATCCTCAAAAAGAAAAGTAACTACATATGCTTCATTAGCAACAAGTAATGGCTTGGCTTCTACCCATTTGGTAACATAATCAGTGCAAACTAACATATATCTCTTTTGTCTTGATGGAGGACTAATAGGTCCTACAAAATCCAAAGCCCATTTTTCAAAAGGTTGAATATGTACCTGAGGTTGTAATGGCATCTCACCTGAAGGAGAAGGTTTCCCTACCCTTTGGCAACTGTCACACCTTTTGACATACTCTCTAGCATCTTTAAACAAGGATGGCCAATAATATCCTAAATTAAGGATCTTATAGGCTGTCCTCTTATCAGCAAAGTGTCCGCCACAAGGTTCATCATGACATGCTTTGAGAATCTCAGGCATCTCATCTTCACGAACACACCTTCTAATGATCAAATATGGACCTGTCTTGTACAACTCATTAGCAACCCATGAATATTTTGCACTGTCATAAATGATTTTTATTTTATCTCTTGCATTCATTATTGAAGGAAATTTCCCTGAAACTAAATAATTAGCAATATCAGCAAACCAAGGAGTTTGAGTAGAAATTGCAAAAAGATATTCATCAGGAAATTGATCTTCAACTGGAGTGTCATCTTTGATGTTTTGGAGTCTACATAGGAAATCAGCTACTGTGTTTTGTTTTCCAGGCCTATCTAGAATGGTAATTTTGAATTCTTGTAAAAGCAATAACCATCTTATGACTCTGCCATTAGTAATTGATTTGTTCATTACATTCAATTCGCGTAATGACTGCAGAACAAAAGTTTCTACAGCTCGTTACATAGTGTCTAAATTTGTTTAACGTACGAACAACAAATGATATACAGTTTTCGCTACGTAGTTTAACAAGGAACAGGAGTCAAATTTTTACTGGTATAATAGATGGCATAAGGAATCAAATCTTTTTGTCCCAATACTGCTCCTAGAGTTGTATCGGAAGCATCTGTTGAGATATGAAAAGGTAACTTCCAGCTAGGTCCCCTTAATATAGGTGCTTCAGAAATTTTGGTTTTCAAGGTCTCAAAGGCTAACTGGCAATCAGAATTCCACTTGAATTCACAGTCTTTGGTAAGCAATTTGAAGAGTGGAGATGCTATCTTGGTGAAGTTTTCTATAAACCTCTGATAATATCCTGTAAATCCTAGAAAACTCCTAACATCTTTTTGACAACTTGGAATAGATAAGTTAGAGATGACTTCAACTTTTGACTCATCAACTCTAATCCCATCCCCTGAAATATGATGCCCTAAAAAAATACCTTTAGTAAACATCATGAAAAATTTCTCATGACTAAGTGAAATATTTTCTTTTTGACATCTCTTTAAAACTTTTTCCAAGTTTTCTAAGGCTTCTTCAAATTTGTTTCCATAAACTGTGAAATCATCCATATATACCTCTACACAATCATGTATTAGATCTAAAAAAATTCATAATACTGCCCTTTGGAATGTTGCAGGTGCATTGCATAATCCAAATGGCAATACTCAGTAAACATAGGTACCCCAAGGACAGGTAAATGTGGTTTTGTCTTGATCTTCAAGTGCTACTTGGATTTGATTGTAACCACTAAACCCATCTAGGAATGAGAAGTACTTTTTGCCAGCTAATGTATCTAACACTTGATCTATGAAAGGTAATGGAAAATGGTCTTTAAGAGTAGCTTTGTTTAGTTCCCGGTAGTCAACACATACCCTCCATTTACCATTTTTCTTTGGCACAATTACTAAAGGAGAAACCCACTGACTATCTGAAATAGGATAGATGAAGTTGACATTTAACAATTTTTGCAATTCTTCTTTAACAATCTCCCTAAGATTTGGATTCATCCGTCTTTGAGGTTGTCTAATTGGTTTACAATTTTCCTCTATATAGATGTGATGAGTGCAAGTCTTGGGGCTTATCCCTTTCATGTCAGTGTATTCCCATGCATATGCAGAAGAATGTCTCTGTAATACTTTGACTAACTCTTCTTGTTGAGATTTTTCTAGGTTCTTGTTTATGTTCAAAGTTTTGCTCGGAAATATCTCACTTGTAGAGCTGCCAAATTTATCCATAGAATGAAGAGACATCTGCCTTGATGACAAAAACTCAATGTTGGATCCCTCTTGAAGTGATTCATGTTTGTATTCTGAAGAGGATTCAAAGTTTTCTAGAGTATTCATAATTTGATTATCTTCACTAATTTCTGAAATTGTGAAGAGAGGTTGTAAATCTTCTTCATCCTCTATCCATTGAGTATCATCTAAATCTGTAATTGTCCTAGCTGGAGGATACAAAGTGAATTTATTAGTTGAACTACCATCAAAGATGTACATATCACCGGATCTACAACTAATAAAAGCATCAGCTGTAGCCAACCAAGGTCTTCCTAATATAACAGGATGTCCTCCTAGATTATTCTTAGGAGTTAGGATCATGAAATCCACAGGGTACTCCCAAGAATCTAGGGACACCGGAATGTCTTCTATTACCCCATCTGGTTTGATCACAGATCTGTCTGCTAATTGTAATAATGTGGGTGTAAAGAGAGGATTAGGAAGTTTCAGTTTATCCATGATTTGTCTACTCATGATATTGATTGCTGCTCCTAAATCAATGAGTGTGTTCTGGATTTCAATTCCATTGATGTGAATTTTAACAACTAGATTTCCTGGGTCAAGATACTTTGAAATAGCAATCTTGCCCATCATAATGTCTGCTATTTTTCCTGCCAGTTGAATTTTCTTTGTTTCTCTTATTCTTTTTCTTTTTTTCTTCATGCTCAACTCCTTTATTGTTTTGGCTAAAATTGGAATTTCCTTGATGGCTTGTAATAATGGAATCTTAATGCAAACATTTCTCAGCTCATCTAGGAAATCATAATTAGGCACCATAATTTGTTTTTCTACACCTCTATCAATTTGTAATCTTTTTGGAAAGGGAGGTATAGAAGTAGATGTGGATGGTTGCTCTAATACAGGAGTTGAAATTATTGGATCTTTTTGCTTTAATTTTTCAGTGTTTGGGTCTTGAAAAGATGTATCTTCTTCAAGACTTTTATTCACCCGTAGAGAATCTTCCTCAGAGTTATCTTGTTCTTGTATGATCACAGAAGGTTTCCTCTTTTCAAGTATTCTTCCAAACCTAAGTTGAACATCACTAAAGTCTAAAGGAGTAATTAAATAAGTTGGAAACTGTTGGCCGTCTATCATGTATGTGTTCTGAGGATTTTTATTATTGGGGTTTGGTATGGGTTGAGCAGGCAACTGATTTGATTTTTGAGGGAATGGTAATGGAAGTGGTTGATTTTGATGTGGTAGGTTCTGATGATGTTGTTGAGGATTTTGTTGAGGATTTTGAGGATAAAAATGTGGGTATGGTGGATAGGATGGTGGATACTGATAGTATTGAGAGTATCTTCCATAGGGATTTTGTGCTCCTTGTGCCCAAGCTTGAGATTGATTTTGAAATTGAGGCCAAGGTTGCTGCCAAGAATTCCAAGGTGGAGGTTGGTTATACATTTGATTATGGAATCCTTGTGTTTGAGGTCCTTTCCAAGGCCTTCTAGAGACAAAATTGAGAGATTCTGTGGAATCTATAGGAGTTTCCTCTTGAAAGACAGCTTTGAGACCAGGAAGAGAAGGACAATTCTTGGTCTCATGTTTTTCAGAACAAATGACACAGGTCTCTACAACTTTTACATCCAAAGGACACTTTCTCAAGGCATGTTTCTTTCTACATTTGGGACAAAAGATTGCCAAGGCATCAGATTCAGCTTTTTGCTTGTTTTGTATCTTAAGGGTGTCTATTTGTTCACTAAGACTCCCTAAGATATCAGATTTGAAATCATCAAGCATATGTCCTATTTCTGATCTACTTACTGTCCCAGAAGCAGATTTACTTGCCTTTGCAAGAGCAGGATCTCTTGGGCCTTTGACAGTTTTGGATTTCCCTCTGGAAAGGTTGATACATAACTCAGATATTTCAGGTAATGTGAGTTGTGATATATCCCCTTTTCCCATCATGTTAAGGATATCCAACCATTCATCCCTAATTGTTTTCAAAAAAAGAGCTTTTAAGGTGTCTTGATCTAGGTTTTCCATTTTTTCTCTTTTGATGTTGTAATGAAATCTCTCCAACAAATCTTCCAAGTTTTCATCTTATTTTTGTAACATCTTAAACACTTCTTCCTTATGATTGACCGGCATACAATAATCCAAATACCTCTCTAGAAATTCTTGTTTCATATCTTCCCATGTCCTAATAGAACTGTTGATCAAACTCATAAACCACTTCAATGCTGCTCCTTTCAATGTTGAAGGAAATAGTTTAAGTTTTTGAGCATCTTGTAAGTAGTCATAAGTTCTACACAGGATTTCAAATTCAAATAGGAAGGTTTCGGGATCTTCAGTTTTAAGTCCATAGAAGTTTGGAAGGACAGAGGGTGAAATATTTTTCATGGTTGTATTGGTTTCTTCATCTATTATAGGAAACCCAAAAGAGCTTCCCATTTCTCTTCTACCTCTTCCTCCTTCTGCACCTCTACCTCCTTCTCCTCTACCTCCTTCTCCTCTACCTCTACCTCTACCTCCAAATAATGTGTGTTCTCCATTAAAGACTCCTCCTCCTCCTTCTTCTGCCATGGTTGACTCTCCTGTGGAAGTGGAAAAGTTTGTGTCCCTAACAGGAGTCTTTAGATCTTCTTCTAAGGCAGGTTCAGTGGATGAAGTGGAAGGTTTCTCTAATGGAATATTTGATCTTAGGTCTTCTAGAAGTCCAGGATCAGTAAAGGATGGAATGTGGGTCTAAGTTGAAGGTGTACTAGCTCTTGGTCTAGGTGAAACAAGTGGTGGTCTAGGAATCAAATTTCTGCTTCTGCTGCTTATGAATCTACCCCTTGAGAGTCTCTCTCTACGCATATAATTGTTTTTGGGAGTTAAGAAACAAAGGTTACCTAGTTTTCACTTCCCCGGCAACAGCGCCAAAATGTTTGTACTCAACCTAGTCTCCTAAATTGAGTTCATTTAATTGTCAACCAGGGTTGGTAAACAGCTGAAGTGAGGTGCACTGTATGTGCCTAGGTGTTTGTTTCTTACTGCGTTGTGTTACTGTTTTATGATGTTTTTGGTCTTTTGGTGGTTTTATGTTCACATGGAAAAGAACTAAATGCTGATGGAAAGAAGCTACTGGTTAAAAAAAGAGTGAAGCCTAATTTGTTGATGACAAATGAAAAATGCAAATACTGAGACAGAACCAAACCTAAACTATGACTTAGCAAAAATACAAATCTTGATAATGACTTCAAGAAAATGAATCACAACATGAACTTAACTTGTCCAATCCTTCTAACTAAACAATTAAACAATCAGCTTATAATGATACAACATCTTACCCATGATTAAAGGTTTGTGAAACATATCTGGAAAAGAAAATTGGTAACATCATAAGATCTCTACTCTAAAACTAGCTCCTAATTCTATTCTGCAAATTAGTTTGACACCACTACACCTTACTCAAAAGTTATAGATTTCATTTTGGAATAGTCTTTTGAGGAAAGGCTTTGTTTGTGAGATGACAAAAAGGTTGCAAAAGTACTCCAAGCCTTGGACTGATACTGTCTTCTATTCAGATGATTATGAATTAATATAGGTTTGGAACAAAAGAAGTTTTGTAAATAATGAAGGCTGTGGTGTTTAATTTTAACAACTAATGTAATTTAATATGCAATGGATGACAACTAAATGTGGAGTGTAAATACAATGAGCTAAGCTAGAACTGAACTAAGGTGTCACTAGTCTACAATAAACAGTGCTGAACTAACAAGCCATTATCAAACTTAAAATGTAATAACAAAGCATGAATTGAATGCAATTTGACTCCAGAGTGCCCTAACTAAGCTATCATGCAATTAAACTATGGGATTCTACAGCCTATTTTGTCCATCATGAATGGTGTTTTGGAAGAGCTTCTTAGAACAATCCTGGTTGTACAATTCAATGCAAATGCAAACATGAAAACTGAAAGCAATTACAATTAAAAACTAAGACATCACAGCTATTTCCTACCCATTGTTATGATGTTTTGGAAGAGCGTTTTAAGAGTAAGATCAGCTATGCTACTTAGTGTAAACAAGCAAATGAAACCTTCAGTATCACAGTCATGCCTTAGCCATCATAATGATTTTTTGGAAGAGTTTACTAGAATAATTTCAACTGTGATAATGAACAAAAGGAATTGCAAATAAAATCTATAACACTACAGCCATTTCTCATTCATTATCATGATCTTTTGGAAGATTTTCTTAGAACAAGTATAGCTATAGTGACTAATGAAATTAACTATGAACTCAAACTTCAAAAAACGTGAAAACAAACTAAGATACTTATCTAAATTACGAAAGTAAAGCCGTTCAGGAGGCAGGGGCCCTCTACCACCAGACGGAATCTAACTCAAAATCAACTCAACGCGTTCAAAGCAATGTTGTCTTCTTCATTAAAGGAAAATAACTTGAAACAGAGTATTCTCGGTCTTCAGAAATATAGCAGTTAATCCATGAAATCTAATCAAAATCTAGAGCTAGCCTCTCGGTTTCCCGAGTGCATTTATATCAAAGTTTTATAACAGAACTTGCAACAATACGGGGATCATTGTCTTTTCATATCAAAATCGTACTAGAAATCTAAAGATGGCAGTGTAGAGGGACAAAGGACATCTGGACTATCCTAGTCCTATTAGGAGTCTGCCTCCTTGAATGAGTTCCCACGTACCAAAACCACGTCCAGAATTCGGTTCATTCTTCATGGTGAGCAACGAACGATGAGGACATGATGTGGAATATACCCATGTGTGGATTTTCCTGAGAGGACACCTGGAACATGATTGAACGTGAAGACAACTGCAGAATTGGCAGTTAGCTACGGAATGTCTGCATTCTGTAGCTAGTTTCAGTTAAAAATGCATTACAATGACAAAATCACAAAACTTAGCAAGTTAGCCATGTTATTCATTATAAAAGTAATTTTAACTAATTTCATTGATCATTTGGGCCTGGGATAACAATGGAAAAAGGAAAATGGAGTGAAGTAAGATAAAAGAAAGAACAATTTTGGGGCTCAAAAAAATGGGTCATGTACCAAGAGAACTATTGGAGTAGGGGTGTGGCTACATAACACAGAGAGTGACTATGTAGAGAGCCATGCCTATAACCTGCACTTCAAATGTACAAATAATATCGTGGAGTATGATGCTCTTATCCTAGGCTTGAATCTATTGCAACAATTAGGAGCCCGTAGGATATTTGTGCATGGAGACTCTGAGCTGGTCATAAAACAAGTGAACAGTGAATACATAGCGAAACACCCTAGGTTGAGAGCGTACAAGAATGATGCCATGGATGTATTGAAAACATTTGTAGAATACAAACTAGGGTTTGTTCCTAGGAGTCAAAACATAATTGCGAATGGATTAGCTTGTCTAGCTATTTCATACCCTAAGACTCCTAGGGATCAAAAAATCATCATTCAGACCAAATTCAGGCCTGAAGTGCCAGATAACAAAAAATATTGGCAGGTTTTTGAGGGTGATAAGCAGATTGAAGATTTCTTGATAGGTAGGAATGAGTTTTAATTCTATGATTCAGACTCTATGTCTAGTGACAGCTGCCTATGTGAGGAACCCTCAGATGAGGAAGAACCACCCTGTAACATAGAAATAAACACTTTGAATGAATAGATTGGAAATCCAAACGAAAATGCGAAAATGCAGACAGTGAAGAAGTAGAGGTGCTGCAGGCTGAAGATAAGAACATACCTCGAGGTTTGGCGCCTTTAGAGGACCTTTTTTACTTTGACGATGTAGCAAAAAATCCCACTATAGAGCACTTATATTCCAACGTCGAAGAATGAAACATAGGCACTGAAGACAAACCCAAGATGATTAAATTGGCTAAGTCCCTTCCAGCAAACATGAAGAAGAAATACATTGACCTATTCAGGGAATTCATTTATGTGTTTTCCTGGAGATATGAGGACTTAAAGGCCTATGACACAAAAATCATACATCACAAAATACCTTTGAAAGAAAATCAGAAACCCTTCAGGCAGAAACTTCGCAGGATAAACCCAAAGCAATTGCCTACAGTAGAAAAGGAGATTAAAAAGATGTATGAGGTTGGCGTAGTAGTTCCTGTGAGGTTCTCTGATTGGGTATCAAACCTGGTGGCTGTGAGAAAGAAAATGGGGGAGATCAGGTTGTGTATTGATTTCAGGAATCTTAATAGGGCCTCACTCAAAGACAACTAACCTTCGTCGTTAAAGATAACTATCCTTCGTCGAAAATGGATTTCATTCTTCAAAAGGTAGTAGGCTCAAGAGGGATCTCCCTGTTAGAGAGGGATCTCCTCGTTAGATGGTTTTTAGGTTACAAAACTGTTTTAGTACTCCCGGAAGACCAACTCAAGACAGCTTTTACCACTCCATGGGGCACTTTTATGTATGTAAAGATGCCTTTTGGACTGATGAACGCTGGTGCAACCTTCCAAAGAGCGATGGACATAGATTTTTCAGATGAAATAGGACACTTCATTGTCATCTATCTGGATGACATAACAGTCTATTCCAAGACTGAGGAAGAACACCTAGAACACCTGAGAAGAGTGTTTGAAAAATGTAGAAGGTTTGGTCTGTCACTGAATCCTAAAAAGACTATATTTGGGCTGCAAGAAGGTAAGCTTCTTGGCCACATCATATCTGAGAAAGGGATTAGGATAGATCCACAAAGAGTTGAGGGAATACTAAAAATCACACACCCGAGAAACATCAAGGAGTTACAGTCCTTTATTGGGAAAATCAACTTCCTCAGGAGATTGTTGGGTCAATTTAGTGTGTCGTAAATTGCTACATTAATTTGTCAATCCGGGATTCGTAAGCTGACGAAGTGTGGCGCACTATATGTGCAAGATAACCTATCTCTTACTTTTTGTCGTTTTTGGTTTTTTTCTTTTTTATCTTGGTTGGTTTCCTAATGTGAGATGGAAATTCTAAAAGACAAGTATGGTTATGATTGTTCAAGGCAATGATGTCCTTTATAATGATTTACCAAACTTCAAACTTCAAAAGGATTTTGAAACATACAATGAGAAAATTAGTTCCTAAAAGGAAATGAAAATGTGCTACTATCCTAGTTAAACAAACAGTGAACTATTGATCATGAAAACCATTACCCTTGTTGCTGTCTAAACAAAAAAGAAACTATTACTCAAAGAAAATATTGCAAGTAAAGTAAAACTAAAATAAAATTACATCAACTCATATTCTGACCCCTCACCATTAGTCTCGCTATGGCTTTCGGAGGTAATCATAAACAACTTGAGCAATTTGATATCTAAATTGCAGAAAAATAAACTAATATCAAATTACACACTCATACTTCAATCCCTCACCATTAGTCTCGCTATGGCTTTCGGAGGTAACTGAAAATGACATGAGCAATTTAATATCTAACTTGCAGAAAAGTAAACTAATATCAAACTATACATTCATACTTCAATCCTTCACCATTAGTCTCGCTATGGCTTTCGGAAGTAACTGAAAATGACATGAACAGTTTAATATCTAACTTGCAGAAAAGTAAACTAATATCAAACTATACATTCATACTTCAATCCCTCACCAGTAGTCTCGCTATGGCTTTCGGAGGTAACTGAAAATGACATGAACGGTTTAATATCTAATCTAACTACTTAAAGAAAATGTGCAAGACTAAAATAAACAAAACAGTGCTGGAATTAAACAAACACTAAGAAAAGGAAATCAGCAGAAGGACAATATTGATTCCATGTCATTAGTCATTATGAAAAAGATGTGAAAATGCCCGGGCTACCTATTGTAATCTGAAACAACAACACTGATCAGTTAACAACAACATAAAACATAAAAGATTATGGACAGAAGTAAAATGTAAAGCATGAAGGATTATGGACAGAGATGAAATGTAAATACCATGAAAGATGTAATCTATATATACATGAATGACTATAGCACAATGAACATAAAGAAATGAAGCATGAAACTATATAGTAGTACACAAAACCTCAGCGTGTGCAGGGGCCCTCTGCACAGACCTCGGGGAGCAGCTTTCAAATACGAATTACGCTTTTGAACAAGGTCTTCTCATATATTAAAATGCAGTCATAACAGAGAAACAATGTCACAACACAATGGCGATACAATTACATTACAGAGCTACAAAAGATCTAACTATTATGCATATGAGAACGCATTATTTATAACAGAGAGAGATATAACTAATTCCCTAAAGTCTGCGCTGAAGGAAGACACGTGAACCATTACGTCCAGAGATTTAGCATTATGGCCGCCTTGAGGAGTAAATCTATGGAGAGTGGATGTTGGATTCGGCTTATGGAGCTGTTTACAGGTGTTGATGTGCCTCCCGTGTTTTAGAAACGGCCACGCAAATCTCCACGTGATGAGAAACAGAGTTCTGTCACCGTGGGACTCTACGGTTGACCACCACTTGGCCACCTTTGACCACACCCTTCCGAGATGAATTCGACCGAGCCAATAGGACACGATCCATGTCCACGTCATTTTGAACTTGCCCATGTGGCCCGATTTTCCTGAAGACACCTGCAACATAGACTTTGACAAAATGGCTGCGGAAAGTTGCAGCAGCTGCGGAAAGTGACAAGATTCCGCAGCTAAATGAGAAAAAATCTAAATCAAACAGCAGACACAAAACATAGTTAAAAACCATTTTAAAAGCTCTTTTACAATTAATATGCAATGATATTTGTGACTGAGAAGGTCCAGGTGAATGAAAAAAGGTTTGGAAAGGTGTATAAGAAAGATGCAGATTTGAGACTCAACACACCCCCACTGTGAAAGTGTTGCATGTCCTCATGCAACCAAAATTTGGATAATCCTTCTTCAATTCATATGCCTTGACACTTCATCCAGTACATCCAGTCCTCTCCTCCTCTTCCTTGGTGCTGCTAACATCCTGGGCTTCTTCATCAAGCACCTGAATTTGATATTAACCAATGCTCTACTTAACTTCTGGCATTTCTTTTTCAATTTTCTGTTCTTTTTCTGCCATAGTCCCAGATGTAGCATGGTATTGTCATGAATGATCTTGTCCAGTTTTCTTTGTTCCTTCAATGCCTCATTTTCATTTTTAATGTGTTTATTTAAAACCTCCAATTCAAAGACTTCTTGTTTCAATGATTGGACGAGATCTTCCTTTGCTGTGTGAGGCTGAGTGGATGAAGTGCTGGGACCCGTGGCTGCCCTTTCTAAAGATTCTATATAATCATATAATTCTTGCTGCTTTGGGTCTATCTCAGGTATTGTTTTTATTGGGCTGTCCCCAAAATGCCGTGGAGGAGAATTGGCTTCAAAATCTGGTTGAAAAGGGCTCATGTCAACGTCTGGCTGAGAATGAGATGGACTATGTTCAATATCTGACTGAGAATGAAATGAACTATGTTCAATGTCTGACTGAGAATGAGATGGACTATGGCCAATATCTGACTGAGAATGAAATGAACTATGTTCAATGTCTGACTGAGAATGAGATGGACTATGGCCAGCTGGGGATTGTTCAGATGTCTCTTCTCCCAAATCAATGAAATGGGGTCCTTTCGTTTGTGTTTTCCTCAACTTCCCTTTAAGTCTGGAACTTCTTCTTACACGCTGTGGACCACTATCTTTTCCTTTTTGTTTTTCTTTTCCCCTATTTTTGGCCATAGATGACTGTTCCTGAAGATGAACTAGTCTCTCAGATAACACTTGATGATCTTCTTCGGAGGAAGGGGTTTGATGCATAGCCTCAATACTTTTTGTCTCTTTTGATGTTATTGGCTTTTTACCTTTGGTTTCTTCCTTCCTCTTCTTTGACAGTCTCCCTTCTCCACTAGTTCTTTCAATTGTAGTAGTAGGAGTGTTTTGAGTTTCATCATTTGTTCTCTTCCTCCTACTCCTTCTTGATGTACTGCCTTCAGGAATTTCTTGGGGTTCTTCAAAGAAATTTCTAATAAAAAATTGTTCCCATGTGTCCTTTTTCTCTTTTAACTGTTTTTCAATCAGAATTTTCACAAGACCATGGTGATACAAATGTGGCTCCACGTCCCCTAAATGCTTCTGAACGGTCACATACATCTTCTTCAAACTATTTAATAAAAAGTATGGCAGATTGAGGGTCTGGTTGTCTAGAAAATTCATCAGCAACCGGGTATGATACATATACATGGACCCAAAACGGCCCTCACAGGTGATAAATTTTTGAATAATTAGCAGCAAAGTAGCCCACTCCTCTTTCAAAGCATGAACATGAATTCCCGTTTTAAAAATAGTTACATCCATACCTGGGTTACGCAAGATCATTCTCCAGGCTTCATCACTAATGCTTTTGTTCTTGAACCATCGTTCACCTTCTTGAGGAAGTTCTGTGGCAGCTGCTATGGATGCCTCATTCACCGTGAATTTAAGGTCCCCAATCTCTACCTCCAGGCCATTGAAAGACCTTGCAAACGCTTTTGTCACCTCTTTATGGTAGCCTCTAAAATTTTGGATGAACCGAAGCCACTTTGCCTTTTTCAATAAATCTCTGACTTGTGGGTATCCTTCCATGAATTTAGGTCCTTCTGGTTCTATTCTCAACAACTGACCCATCCTTCTTTCTTCTCTTTCAAAACTGGTCTGCGTGAGGAGGGTTCAATGGAGGTAAGACGGCTAAATGAGCGGAAATGAGCACGATGACTGTAGGCAAATATCAGAGAATGGATATACAGACTGTAGCGTAATAGAGAAAAAATGGGGTGAAGCGGAACAGAGAAGGGTTACGTGAGCTCGGTGGAAATGCGGCTGTGAGATTAATAGAACAATAGGAGGAGTATAACACATCCGGCAGTGTTTAAAATTTGGTGGCTGCAGAGTAAATGTAAGCACGTTTATACAACGGCTACGGATTTCATGCGGCTGAAAGAAGCCGTAGTCAAATCAACCACGTTTCATCATCACAGGTGGAGTATCGGAGTATGAGTGAAGATCGGAGGCTCGATTATGGACCGTTTGAAAATGAATGCAAGGATTATGGGTGGATCATATAGAGATCGTGGAATGGTTACGGAGTTTGTCAACACAATCATTGCACATAATGGAGCTATGGTTCATAACTATGTAAAAATGTGTTTTAAATGCTATTTGAAATAAATTTTTACTCATACCTTGGAATTCTTGCCATTTTTCCTTGGTCTTCAATTAGTTGCTTCTCATTTGATGTCTTGAATGCCCCCTGTCTTCATAATATGTCTTCATACCTGCATTTGATTTCTTGATTGTGAAAATACAATCCGATCGTACATTCTTTTGAAAAACAAAGTGAGTAGGCATGAGAATCATGCTTCTAGATCGTGCAGACCGGTGTCACCAAGTGGAAAGCTCATGTCACTCACGGAAATTGACTAGCCGTGCCTATTATTTGGGTGAATAGAAATAGATGGATGATAATCGATCGAGTGAAAATAGTCATGAAAGAAAATTTTATTAGTGCAATTGAAATGAAGTAGATAGTAAATGAAGTGAAATGGAATGAAGTGGAGTGAAATGAAGTGGAATGAAGTGGAATGGAATGAAGTGGGTGGTCACAAAACTTGTGAAATGAAAGAGAGAGATTTTTGGAAAATATAGGGTATCGTAGGAGTCCCCGATTTTCACTCCTACATTTTCTCAGATAAGACTGCCAATCAATGATTGGTTTTCATGCTTATACAAATTTTTTATTTTTTATTTTTATTTTTTTTATTTTTAATTTTAACAAAAGAACAAAGGCTAGGTCGGTGGAGAAGAAGGATTATTCAGTACTGCACTCGATTGTAGAATTTTTCTTGAAACATTTTGACAAATTCCTCTTTTGAGAGTGGCTTATGATAGATTTCCCCCTTTTAATCTGTGGGCCATTCACAATAAGAGGAGTCTTTGAAATTCATCAATGGTCTTGATTCTTACACGCTCCATTGCTAAAGATCTTGTCAATCTCATATGGCCCAAGCCAATGAGTCCGAAATTTTCTCAAAATCTTTAAACTTGGAATCAAATAACAATGCCCAATCTCCTTCTTGAAACTTCTTCTCTTTGATGTATTTGTCATGCCATTTAGCTCTCTTGATATTGAACTAGATCAGCTTCTTAGAATTGCCTCTGTGCAGATCTCATCTAGCTCATTTAATCGCTCCATTCTATGCTTTTGAGCTACGATAAATCCATCCCGCAACCGAAACTACTATCTTGAAGGTCTTGACTTGGAACTCAATGGGGATCAAGACTTCTTTCCCATAAACAAGTTCATAGGGAGAATGTCCTGTTGTATTTCTCCATGTAGTTCTGTAGGCCCACAAGGCTTCAGGAAGCCTTTCTGCCCAATCTCTTCTATGTAGATGGACAGTTTTGGTGATGATACTTTCAAGAACTTTGTTTGTGGACTCCACTTGACCATTTGCTTGCGGATGGTAAGGAGTAGATCTTCTGTGCTTGATTTTGTATTATTCCATCAACTTCTCCACCAAGTTGGATGTGAATTGGCTTCCCTGATCTGTCACAATTTCTCTTGGAACACCAAAGCGAGTAAAAATATCCTCATAAAGAAAATTAACAACTAAATTTTCAGTAGCAGACACTAATGCTTTAGCTTCTACCCATTTAGTAACATAATCAGTACAAACCAATATATACTTCTTTTGCTTAGATGGTGGATTAATAGGTCCAATGAAATCTAAAGCCCATTTTTCAAAGGGTTCAATGAGTACCTGTGTTTGCAATGGCATTTCATTTGAAAGGGTGGGTTTCCCTACTCTTTGGCAGCTGTCACACCTTTTGACATATTGTTTTGCATCTTTGAAGAGGGAAGGCCAATAATATCCTAAAGAGAGGATTTTATAGGCCGTCCTTTTGTCTGCAAAGTGTCCGCCGCATGGTTCATCATGACATACCTTAAGAATATCAGGCATTTCATCTTCCCTGACACATCTTCTGATCACAAGATCTGGCCCTGTTTTAAACAATTCGTTAGAAATCCATGAATATTTTGAACTCTCCTGTAGAAGTAAAGAAAGGATCCTTTTCTAAATGAGATTTAGTAGGTGGTATAGGAGAATCCTCTAATTCAGCTGTTCCTTGAATTCCAAGAATCTTAAGGCTAGGGGTAGATGGTGGTGAATCTTGTCTATTCCTTGAAGAAGATGGAGTTGTGAAAATCAAACTCTTGGCTCTAGCTATAAACCTTCCCCTATAATCTATTGCTCTATGCATGTCATTTTTATTTTTTAAGTTGGGCTAATAATTCTCTTTCTGATCTTCCAGGTCACACTAGGTGCAAGAAGAGAGCATACTTAAGAAATTATCGAACCAATAACTCTCTTTCTGATCCTCCAGATCACACTAGGTGCAAGAGGAGAGCATACTTCAAGAAGTTATCAAGTTTTCCCTTCTTTTTATTGTTTTTTTTTTTTAAGAAATTGGCTACCTAGTTACACTTCCCCGGCAACGGCGCCAAAATGTTTGGTCAATTTAGTGTGTCCTAAATTGCTACATTAATTTTTCAATCCGGGATTCGTAAGATGACGAAGTGTGGCGCACTATATGTGCAAGATAACCTATCTCTTACTTTTTTGTCGTTTTTGTTTTTTTTCTTTTTATCTTGGTTGGTTTCCTAATGAAAATTCTAAAAGACAAGTGTGGTTATGATTGTTCAAGGCAATGATGTCCTTTATAATGATTTACCAAACTTTCAAACTTCAAAAGGATTTTGAAACATACAATGAGAAAATTAGTTCCTAAAAGGAAATGAAATGTACTACTATCCTAGTTAAACAAACAGTGAACTATTGATCATGAAAACCATTACCCTTGCTGCTGTCTAAACACAAAAGAAACTGTTACTCAAAGAAAAGATTGCAAGTAAAGTAAAACTAAAATAAAATTACATCAACTCATATTCTGACCCCTCACCATTAGTCTCGCTATGGCTTTCGGAGGTAATCATAAACAACTTGAGCAATCTGATATCTAATTTGCAGAAAAATAAACTAATATCAAATTACACACTCATACTTCAATCCCTCACCATTAGTCTCGCTATGGCTTTCGGAGGTAACTAAAAATGACATGAGCAATTTAATATCTATCTTGCAGAAAAGTAAACTAATATCAAACTATACATTCATACTTCAATCCTTCACCATTAGTCTCGCTATGGCTTTCGGAAGTAACTGAAAATGACATGAACAGTTTAATATCTAACTTACAGAAAAGTAAACTAATATCAAACTATACATTCATACTTCAATCCCTCACCATTAGTCTCGCTATGGATTTCGGAGGTAACTGAAAATGACATGAACGGTTTAATATCTAATCTAACTACTTAAAGCAAATGTGCAAGACTAAAATAAACAAATCAGTGCTGGAATTAAACAAACACTAAGAAAAGGAAATCAACAGAAGGACAATATTGATTCCATGTCATTAGTCATTATGAAAAAGATGTGCAAATGCCCGGGCTGCCTATTGTAATCTGAAACAAGAACACTGATCAGTTAACAACAACATAAAAACATAAAAGATTATGGACAGAAGTAAAATGTAAAGCATGAAGGATTATGGACAGAGATGAAATGTAAATACCATGAAAGATGTAATCTATATATACATGAATGACTATGGCACAATGAACTTAAAGAAATAAAACAAGAAACTATACAGTAATACACAAAACCTTAGCATGTGCAGGGGCCCTCTGCACAGACCTCGGGGAGCAGCTTTCAAATACGAATTACGCTTTTGAACAAGGTCTTCTCATATATTAAAATGCAGTCATAACAGAGAAAAAATGTCACAGCACAATGGTGATACAATTACATTACAGAGCTACCAAAGATCTCTAACTATTATGCGTATGAGAACGCATTATTTATAACAGAGAGAGATATAACTAATTCCCTAAAGTCTGCGCTGAAGGAAGACACGTGAACCATTACGTCCAGAGATTTAGCATTATGGCCGCCGTGAGGAGTAAATCTATGGAGAGTGGATGTTGGATTCGGCTTATGGAGCCGTTTACAGGTGTTGATGTGCCTCCCGTGTTTTAGAAACGGCCACGCAAATCTCCACGTGATGAGAAACAGAGTTTTGTCACCGTGGGACTCTACGGTTGACCACCACTTGGCCACCTTTGACCACAACCTTCCGAGATGAATTCGACCGAGCCAATAGGACACGATCCATGTCCACGTCATTTTGAACTTGCCCATGTGGCTCGATTTGCCTGAAGACACCTGCAACATAGACTTTGACAAAATGGCTGCGGAAAGTTGCAGCAGCTGCGGAAAGTGACAAGATTCCGCAGCTAAATGAGAAAAAATCTAAATCAAACAGCAGACACAAAACATAGTTAAAAACCATTTTAAAAGCTCTTTAACAATTAATATGCAATGATATTGGTGACTGAGAAGGTCCAGGTGAATGAAAAAGGTTTGGAAAGGTGTATAAGAAAGATGTAGATTTGAGACTCAACGAGATTATTTAACTTAGTAAGACACCTTAGGAGACCTTCACACATGCTAAAGAAAGGTGTAGGAGTTAAATGGACTGTTGAGGCTAAAAAATCTTTTGAATCAGTTAAACTTGCGCTCACCCAGGCTCCTGTCCTAATTAGCCCAGATTTCTCAAAAGATTTCCTGATATTTTCAATTTGCCTCTGAGCATACAGTGGCTGCAGTCCTACTGCAGAAAAATCCAGAGGGGATGGAACGACCCATTTCTTTCTTCAACAAAGCGCTGAGAGATGCACCCTTGAAATACAACATAATGGAAAAACAAGCCTATGCTCTGATTAAGGCCTTGAAAGATTTCAAGGTGTAAATATTGCATTCCCACACCATAGCCTACGTGCCAAATATAGTGGTCAAAGATATCTTGTCCCAAGACCCAGATGGAAAGAGGGGCAAATGGATTGTCGTGATCCTAGAATACGACCTCGAGATAAAACCAACAAAACTAATCAAAGGTCGGGGCTTAGCTCAACTAATGGCTGAATCAAATCTACAGGCCCTTGACATAAACATGATAGATGCCTTGGATGAGTAGGAAGGATTTCCTGATCTCATTGTTGAGGAGAAGTTTCAGAACTCTCCTTGGTACTCTGATATCCTTTACGTGCTCTCAAACCTCAATGCCCCTCCTGAATTATCAAAGACTAAAGCCAGATTCCTAAAGCTAAAGGCCAAAAAATATTGCATACTGAATGAATGCTTATACTGGAAGAGTACAAATGGCCTATTGCTTAAATGTTTTCCTGAAAATGAGGCAGAGAGAATTAAACAAGAATTCTATGCAGGAGAGTGTGGAGACCACCTGAACTGGAAGGCCATTGCAAAAAAAATACTCAGAGCTGGTTACTACTGGCCTACACTCTTCAATGAAATCCATAAGATGATAATTTCCTGCCACAAATGCCAGATTTTTGAAGGCAGAAGAAAGCTCCTCCCTCTACCTCTACAACCCATCACTGTTGAAGGTCCTTTTATGCAATGGGGCCTAGATTTCATTGGAGAAATACACCCTGCTTCTTCTGCACAACACAGATGGATCTTAACAGCCACAGATTACTTCACTAAGTGGATAGAGGCCATACCATCTAGGAATGCCACAGATTCTGTCATCATTAGGTTCCTAGAAGACCACATCCTCTCTCGGTTTGGTTTCCCAAGGAAAATAATCACTGATAATGCTGCTGCTTTTGGTTCCAAGAAAATGGTTGATTTTTGTCACAAGTATCAAATAGCACTCTGTCATTCAACTGCCTATTACCCTCAAGGTAATGGATTAGCTGAATCATCAAATAAGAGCCTGGTGACTATCATCAAAAGGCTGTTGGAAGATAATAAGAAGTCATGGCATAAGAAGTTGGTGCATGCTTTGTGGGCTGACAGGCTTACAAAAAATAAATCCATTGGCATGTCACCATATCAGCTTGTATATGGAACAAAAGCAGTGTTTCCTACCAGCCTTGGAGTACCAGTGATCAAACTTGTTCAAGAGATACAGACAGAAGAAGATAGCATGGTGAGGAGAATAAACCAAACAATTTATCTCCAGCAAACAAGGGAAGAGGTCTATAACAGAGCCATGAAAGTTTAGGAAAACATAAAGAAGCTATTTCACAAGAGAAACAAAGCTTCTGATTTCAAAATCGGAGATAAAGTTCTGAAGTGGGACTCAAGGAGAGAGGACAAAGGAAAGCACGGCAAGTTTGATAGTTTGTGGCAAGGTCCGTACATCATCCAGACCACTGTGGGTCCAAATGTATTTTTTCTACAAGAACTAGATGGTACAGAGTTGTTTGGGGGTCCTGTCAATGGCAGGATGCTCAAACACTACTACTTCTGATTTCAATTTCCAGTTTCGATTTCCATTGTACATACTGTTGCAGTGTTTTGTTTTCAAGAAAAAGAGAAAATGTTTAAAAAAACAGAGAGAAAGGAGAGGTTCAGACATTCTCAAACATGAACCTCTGAAGTGAAAAATATTGGCTCTGATATGATCAAAACCTAAGCCAAAGGAAGTAAAGATAGCTGGTTCGAACATGCCCAAAACTTGGACCAGCAAAGAAGAAAGAAGAATCAGCTCTAACAAGCCCAAAATCAGAGTTGAAATGAAGAAAAGAAAGTGATTCTAACAAGCTCAAAACTTGAGTCACAAAGAAAAGAAGGATACATCAAACTTCAGATTTCAAGCCTTCAAAATTTTGTTTGCAATTTTCTGCAAGTTTTTGTCCACGTGCAACTGTCTTTATGCCTTGGATCCACAGCAAGCTAGACTGTCTAATCCTAGCTTGACTGTTTTTAAATTTCTGTTGTAGAATGTAGAGAAGAAATCTGCTAGACAGTCTAATCCTAGCAGATGTATTTTAGGTAGAGAAACTATTAGGCCAATAGTTTAATCTGGTCTCATGGAGTGATAAGGGTAGATTTAGAATAGGTTTATTTTATATTAATAAAAAATAAATGATGAAAAGGGTCTGCTAGTCCAAATGCACCCTAGAAGAAAAAATGCTAGGATTGTAGGATGGGTAGGTAGATTGTTTGGGAAGAATATCCTTGATTTGATGTCTACTTCCATGACTTGTGGTAGTGACCCAAGAGAAGGCAGAATGGGTCAAGAAACAAGGCACTTGGCCTACTCCAAAGATCACTTGAATTCCTGACTCCTTCGGGGAAGAAGCCATCCCCGTAATAGACCACTATTAATACCTGAAATTTTGGCAGCAAACGGGTGGCTAAATTGTTGCAAACCTTCAAGAGATACATATCCCATGAAAATTTCTCATCCTTGGAGAAGTCTCTGTGTGTCCACTTCCCTTTTAAAAAAAGTCTAACTATTGTATCCATCTAAAGAATCTCATGATTGCAAGAATTGTGCTCCAAAGGCCTACATTTTCCCCTTGTATCCACCTTAGAATACCCCATTTTAACCCTTTTTCCCCCTTGTCAAAATTCCCCTCTTACCCTCTCTAAATCCTCCAAAGCCCCTTTACATCTGCCTGCAGACCCCTTGTTTGGCCTAATTTCCCCTTTTTCCCTCTATCGTTACCTTTTCCTAGCCTTAAAAAGCGTTAAAAGGGCCCAAAAACCTACTTTCCACCTTATATTAAGGCCCAGCCCCTTTCGGACAACCCCCTTAACTTTCCCCCCCACGTGACCTGGGTGCTAGAACCAAGCGCTAGCCCGGAGAGCGCTTACCGCAGATGGATATTGGGAGCATTATTAGTCGTCGATCTAGACAGATCGGACGGTCGTCTCAGATCAGTGCCGCGCTCGTGGCCCACTGCTTTCACCGCCCGATCGCATAATCAACCGTCCATTTCACCCGCTGAATCGACGATCTGCTTTTCACCCGCCCGGTGGTCCCCGCAAATGCATCCTGTTCAAATTCTGCTAGTTTCCATTGCACCGCCTTTGAGAGGCGGGCGGTATTTTTCATTTCAAAGAGATTCCACTCATCGCATGACACGTGGCTCCGCGTACTATTCATAAACCGCCCTCCATCGTGCATTAATGTTCGTCCATAGATCCGGCATGATATTGTTGTACACCGTCTGATCTGGGGCGGGCCATCCGACGGTAGTCACACCACGAAGTTGCGCGGGAGTTAATCCAAGGAAAATAGACCCCTGGCCCACCATCTGTCGCCCTCCGACGCGTCCTCAATCGTCGATCTCTTCCTGAGATCGGACGGTCCAGATTAATTTCATGACCCGACATTGACCGAGTCCCACCACGTCATTATTCCACGTGTGTTCGTCGTTTATATTGCATTCAAAGGACCCAATATCATTGTTTTTCATTAGAACCTACTGCATTTCGCCAACTTTCACCATGACCATTTTCCGTCATCTCGTTACATTTTACACCATCATCCTCCACTGTTCTACCATGCTGCGCTGTCATTCTCGCTATCCCCACTACATTCGCCTTCCCATGCATTTTTTTCTTAACGTGTTTGCAAGGTTACAGGCAGGCGGAAATCTGCCATGGTTCACAGTCACTATTACAATGGCAAAGAACACCGGGAAGGCCACGTACAGAGATTTAAATTATGAGAAAGGCCTGGGAAGGTATACCGACATGACTTTCATTAAAGGAGCAGGGTTAAACTCTGTCAAACCTCTCCAGGGCCATTAAAGCACATATTTCACAGTCAGAGGCAATCGTGGAAGTGGCAAAGAGTATCAGTGAAAGATCAGAGAATTTAAAGCCAGTAATCAGAGATTTTTGAAGTCTGGAGTTAGTAATTGAAAGGCAGAGTACTAGGTCGAAGACCCCGAGGATCAATCAGAAGGTCCAATGCACAGAAAATAATACTATCAGGGTTTCTCAATAGCGGAATATTTTTCCATAAAAGGACAAAGTGCCCATACTGTCTACATGCTATTTCGTGCCCCTAATGAAATTCAGCCCTGACAATAGTCCTAAGCTACCAAAGCATTTGTTATGCAGTATGGCGGACTTCACAGTCATTTATTTACCTTTTTGTTTATTCACCAAAAGTACTACAGAGTACTCCAGCCAAAGTACATCAGATTCATACTGGAGTAAATGGAAGCTTGGAGAAGACCACTCTTTCACCCAAAGAGTGCCATAGATAAATGCATAGAATTTAAACAGAATGGGCTTCGACCCTCTTTCTTTTCTGAGTTTTAATGCTTCATTTAGTTTTTCACCTGCCTCCTCTGCTCTCTTCAGCTATAAAATTCATGAAGGAACTCATTGTAAAGGTTTTTGATCGGATATCTCAGATTTGCAAGTTGTTTCCTTTGAGACACAATCTCTGTGTGAAGTTGTAAGATAGGCTAAGGAAGATGTATCCAAACTTAATATTCAAGTTGTTGGCAATGTTGTACATGACTAGTGTTGCTCTTAATATGACAAGCACATTTATTTGGATCCTGATTTAAAGCAGCTCGTGATGTTTTCTATCTCTGTGTTTTATTTCATTTCATTACATTTCTTCTGGCACGCATCAGAAAGCTGGCATAGGATTTACCCTTGTTAGGTACCTTATGTCTCTGCTCTCCCTACCTTTAATTTTTTTCTGCTATATGTGTATTCTGAGGATTGATTTCAATTGATTTAACCAGTTTAGTGGTCAGATATATCACTAGCTGATGTATGAATTAATGAGGCCAGTTTCTTAGATGTTCTTGTTAGGATTTAATTGAATGAATTGGGAACACTGGGAGGTCTAGAATTTGGTATCTGTCTCACTAGGATCCTTTTCAATTGGTTAGACTCTGATAAGTTCCCTTAAGCTGGAGGCCGAAGCATTGAGAGTTCAAATTCTCTCTCTGATCTCAGGCTTTTAAATTTGTGTTCTGAATCTTTAATGTTCTCCTTGTCCGAAGAGTTAGCCTCTTGGATTCTAGATCACAGGTGTCCAATGGCACGCCCTGTCCCTGGATCTGATTTCTAAAGGTCGCCTTGGAGGTTTCCTTGCTTTCACCTTCCCTCTTACCCTTTCAAGCCATACTATCATCTTTGAGATCCAATGCTTTAGATGACTAGCCCAACTGAAAGCCTTCATATTGAATAGCAAGTAAACCCTTTCCTGACTCCATTTGCCCAATGGCCTTGAATGTTCTCTGAAATTGTCTCCCTTTACCTAAAATCCTCTTTGCTCAGCCTTGTCTCAATTTAAACCCTTCTTTCCTAATTCCTAACAACCAAACAAAAATCAAACAAACAAACCCTGTGCCCATAACTAGCCTAATATCTTAACTTTGAGCTTCAGGACATATAACCTTGACAACCATAGAGAGATCCTCCTACCGGACTCGGAGCTAGATGCGAGGTGCGAAAGTGGTTACGATGTTGTCTCATCTTTTAGTCTTTCGATCGCCAAAACATGGGAACCCCAACAAGTGAGCGCCCGAACTTCTTTCGATGTGATGTTGATCTTCCTGTTGTTTCATTAGATTCTGCACAAAAGTTAGGTTATCTTTTGAGAGTTGGAGAGCTTGTTGTTAATGCTCGATGTGATCTTTACACTATTATCATCCATATTAGCTATTATTTCATTAATGGGTATGGAATTATCTTTTTGAGGCATTATAGAACCCAATAGTGATAAAAATTCTAAAATATTCCCTTGGAATCACTTCAAACTGCTTTTTCAAACAAACATTATGCAATTTAAAAAACCAAATACACATATTTTTCTTGCTTTTGAGAAGCTCGATATTGAAACTTAATTATATATGTGCTTTCAGATCCTCAATAACTAAAATTTGGCCTTGAAATATCTCTCTGAATCTTCTTTTGAATGCCACAAGTCTGACCCGATTTGGACTCTTCAAGGCAAAGTTATGTTCAATCTCCCACAATGACCTAATTATGGACTAGTTCAGTAGAGCGAAATTGTATGATTTGCCACGTGTCACTATTTCCTCCTTCAGCTCTGAAATTTATAGACAAGAAACTATATTCCATTTACTTGTGGCCACTTTTTACAGAATCTCAACCCAATGCTCAGAGAGAGAGTTATGATGTTTTTCCCACGGTCACCTATTTGAGATGAAATTCGAGAGCCTGAACAAATCCTAACTTCCACAGATCATATCTCAAAATATATTGCATACCAAGATCTAAATTTTTTACAGGAGATTCTTAAGGATTTCAGCTTTGCTCTGTGAAAATTTCATCTTCTGAAACCTCGTAGAAAAATATTTATAGCGAGAATTCTTTGATGACTTGTTTAGGTTAAATTCAGGAGCCTGCAAAAAGCCCTAACTTCCACAAATCATATCTCCAAAGATTTTTCCAACCAAGCTCTGAACTTTGGCAAATATTTTC